>VXBZ01006676.1:369389-455383 GCA_013399135.1 Heliornis fulica
CAAGCCAGGATGCCATTGGCCCTCTTGGCCACCTGGGCACACTGCTGGCTCATGTTTAGGTGGCTGTCACCCAACCCCCCCGGGTGCCTTTCGGCCAGGCTGCTCTCCAGCCACTCCTGCCCAAGCCTTTTCCCCCTTTTGACACAGTTTTCTTCTGCTTTTGCTCTGCAGAGATCTCAATCTGTTTTCTAAGGACACTGTAGTTTTAAAATGGCACTCTAGAAGCTTAACCTGTGGTGAAGTTTTCTCTGTATCCAAAATATACCATCCCTTGTTGTTATTTGGCTTGGAAGAGGTGGCACTGCTGTGGCTGCTGAAAACTGAGTAAATGACTGATGATAAAATAACGACCCGTGGACCTGAAATCCACTCGGTTGTCATCTCTCGGAAAGGAGACATTTTGCCTCCTTTCTCCTCCTTTCCATGTCCTATCCTGGCCAAGCATGAGCTTTTTTCCTACAATTAATAAGTGGTCTAGGAAATATGAGGAGACCTGAATAGTGTTTACTTTGGTAATACAAACTAATAACTGTGAAGTGCAGTATTGGCTGTGAGTCGTGGTCACTGACTTCCTAAATGCTCTTGCTGATATCAAAAGACTGTTTCTTGAACTGGGGCTGATGTAAACCCAATAAATCCTGCAACTTCTGTCCAGCCCACTCTGAACTGAATGTGAATCTGATCTTCATTTAGTGCTTTCCTGATCAAAATAAACATGGTGTGCTGAGGACCATGGGAAGGTCCAAAGTTTGGGGTTTGCCCCAGATGTAGGTGACAACAAATCCACATTTTGAGGCTTCCTGAAAGAAATTTCCATGTCAAATTTTAAATTCTTCCTTGCCTGCATGGTCCTTGGAGGAGTGGACTGTGCAGGTGTGGGTCCTAATGAATTTCTTGCTGTCTTGCAGGTGTGATGATTCACCAGGAGTGGTCTATCAGCTCAGTAACGAGGATGCAACTCGACTCCATGTCTGCTTTTAAGTACAGGCTCCATTCAGCTTCTCAAGGCTCTGGGGTTCCTCAAAGCAGGCTGCTAGCAGGAATTTTGTTGTACAGCTTGACCATGGGGAATGAGATCAGCCACAAGAGGTATTGCTGTAGGAAGTCCAGGAGGTTTGAAAGGCTAGCAGCTGAGCCAAAACCCACAGTGGTGGGTCACCCTATTGCCCAGACAGCCCCGGGGACTGTGTTGGGGAGCACCATGAATCATCCTCCGAAGGAGAAATCACAGGATGTTGCCTCGGGGCTGCAGAATGGAGACATAGGAAGTGAAAGAGCCTCGTTTTCTCTGCCTGTGGCACAGACAGCGTTGAAAACCACTGGTGAGAGCCAACCTTCTGCAGAACACTCAGAGGACACTGAAAGGAAGCCTGCTGTGATGATGAGTCCAGGCAGAGAGACTCGTGCTCCAACCCTGGAAGGGCCTGCAGCAGCTCAGCGAGCCGAAGGAGACACAGGGGTGACCTTGCCTCCGTGGGCTGTGAGAGATCCAGAGGAGATTGTCACTCACCAGGCAACAGTGGGAAGCAACTTGGTGGCATGCAAGAGACCAAGAGACAAGCTGCGTGAGCCAAGCCCTCTCTGCAGGTGGCTGAAGAAACTCAAGTGCCCAGCAGCAAAGGGTGAAGTCAAGTCCAGTGCAGATCCTAGCCAGGAGTGAGGCTTCCTGTGGACTGCAAGAGGGTGACCCAGGGCAGGACCCTCACGAAGGGGAATTGGGAGTTGTGTCTTGTAAGAGGAAAACACTTTTTTTGTCATCTTCAAACCACGTGTCATTTTCATGGACAGCCAGAACTGTACTATTGTGAGGGTGCTGTGGCTCGTCTTCCTCTGCTGCTCGTGATGATGGGGGGTGTCTGTAGGTGCTGCCTTTTTGTCATTCTGTCAAGATGTGGTGTACAAATTTGTGTCTTTCTAGTTCTTCCTGATAGTGTTTTGCTTCCTTTCCCCTGCTCTGAGTGCCTGGCTGTGCCTGATGGACTGAGATAAGTGCACTGGTATTAGCAAACTAAATACATCATAAAAACACTGGATGTTTATAAATGCATAATGGTAATAATGGGTGTTGTGTGGGAGGGTTGGTAAACAAGGGGCTCTTGTTTAGCTATTCAGAGTGATTGCTTTGTGCATATCTCTGTAAACCAATAAAAGCTAGTTTCATTGCCTCAGATGAAGTGTTAGCTACAGCTGAAGGGGACAGGGGCTTCACTCACAGCTGTGGGTAATGTAACTGAGGTCTATAAGGCTCCTTGCAGGAGAAGAGAAGCAAGGACTGAAGCAGTGTGTGCTCTGGCTGGGATGGGGCTGCCTCCTGAAGAGACTGGTAAGTACAGTCTAAGTAACTGTAGAAGGGTCTTTACCTGGATTACTCTCTCTGTGTGCCAGCTGTGTGGCTCCTCTACAGGTCTTGTGCCTGACCTAGGCAAGAGGAAAGGCAGCCCAGAGCACTAAACCTTCTTTTGCTAAAGAAATCAGCTGGTGGCAAAAACCCTTCTGGGAGCTCATAAGGAAACCCCCCAGGGAGCTGACTTGTAGGCACAGCTAAGGAGTGAGTGGCAGAGGCTGTGCCAGGAGCATCCCAATCTATTAGAGAAGGCCAGCCCTGGAGAAGCAGGGGGGGTGAGCAGGTCCTACAGGAGCTCTAATGAGTGCTGCTGCCCCCAACCCCAGCCTGCCCCTGCAGCTGAGATCAAAGGCACTGCTTCTAGGCTTCGATGAGAAGCTTCACCCTGCTGCCAGCTGCACCACAGTGAATGGAAGGAGGGAATTCCACCTTCTCTGCCTTCTCCTTCAGCTCTTTCCTTTGCACAGCCAGGGTTTAGCCTTCTGCTTTGCTGCTCACTGGGGTAGGTGAACAACTTCCCCGGTTTACCAGAGGTGGCCAGGGACAGGCAGGTGCTTTAGGAGTGTCCAGCACTGCTGGAGTGTGTGATGAGCTCAGGGTGCACCTTCTTCAGTGCTGGAATCAGAAAAGCTCAGGCATCTCTCCCTGTACCTCCACCTTAACCAAAATCAGCTGTGCCAGCAAGGAAAGAAATAAGTAGGAGGGCAGCTGGGTTTTGCTGTGTGCTCAGAAGCACCATCTGGTGCACTGCCTCCTCTCACCCCAAAAGAATTTCTTGGGTGCTAATGACCTGCACACATAACATTCATTCCCTTCAGGTCATCTCCAGGTCCCCCAAAAAAAACACTGCAGGGAGTTTTTAAAGCAAAGAACCACCCCCACAGACCAGCTTGTGTGTTAGTGTATTAATCAGGCTTTTTTTTTTAAAGGCAGGTCCTGTGTAGTGATTAGGTCGGTTTGGGTTCCTGAAACACAGGTTTCATATTGTTGATTAGGACTCATTTGTCTTTTTTTCTTCTTTTTTCTTTTTTTTTTAAGGACAGGTGTGTCTGTCTCTCAAGGCACAGAGTTATATTTTTGAAGGCAGTTTCTATCTATTGTTGATTAAGTGGTTTTGGGTTAAGGGAAGTGTCTTTTTTAATATTTTTTGTAGGTTCTAGGTGTTGATTATTTTAGGTGTTGGTTGTTTCTTTTCTTTTGGTTTTCCTGCTGGTTGTTTTTAGACAGAGAGATGTATTTTGTGGTTGGGTATTTTTAAGGCAGGTTTAGTAGCTTGATTGAGTAGAGGCCCTGAAGAAGGGAGAATGGGATCATAAGGAATTTGAAAGTCAGGGAAATAAACCAGCTCAGAATCTGTGTTGTGTTTTCTGAGTGTGGAAACCAATGAAGTATTGAGCTGAATTTGAGATGGGCTTTCATCCCACATACTCTTGCCATTGCCTCTTGAGCACAACTGATAACACTTTGTGTCCCTCCATTACAGTACATCAAATATTCAGGAGGAAGCTTGTTTTCTATTTTGCTTCAATATTTAACGCTCACCTGAGCACAGGACATCCTATAACAGCAGTGTGGAATTTTCCCAGTTATCCACCACAGAACTTTGCTTAAATCTGGAAATAGGTGACCAGAATAGATTACCAGGCTACTACCTTAGGCTTCTGTTCTGAGGCAAAACCTTGAGAGATTTTTACTGCTTAGTTTATTTTCAGCAGTAAGAAGAATGCTGCTTGCTCTGTAGCTGCAGAGGATGCCATACTCATTAATCACAAGTGGTTGGAGGCTGCAGAGCTGTTCATAGGAGGACTCTGTTCCTGTGAGCAGGCACCACCCCTTAAACCTCTTAGTAATACAGAAACTGCTTTTACAGCACAAGAGCCATCTTACCAGCTGGCATCTGTTTGTCCTGCCTAACTGCTGGAGCGAGTTATTAAACTTTTTAAAATTCATCTGCCTAAGTGTATGAAAATACTAATAGGAAGAAGACCCAGCATGATCCCTTTCTTCTGTGTGAGCTTGTAACACGAGATAGTTGTCATGTTGCTTTGTGAGCAGCATCTCTGAGAAAAGATAGTGGAAAAAAACCAAAAAAAAAATCCAATTACCCACACTGCCTGCTTAAACCAGAAACTGTTCCAGAAACACAGTGAATCAGTGTGATGGTGACTGCAAAAAGCTAATAGTTATGAACATCATATATCCATTTCACTAAGCTCTGCTGTAGTGCAACTGCTAAATACTTGGTTGGGGTTTTTTTAACCCCCTTTCAATTAGCCAGCATATTCTGGCCCCCAGAGCACAAGACTTTTCCTGGCTTTCTTGTATCCCCTTCTGAGACAACTGAAAAATGGGAGAAAAATCCTAGTGAGAAGAAAGGAATCGATGTTGCTGAGAAACTGAAAGGGCAGGAGGCTGGAGCAGCCACCACTGAGCAGAAAGACTCTACTGAGTAAAACAGGGAGCCAATGGCAAGGGCACAGAACCAAGAGTGTGAGAAATGATGGGACAAGGAGCAAGAGGGAGAAGCCCAGGCAATTTTGAACTGTCTGAGCACAGATACCAACTGCCAGAAAAACTTGGCACTGGACACTGTTCAAATCCAGACTTTCAGGGCAAACTGACATCATAAGGCTCCTAAAATCTAACTGCTGGGCAAAAGATAGCTTTTACACTATCAAAAAGCAGCAAAGCTTATCCCAGAGTACAGCTAATGTGAAGTTTCTAAAGCACTAAGCAAAACACATGCTCCCATTCTCTCACAGATTTTCATAGTTGTGCCAGCCAACTGTACACAGTAACTTGCTATATAGGTCTACAAATTGGCAAGGAGAAAACCTGCAGGGAAACACAAAAGGCCATTTATTTCACCTAGCTTCTCACGCTTGGAGTCTTTTCCTGGCTCTGTTCAAGGTCCTGGTCCATCAGAGACCTTTGGCACAGCTTTATAAATATGTCTATTAGAGTACAAGAGTGATGGTAGATTTTACACCTAAGCTAAGAATGAAGTGCAGAAGCTGGAACTCAGGTGCTCAGCATGATGCACTCGGTGAATAAACTCCCTGGTGTTTCTTACCCATCAGTAAGAAACTTCTGACTCCCAAAACGTGTATTTTCATTGACTCCCCTTGCCTTGGTGAGAAAGTCTGATGAGGGCAGGAACTAATGGAGTGTGTCATCTAAGAGAAGCCTTGCTCTGAGGATCCAGCCAGTATGACACTGCTCCACCTCCTGGTGCGTGACTGAAGTCAAAATATAATTACAGCATGTGCGCAAAGGGATGGGGCATCTCTGCTTAGTACCAAGCAACATTCATGAAACACAAACAAGTGGTGGCAGAAGCGCTCGTTTAGTCAATGAGGGAGTTGTTAATTACAAGTTGCACACAGTTAACAGCAACACACCAACAGGCTTATCTTCTTCTGCCAAAGATCCCAGTGAAACCCAGCTCTGCGAGGGGACGCACTGGCATTGTTTGCTTGGACGAGCTGTTAGCTGCCTTGGAGAAGTGGCACCAACTGTCTTCCCACAGTAGACTGGATGAGCTGAAGTCAGTTGTGTTTGCCAGAGAAGGTATTTACCTCCAGCACTCCCAGAATCCGTGGGGATCTGGCCTGTCGAGCGCCTGCTGCCGTGACAGTAATACCTGTAGCTTAAGGCAGATCCCTCTGCCAAGCCTCAGCCAACTGCCCCTCGTGCTCGTGTGTGTTTAGTGTTACACGGGGTCCCAAGCCACTGCTGCTGTCAGCATAAGCAGCTCTGGTTCAGACACTCCACCCTGACTTGGAAGAACAGGCAATGAGTCAGGATTGCTCCTTCATACTCAGGCTCCAGAGAGTGTGTTGGTGAGCTCCTGTAACAAATCAGCAGGGATCAAAGCTCCTTTGTGTACCTCACAGTCCTTTAGTCAGATTAAGGCATTCTTAATGCACTCACCTATTATGTACAATTTAACCATTTTCTTATATTTTTTTAACTTGGCTGGTTGTCCTCCTTAAGGATCTTTAAGTGCTGGAGCAGAATGTACCAGCCCCAGCTGAGATAAGGGCCGGAGCATGTTGTATATGGAATGAAAGTACTTCTCGGGGGCAAAAAGGTGCTGTTAGGTCCCTGAGCAATTTAAGAGGCTTTTAAGGAAACCTTTTTGCCCTGACCTGGTTTTATCCCCTTATGCTGGCTTTCCTCTGACAGGATGTGAATCTCTGCCCCTCAAAGCCAAGACCTTCAAAACCAAGCTCAAATCACTACAGCTAAATTCTCAGTGCGTGCCCTGATTTCTCCTCCATAGCTTCTCAGAGCATTGTTAGGCACACAGCACTGCTCTTCAAACCATGCCACCCATTCCAAATTGGAGCTTCCATCTCCTGAAAGACTCATGGCCCAGATTCCTACTGCCTCTCTCTCTCTTTCCCTCCGTGATCATTTAACTCTTCCAGGCATTACTCACCACAGCTTGTGCCGTGCATCTCCCGAGCCCCGAACGTCCCAGCTTCCCCTGACTAAACTATAGTCTACGACTGTATCAGTGGAAGGGAGCAGAGACATAAAAGTTATAAATGGAATTTATTTGCCTTCTGATAAAACAGCTTCTGATAGGTTTGTTGGGAGGGTTTTTTTTAGCTGGCGATTTTTGTTCCAGCTCTGAGGCTGTTTCAGGCTTTCTGCTGGTTTACTGAGCCTGTGGTGCACACCTATTAGAAATACATCAGTTGCTGGCATCAAAACAGAAGGGTAGGCAGTAATTAATGGCATGTTCTATGAATGTCACCCTTTTTCCTTCTCTTTTCTGCTACTTAATGTGCAAGAGAGGACTGTAGAGGTGCTCTGGTAACAGGAAAGGCTACATCCATTACTTGCCTCAATAAAGAGGAACCTGAAAATAACTTTTTCAGTCACCTTATTGCTTTAGTTTACTCTTCTCTGCATGTTAATCAAGTGTTTTGTGATTCTGGGTTTGATCTGATCTCTCTGACCCTTCTGTTGCCCATTAAGTGTTGAAGGAAAAAAGAAAACCCATCTCACGCTCCTCTTACTCCCAACCTTTCTTTGTTCTGGCTTTGTTTTAAAAATTAACTTTTGTGTTTTCTTGGAGCTGAGAAAGCCATTATAGAAAAGACCAAACCAATTTTTCTTTCCAGTAAATGTGATTGTTTTCTACTTCCCTAAAAGGTTAATGTTTTAAATGAATAATGAGTAGTGGGGAAGAGGAGAAAGGAAGGTTTTTCCTGCCTGCCTTTTTGCCTGCTCGCGCAGCGTGGAGGTATTGCCGTTTCCTTGCAGCCTACAGAGCTTCTTGGCCTTGGGTGGTGGCTTCCAAACCAGATTTGGGTCTACTGATGGATCTGCTTAAAGGGAATCATTTTGTCCTTTCCTTTTTCTTGACTCCTCTTAATCAACAGTTTTTTACTGCTGCTGCCTTCAAGGTATTTCCTGCCTGTAGATAAGTTGCCAAGTCCCCTGTACCAACTTGCACCCATGAATCCCCAGCAGTGTCGCCACTTTGTACAGATTTCCCTCCTGTTACCACTTTACCAGTGTGCTTCAAGGAAAGGAGCAAACAGAATCAGGGTAAGCTACAAGAACAGCTAAAAAAGCCACCAAAAATGCAATAGCTCACACAAATTTAAGAGCAGCAGCATGGAATGTACCCATCATCAACTAAGGTTACCTACTGCTTGTGCTCATAACTTCACAACAACAGCTGGAAGAGAAGAGCTCTCTTGTTCTTCTCTTCCAGCTTCCAAAACCTGACTCTGAGTTGGCAAACAACAGGAGATCTGTGGCACAGACCAGCAGGATTCCAACCAACAGCCAAAGGGAAGAAGCCACACTGTATCCAAGCCTTATGGAGATATTGTGGCTCCGTTTTGAGAAGCTACTGAATTATCCTGGAATAAATCCACATTGGAAAATGCTATTACTCCTTATTCAGTCAAAACCTGCTGGCTTGTGGGAAAAAAATTGGTAGTGCTGTGAACTCCCCTGGGGGTTGAAAATACAAGGGAGCCTGGCATTATGGGAAGAGGTGTTGAGCTGCAGCAGAACAGAATTTTTTACAAGAGGGAAGAAAGAGACAAAATCTATGAAGTCAATTGCTACTTTAGTCCAAAAATACACGGCTCAAAATCTCAATATAATTATCACAGTGCTGGGAGTTCCTGCTGGATATGTTAGCCTAAAAAGAAGAAAATATTGACCGAGCAGTCTAAGTTAACATCATGTTTTGGGGAGATGCTAAGTGCAATGCAGTTAATTTAACAGGATAAACAGCTAAACGTATGCAATCATCTGTCGGTGATCCCTGAAAGTGGTAATTTTGAAACCAGCAGAGCCCACAGATAATGACAATCTCCCTCTAGATCCTGCCTGGTTATTCAACATAGCAGTTCAGGCTTCTGGATGCTACAAAGCTGAGGAATGTCTTTTCATGTACCCACTTATGTTTTGTCCTCCTTAGTTTTCATCCTCATAGGAAAAGAGGTTCACAAGTAAAACCATACAACTACTGACTTGCATCTCTTCCTTTTTCTCTGTGTGCCCTTGCTACATGTACAGAAGAAACCATGCACTATCCAGAACTGGATGAATGTGTTCCTGAAATGTGAAGACTGTGGCTTTGAGAATTAATCTGCCACACTGGCTTCTAATCACAAGGTATGTGTATCACTAATTCCTAGTGTTCAGATTTCTGCAGATCCCTCTGTCAGAAATCTAAGTCTAACCTGGAAGTCCAGCCTGAACTCTAAACATCTTAACTAGGTGACTTCATATTTCACTGATAATCCCTTCCTTCTCTCCACATATAATCCATTTGGATTCATCCTCTCTTATTTTTATACTAAGAAAAATCCAAAGTATGATCTAATGGTCAGAGAAGATCCCTGTAAAAATATGTCCAGCTTTACTTTTGTTCATCTGTTCTTGTTGTGTATAATAACTTCACCTTTTCATTCCTTAATTCAGTCTGTTTCAATCACATCCTCCTCGGGGCAAAGCCTACACTGTGTGTGTGCAGGTAATTACAAGGGCTTAGGAGAGAAGAACCCTGGTTAGAGCCCATGAGCACTACTGTAGTGCTAAGGATAAAGCCAGAGAGGCAGCTGGACTGAGTAAAGCTGGAAAAAAAAAAAAAAGCCCCATCAATGAGCATTGTGTGTCATGGTGAAAAAGTGAACAAGAGGGGAAAAAAATTACCTCTGTGGATGGCATCACTGAGTTCACTTCATTACTTCGCGCTGGTGTCGCACAGGGCCTGATAAACTGTTGGGAGAAAAAAAATGAAACTGGTGTCACCGGCAGCGTAAGGAAGTACATTGCTAAGGGTGCATTAAAGTTTGATGGCTCCATTTATACATTATACATGTGCAAGTCAGCAAAGCTGTACTGGTGGTAATTTTCCAAAGGAATCAGCTAATAACGTTACGGCACATGCTGGAACAAATTATTGCATGGGTTGTGGCTGTTTTTTTTTTTTTTTCTGTTTTTCTTTTGCTTATCAGCACACAAAATATGTAACAGTCCACACTATTTTATGCCCTAGGGTGTGGGCTGAAGAGCAAAGCGAAGGGGAGTTGTAAGGAAGATTGATAGAGATGTGTTTTGCCTCTATAAACAGCACTGCCTGTAGAAGCAGCGTGCTGATGAAGAGGAGAGGAAGGAAAATTAAAACTAGAGGTCCCCTTATGTTTGTATCAACTATGACACTCGATACCAGACCATGAGAAGTGTCAGCAGTTTTAGGAGGGGCTGGACTCCTTCAAAGCCTGAGGCCACAGGTGTTTAGAAACCATGCTGACAAACAGCATCACAAACCCTGCTAGAGAAGGGCTGACAGCTGATTCTTCGGTAGTTTTCTCCTTTGAAGCAGAACTCCAGCTGATTGCGTGCTTGGAATATGGGGGGCGGGATGAGAGGGAAAAAAAAGGTGGTGTGAGTTTTGTTTTCAACATGGCATTAACTCTGAGAAGAATCAGCACTGCCCAGAGAAAGGCAGAGGGCCTGGAGAGTCAAAGAGGGTAATTTTGTGTTTTCACCCCCTTGACAGTTGCGTCTCACACAAACAACAAGCCCTGATCCAACATGCACTTCCCACCAGTAATTCTCCAGTGCTCAAATGATTCATGTGACATTTGGGACAGACTAGTAGGGGAGGATAAGCTCCTGGAAAACTTCAGTTCCACTGCAGTAAGCGAAAAGGCATCATCTGTCTCTATCATCTGCTGTAGAACCACTAAACCTCATAACATTTTCCAGGCTCCGAGGAAAATGAGACTGGCTCCATTGTTTCTGTTGTGAATAAAGGGCTGAATTAATATCCTCCCTACCCAACATATGCTAATCTCAAAGATAAGGAAGAGGCTAGTGTATTATGAATCACAGCAATACATTGATTTGCACACAGGTATTTCTGAGATGTGAAGAATTTAAGCGATAAGATGGTCCCATGGCTTGATTTAAATATCCGTGGTTTGACACTACAGGAGAACTGGCATAAAAATGCTCTGAAGCCACAACTCTGTTCTCATCCTCTCTTTGACCAGCTGCTGGCACAGTAATTCTTTCCTCAGCACTAAAACTTCTTTATATACCACCATAACAAGCAATAAAAGCAACAGCAAAAGTAACGGCGATCTCCAGCTGACGTGAAACCTATTCCAGACCATAATCTCACAGGATTACGCCCCTCTTCACCCAGTAAGAACTAAACCAGAAACACCCTGTACCTCACACAGGTCTCTGTTCATCTGGAATAACTTACTTTCAGTACTGAAAAGGCTGCAGCTGAATATTTCACCCATTTCCAAATCTCAGAGGCAGTTTTACCCTTTTGGCGAGACGGGTCTCGATTGGAGAAAGATTAATTCCACTACAGAGGACAGATAATTTGCTCACTGCTCACAGCCACCCATTTAGCTTTCCCAGCCCTTTCTCCAGCTTCCTCCCATGGTTTTTGTGACTCCAATCTCCCTGACTGCCACCATTACAGGCCAGGGGACACAAGGAAGGACACTTCTCGGAGGCCCTTGGGTGCTGTCGCAGGAGCGCGGAACTATCGCCAGCGCCGCTGGTGTCTGCAGGGCACAAAATTGAAATTCCACCAACAATGTCAGTAACATGAAGAACAAGTACTGGAATTGCTTCTGCTTTAGAGGTACTTCCTGACAGGAGCTTATCTCTGCCCGTACAAGGTGTTGTTGTGCCGGTAAACATGTTGGTTTATTGCAGTTAATGAGATGCTCTCCTAACAACCCGTGAGGTACCGGGCTCTCAGAGAGACTGGATGATTCAGTGTGCTGCCGTTAGCAGGAGGGAAAACGTGGGGAAGAGGTGATTTAGTAGCACAAGGAGAGCAAACTAGGGGAACTTGGTGACTTTCTGGCATTCAGGTCTCGATTACCAGAGACACAACTGGCATCCTAAGCAGAATTTATAAGCAGAGGAAGGCTGCTGTGTTACGGACCTTGGAAAGAGGGAATGTTTTGATAATTCAGTTAAAGAAAAGCAGGACTTCCCAACTGGAGAGTGGCCTTTTCTGACTGTGACACTAGTGACTTCCCAGTTGGAGAGTAGCCTTTTCTGATTGTGATGCTAGTGACTTCCCAACTGGAGAGTGGCCTTTTCTGACTGTGATGCTAGTGCNTGGGAAAGAGGGAATGTTTTGATAATTCAGTTAAAGAAAAGCAGGACTTCCCAACTGGAGAGTGGCCTTTTCTGATTGTGACACTAGTGACTTCCCAGTTGGAGAGTAGCCTTTTCTGATTGTGATGCTAGTGACTTCCCAACTGGAGAGTGGCCTTTTCTGACTGTGATGCTAGTGCTGTGCTAAGTCAGAGGCAAATCAATAACACGGCACTCGGGAAGGCTCTTTTTATGAAAAACTCTGTAAATTGATGCTGGCAAAAATAATATTTTCTTTAAGAGGCCCAGATCTCTGGAGATAAAGAGAGGTTGTAGGGAAGTCCAGGCATGTTTACACAGTGACTGTGTAAATACACACACTGTGGCTGAATTTATCAAATTTTAAAGATGAGAGACAGAAGGGGGGTCAGGGGTGTCAGCCCTGCTATAGCCTCTATGGAAGTAGCAGTTTCTTTAGGAGGCAGAATCCAACCCACCATGTGTGAGTGAGCAGAGGAGGAAACTCATGAGGGACCTCCCTGAGGTCCATCCTGCGGCTCACTGAGAGCTTGAGTGCAGCAGGTGGGGTTTGCAGGGAGGGATGCTCCAAGCTTTGCTTGCTTTGAAGAGAAGATCCATCAGACAGGGGCGAAGAGCAGCTGGGAGCTGCATCACACACCTTGGCTGTGACCCTGTGCTCCTGCTGTACCTGTAACCACCCAGGTTTACAGCTTGTCCAGCTCAGTGCAAGCACAGAATAGTATTAATCAAACGCTTCTTTGGAAGAAGAGTTCCGCTTCCACAGCTGATTTATTCATGGCACATGAATGATGAAATATCTCTCTTGGCTTCTACCCTTATGAGGCCAAGGAAATCAAAAATCACAGGCACGTTCTCAAAGGCTCATTAAGAGATGTCAAAAAACTCCCTCAGTGCTGGTGGAAGGAGAGAGAGAGAGAGAGAGAGAGAGAGAGGAGTGTGTACGTGTGTGTGTGTGTGTGCACGTTTGTGCACATCTGTAAGGAGTATTTTTGGTGTTGCTAATTCAAGGACTAAAGGGGGCCCTCAGAACTCACAGATGGGCTAGCTGACAGCTGTCACAGCCTTGCAGCACAAATTGCATGCCATTGCCCTCGTGCCACTGAGGACCTTGCTCCAATATTTTCTCCCTGTGACAGGTGGGGGAACGGCAGCCTGTGCCTCTGGATACGGCACGACCCTTTCACCAACAGCCTGTGCCTGCTTCCCACCTCAGGCACGTACCCTTTATGTAGGCATTTTGCATTTGCTTCTGTTACTTGCCTTTATCAAAGTGATTAAGAAAAAAATGTAAAAGTATGTTATTTTATAGGTATCACTTTGCATTTATCACTCTCTGGCTTCAGCAGTTCCTGAGGTGACCACATCAGCATCTTAATTACTCCAGGCTTCTTCCATAGCCAAAGGAGAGACTTCAGATGGCATGAGCTGTGCTCTGCACTGCTCTGTCTCTTTCCACTAATCTCAGAGAAAGCTCAAGGCATCAGATTCCTATTCTATGTGTTCCAGTTTATAGCAGTGGTGGAGGAATTGAGAGAGTGGCACTTTTGATTGTATCCTCTCCAACCACACTGCAGGTAGAAATGACCAGCAAAGCACAGCCAAAAGAATCTACCCAGACACAGCCTGTGGTTGTCCTAACAAGGACTTGGACTCGATGATCCTTCCAGGTCCCTTCCAACTCAGGATGTTCTATGATTAACCAATTCTTGCCCTCTGTGTCTTTCTGCACTCCACCCTGCAAAAGCTTAGGAGCAAGATTAACATTAACTATGTGTTTTCCCATTAAATAACTGAATCTTTGCATTGTTAAACCTTTAGACCAGAAACCTGCATGGGTTACTGGTTTTGTGCAACAACATGTCCAAGACATGAGAAATGGCTGGGGAAGCCAAAGTAGCATTCAGCATTTTGGGAAGCTTCTCCTCCCCTGTTTTCAACTGATTCACTCCTCATCACCACTCCTCCCCGAGGAAAAATATAATTATCTCAATTTTACAAACAAAGCATGAGCTCAAATAACTGTTACTCATAGGTCACACAGGGAATAAGCGGTGAAGTTGGAAATGGAACCCAGGAGCCTTGCCTACCAGTTCCCTGCTCTAATTTACATTAAGCATGAGGAGAAAAAGCATGCCCATCTGGACATCCACATGATGGGGTAATTTTATTGGGAAAAAAAAAGCCTCTAATTGCTGTTTCAGCAGGCAGGTTTGGAATTACAGATGGAGTGGAAATTTTCTTGCCTTTGCTGAAATTAGTTTGAAGCTTCAGCTCTTCTGTTATTTCATAAAAGTTGCAGGAGCAGAAATTCAGGATCAAATCACGTCATTCCACTTGCACCAAAAAAAAAAAAAAAAGCATCATCTGTTTCCTGGAAGGGACCAACTTAGTGCTGCAGGAACTGTCCCAGGTAGGTGCCTGTGCTCTTCGTTTTGTATTGCATCATTCACAGCTGCCTGGGGACTCCACAGGGCTACAGCACCACTCGTCCTTTGTGCTGCACCGACTAAACACACATTTCCCATCTTAATATGGAAAAAGCTGGCAATGGGAACAGGCATCTGCACTGCATTGTGGTTGGGAGGCTGGTTTTTGTTAGAGGGGTCAGCTGGGTGGGCATGCAGCTTGTGCATAGCACTGGGAAAAGGGGGATCTGGTGGTGGTGCTTTAGCTTGGGGAACAGTGTGCTCGGGCTGGTTTCCCAGCTGTGCCCCAGAGCTGCTGTGCTCAAACACCTCTTGCTGTTTTCCTTGGTTCCTGGGGTAGAAGCATACCCAGGATAGCACTACCCACTCCTCTGAGTACAGCAGCATCAAGGTGCATCACGCTGTGGCACTCAGGCAATATGCCCATCTAGGGCATAGTCTGAACTTTTCTCCACCGACCCAGTACTGTCCTGCCAGTATTTACTGGTAAAGCCTTCACTGGGCCTAACTCCCTGGAAAATAACTGGTATGGTAATCACAGAATCAGAGTGGTCTGGGTTGGAAGGGACCCCAAGGATCATCGAGTTCCAACCCGCTGCCACATTATGGGTGTGGAGAAGACCCTGAAATTGAGTACATCTCCATGTCATTGTCACTAAAAGGTTACGGTCAGCTGGTCATCAGAACACTGTGATTTATTAATTTATTTGTGTCTGCTAACATAGGGAGGATAAGTAATTAATAGGGCTTTGAGGGCAATGTATCTGCTGGATTCACTCTGGTCAGAGACACTGATAGAGGAACTGTGGCTCAATCAATATGCAACAGGGTCATTTTATTTTCCTGCCTATTCCCCAGTGCACCTGATGCTTAGAAACCTAGAGAACAAGGCCTCTGACAATATTATATATATATAAGGGAAAAAAACCCAAACATCCAAGTCTAGTCTTCTCAGTTCAGATCTAGCAAAGCTGAGATTTCTGGAAAAAAGTGTTAAAAAAAGAGAAAAATTTTCACCTACCACTAAGACCAGTAAGGCTCTTGCTCGAGGACTTTACAGGGAAGGGAAGTTCATAACCCAGAGCAGCCCATGGGCTCTGCTGCAGTACAGCATCCAGAGCTGCCTGAGAGGCAAGTGTCCCACTCCATCATGGGAGAGACAGCTGGGGGCACAGAAGAAATGTCTCAGTGCCTGCCTGTCAGAGGACAACAAAGCAAATATCAGAAGAAACTTGAAGAAGCAGTGTAGAAGGCATTTTCAAAAATGTCATGTAAATTATAACCATATGTGGAAACATATTGGGGGAATCAAAAATCAGGATCAGTTTCTGCGTACGCTATCAGAAGTTAACACTCTGGACTACCAGCTCTCTGTGTTAGGTCTCTTCTATTAGCTCAGATACAACAATCTTTTGCTTTTCATGCCTGACTGCTTCCAAAATAGTAATTTTGGGGGTTCCACACACCCCTCCCCAATCACCCACCCCCAGTTTTCTGTGTGTGCAGAATTAGAGCATCGAAACTTGGACTGACAGCCCTCTAAAAACATGACTGTGGCTATTCCTGGCTAGACTTGGGGAAAAAAAAAACCTTAATTCTACTAGCAAGTTCTCATGATTAACAGCTAATGCATCAATTAGAGCACAGAGATGCTGCAGGCTTATCTTCACAGTGACAACCACTGGACCATCTTTGAGACTAAGCCCCCTATCACTGCACGTGCCCTAGCTGATCTTCTGGACTTAAACACCAGCAAAACCACAACCCCTGCACCTACCAAGGACAGACTGTCAGGCCAAAGGGAGCCCTGTGCCTGTTTCATATTGAAATCCCCTTAAGCAGCTACAGATCCCAGTTTAAAGACAGGGAACGAGCATATACCTGTGGACATGCCCCTCAGCACATGGACTAGAGCAAATATTTTGACTTCATTAATAATTCCATTACCCTAATTGGTACAGAGCCAGACTAGAATATTATTTTTCCTGACACTGCATTAAAATAAAGTTTAAGATAAGGTAATAAAAATCAGTATAAAAGGCGTAAGACTTGGTCACAAAGTCTGTTCAGGAACCCTGTGGGCACTGGGAAGCCAAAACAAGGGAAAAGTGATACTGAACTGTATTTCATAACATTACAATCACACTGTAATTGCCCAACAATTAGAGTACACAATGCATTTGTTTGAGCCTTTTTGAAATTGCCACTAATTTATGTAACTGGAAATGCACCAAGCAAGTAGGAATAATTACAACATAAATATGATGTAGTTAAATATCTGGAGTTTAATAGCACTTCATTAAGAATAATATCCAAGGCTGTTATGTTGTCATGAAGTTAACCTTCTAGTCGTAAGGATAAGGAGTATTTACATATTTGAAAACAAAACTGGAACATAATTCCACTGTCTTTACACACAGGAAACTGAAGTTATGACAGTCACTGTTATAAGGAGTGACTTTATGCCCCACTTTAATCATTCAGGTAACCAAACATGTGAAAGCATCAGTGTGCTACAAAGCTGAAAGGAGAGGACTATCTGTGAGACAGCATTGTCCCCTCAAGTTTCTTCTCCCCTCAGTAATTCCTCCCTACTGGAACCACCACTTCCGAAGCTGTGCCTCCTGCGCATCATGTTCGTGCCTCTCTCTCCTCTGGTTTCATGCTCCACAGGAGCCATCTTGCCCACTGCACTGAGCACAACAGCAGTGAAGCACTCAGGGAATAACTGTCCTGCAGGTAAAGCATCAGGAGATGCCACATAAAACCAGTACAACCCGCAAAGCTCACAGGTTTTCACAAAAATCGGCCCGTGTCTGTTGCTTTGGCGTCGCAGCATCCTTTAGGTGGGCAGACACATCAAAATACAGAAATCTGCTAAGTGGACAAGTTCAGCCACTAAGCTGCTCAGCTGGCTCTTGTTTTGCTGAGATGCTGAAGTGCTGACTCTTCTACAGCCATCCCAGGATCCTACTGCCATCTCCTCACCACCACCCCGTGCCCAGCTCCCAGTACGCAGCTAAGTGGGAACTATCGCTTCCAGAGCTGTCATTAAGTTCTGACTATTGTAAAGTCACTCGATGCTGTAGCAGTGAAGTCAGTCAGGAGACTTTTCCACTCAGCCCAAGCTCCCCCAAGTCCTCCCTGCTCCTGTTCCTGCTCTGGTTTGGGCAGAGACCTTCGGGAATGATCTTCTGCGATGATTCGCAGAGGTGAATGAGGGCAGACAGCACGCAGGAAACCTGTTCCCGATGGTACTGAAGATAAGAAGCCTCATCAGCACACAAAAAAAAAAGCCTGGGAAAGTTGAGCTCAGAGGGAAGAAATAGCAGAGGCAGGACCTCATAATCACAGCTTTGCTCTTTGACTCAATACAAAGGTTGTAATTCAATTTCAGAGTTCTGCTTCAGTGCATCTCTTATGATGTTAGCAGAGAATCTCTCAACTGAGTTAAAGGATTGTATCAATCAGCAGACAGACATTATTTTATAGAGAGAGAAAGCAAGAGAAAGGCAGTTTATATATGTGTGCCTGCACTACGTTCCGATTTAATTACTTATAATTATAAGGTAGTGGGATGTGAAATGCTAATTGAAAAATTTGGCTGCTTACGTCTCAAAGTCAGAGAAGAATTTGTGTGCCCATCTGGTTAATAGGAAAGGGATTTTATTTTCTAGATCATTGATTTATCATCATTAAGGGCCTGAATACAGAGTTCTGTAAGTCAGCTTCAGGAATATGTTTTTTCCATTACGTTTACTGTCTAAAATTGCCTCAGGGGCTGTGAATGTTAAAATTGACTGGATTCAATTTAGTGAGATCGCCTTCTTGCTCTGTCAGGGGTTATTTATCTCATTTAGCTTTTGTAATGGAAGTTTATGTTTTGTTTTTTTTAAAAAAAAAGTCCACATAATTATTCTTTTTTTATTATTACTAAAAAACAAGCCCCAAACTGTATTGATTTCGAATGGCAACGATGTCTTGATGGCACCTTTTGTATAAATACACTCACTCTTGCCAAACAGAATCTCAATAACCAGAAGTGAGGCTGTGCTACTACTGGCTACATGAGACCAAATCCCCTTTAGCAACCTGAATCTCCTTTCCCACCCAAGGCAGAGGATCCATGGGGTACTTCAGAACATTATGTGAATTAAGAGCCACATCCCCCACGTCAGTTTTGTTCCTCATAAGTTTACTTACCATCCAGACTGATGGTCTGTAGAAGACTGACTGCTTATAAAAGAGGGCAGAGAATGCCCCAGGAGACAGCCTTTACCTCCAGAAAGCCAAGGAGTAGTGTTAATACTCATTTTAGAAGCTCCTTTTCAGCAAACTTTTTGTGCAGGTGGAGGAACCCGTTAGGAAGAAGATTCAATGTCTCATAACAGCTCATTCCTAGATTTTATTTGTTCATTACTCCTTCCAAAGGACACCTTGCTGAAAGTGACTCTCTTGCTCTGCTGAGACATCTCACTGGCTTTCAAACCAGCAACAAGTGTACCTGCTTGTCTGCCTGTCATCCTTCTGCACATCCCGCGGGCAGCTGGCCCCAATGAGTGAGCATGGAGGAGAGGAACACAAGGTGGGTTGCAGAGGACAGCAGTCCTGAGGTCTAAGCATGGCCAGAGAGTCCCCATGGGGACCAGAGCTCTAGGGCACACTGCCAACCTCACTTATCACTGAAAGATGAGGCCTCCAGATTTCCCACTGAAAATCAAACCAAACATAAATAGATGCATGAAACTATTTTGATGAAAACTTTTGCTTTGGGGTGGAATTATGTTCTCTCTGTACTGGGAAGTGCTGAAACAATGATTTCATGAAAGCAACTTCTTGAAGCATCCTGGCATTGTCTTTCCCTTGTCCTCTCCAGGCAGCACACAGAGAGCTCACTCTCCATCAAATCAAGACCACCCGGTTTAGGGAAGGTGACTCCGAGCAGACCGCAGCATTTTCCATCACTTTTTAAAAGTACAATGAGGCTGAAAGCAACTCGCTCCTCCTCCCCTGCTGAGCCATTCTCCCATATCTCTTATTTCTCTCCCCTCCCACCAGCACAACCAGTTACAACCTTACCTGCCCTTTTGCTACTGCAAACCTTGCATGAATTTGCTGTTTGATTTCTTCCAGCAGGAGCCCTGCAGAAGCTCAGATTGGCCTCCTGTAGAGGAGAGAATGCCAGTCTATAAACACCAGGCTGGTGGAAATCAAATTTGCTCTTATGGCTCTTGAAATAGAGATCTTTTCTCTGCAGCATTAGCTCCTGTACAGGTCTGTCTTCCCAGCTGGGCTTACAGCCCTGAGGGTACCATTGCTAAACACCTCCCAGGGAGCACATGTTAGAAGTCAGACGTTTACAGCCATCCAAAAAAGTCCGTGGAAATCCATCGACAAGATGCTCTCACGTTTACAGCAGGACTGTTAAACCTTCCTCCTCGCTGTCTGCAGCTAGCCAGCCATGCTCTGACAGGGCTACAAGGGAGAACACGAGCTCAAAAGTGATGCTATTTGTTTTCACCCCCCAGCTACACTTGAGATTTCATGGGGGCTTTCTGCTTATTCTTATATTAATTTGTAACTTCTTAAAATAATCGTGTTTAGAGACTGCCCTGTGAGATGCTGTAACAGAACATGCAGGTATCAAGAGACAACCAGATGCAAACAGCTCACAGCCCAACTCCTGGAATGCTCCCTCAGAAACCTTGGATATGACCCCCCTCCACACACACACACACACACACACATGCAAATGCTGACCTTTATATCCGAGCCTGCAATTAAAACTCTGGGCTCAGACTTGCAAGACCTCCATTCTGTTCTTAGTTCTGCTAGTGACCTCAGGCAAGTAATTTCATTTTTCTCAGCCTTAATTCTCTGTCTTAAATGAAGGAGTAACAGCTGCTTTTAACAGCAGGAATTGGGAGGGAGGGGAAAGGAGAAGCTAAATCAGTTGGTACTTAGGCTGGGCTCAAACGTGGTATTGGAAATTAGTGGCACAATTCACAACTAGCTCCATGGCCAAATGCCTGAGGAAAAGGATGCCACATATTTCCCACATTTAGAACAGGAAAACCTCACTGTGAGAACCTGTTGAGCAGAGCAGAAGCTATTCCTTTCATGGAACCACTCCTTCAATTTTAAGGTTTTTTTTGTATAAACCACATACAGATAGTGCATAAGGAGTTAAGGGTAGGGTTGGGGGAAATAAAAACAATGGGAGAAGGACAAATTATCCCAATAAATTGTCCACATTTAATTATGAAAAAGGAATCCCTCACAAGCATCATCCCAAGAACTACAGTTTCTGCATCCTGAAGATAATTTTTGAGAGGTAGAATAAGCTGCACAAGCATCCAGCTGGTGGTAAAGTTATCACAGCAAACACAGCAACAGCAGTGAAGGAACTGGGAACGCCACCACGAAGAGACTGGAAGTCTGATGCAAAGACAATACGGGCACAGACAGCCCCGTGTCCTGGAGGTAACCCATGGCCACCCAGCTGCCAGGCACCGAGATGAAACACCGATGTCACAGGGCAGCGACAACGATCTGTGCCCACCTTCCAGCACCCAACCTCAAAAACAATTGCAAAGTGCCAGCTTTGATCTGGTGAGCACAGGCAAGTCTGGGTGTCAGCCTTTTGTCTGCATTCCCATCTGCCTGGAAGCATCTGCATGGGTCGGCGTTCAGAGAGCCGCTGGGGACTGCACGTGGGCCTACGCACTGTCGGCGAGCGCTTGGAGACCCGCGTAGGTCTCTCGAGTATGGCAGCCAATGAGCACGGACATCACTGTCCAATGTTGGTTTGGAAGTACAACATACACCCTCGAGTAAGTATTCAGGCACCAGTCCAGGTCCTTGTCTTTGCCTGCCTTGGGAAGACACGTGCATGGGCGTGCGTGTCCGAGTACGCCTGAGATGGGCGTACGCGTCAGAATCACAGAATGATCAGGGTTGGAAGGGACTCCCAGAGGTCATCTAGTCCAACCCCCCTGCAAGAAGCAGGGACACCCCCAACTAGATCAGGTTGCTCAGGGCCTCATCCACCCTGGCCTTGAACTTCTCCAGGGATCCAGGGGCATCCACCACCTCCCTGGGCAACCTGTTCCAGTGCTCCACCACTCTCACAGCAAAGAACTTTTTTCTAATATCCAATCTAAATCTCCCTCCCTCTATTTTAAAACCATCACCCCTTGTCCTGTCACAACAGGCCCTACTGAACAGCCTCTCCCCATCTTTCTTGTAGGCCCCCTTGAGGTCCTGGCAGAGCGCTAGAAGGTCTCCCCGGAGCCTCCTCTTCTCCAGGCTCAACAGCCCCAACTCTCTCAGCCTGTCCTCGTAGGAAAAGTGCTCCAGCCCCTTTAGCATCTTTGTGGCCTCCTCTGGACCCTCTCCAACTGGTCCATGTCCTTCTCATGCTGGGGGTTCCAGCACTGGACACAGTACTCCAGGTGAGGTCTCCCGAGGGCAGAGTAGAGGGGGAGAATCCCCTCCCTCGCCCTGCTGGCCACGCTCCTCTGGATGCAGCCCAGGATGCGGTTGGCTGCTGGGCCACAAGAGCACATTGTCGGCCATGTTGAGTCTCTCACCCACCAGTCATCTGCACACCCCAGTCAGCAGATGTGTGTGCAGGAAGGTGTCAAACAGCTGGAGGGTCTTTTGAGAAGCGATGCTATAGGGCTACTGCTGTAAGCTGGCTCGTGATTTGAGGTAATAAAGCAATCAGCCCTCGTACTGGGGAAGAGCCAGAGGTGCAATCCTTCTAAAACTCCTATCTAACAAATTCCCTCTGATACCTCCTTTTCTTCCACTACAAATTAGCATGGGCCTGGAGAGCTCATTAGCATGGGCTCTAAACTTCATCTGCAATGTGCTCACATCTCAATATTGTATCAGGAAGCCAGGGAAAGGCATGGAGGTTGAAGATCTATATGCAGAGAAGCGTCAGGCATTAACGAGCGAGGCATGATTAAAAAACAAACAATCCATCCCACCCATCCGCCCCCTGGGAGCTGTTCATCTGTTGGGTATGGATGAGTTTGCAATCCATTTGGGAGCAGTGATACCTCTTGCCTATCAAATTCCAAAAAATAAAAAAGAGTTTTGAGCTGAAACCTGATATTTAATGTCAGAGCTGGAAAATCCACACACTTGAGTACAGTGTGAAACCTGCCCAGAACATGACACGGTGGGTAGGAAGAACAAACTCCCAAATGACAGCGGGAAACAGACAACTGATGTGATGCTTGTTCATTCCTGTTCCTATGAGTGGGCAGGACACCCTGTATTCCTCCTCAGCACTGTATCAGGGCAATTTGCACCCAGATCTGGAAGAGAAGTTGTATTTTCCAGAGATGCTTTTAAGAGGTGCCCAAGAAAACCTGGCTCCTGACAGGAACCAGGTAACGGGTGGATAATACACAAACCCATTTACTAAACGCCACTTGAAAAATCACAGGCAGCATAATTGACTTTTACAGCTTGGATAATGTAGGTCACTGCGTTCCTGCAACAAGAAAATGAATGTATGTTGGAGTGAAAGACAGAAGGGAAGTAATTACAAAATATAGATTAAATAACCATCAGATAACAGGCATAATAATACGAACAACCAGGGTGAAGATAGAGGAGAAACAATTTGTTAAATGGGTTGTAGCAGGGTCCTAAGGAGCTGCTGGTCTCAGATGCTAGGCTTCTCTTTTTTCTCCTTCATTTCAGACTCAATAAAGTATTCCTCCCCTTTTTAGAGCTGATATCCTACTTCTCACGGTATCAGCTTATGGCTTGCTCAGCCTGGAGGGCTATTAAGTGAGAACCTGATTATAATAACACACAGTTCTTAACTCCTGTGGAAACAGGCAGCCATGAAGGCCCCAACGAGTAAGAGGGATCACAGTCTGATCCTGAGAGGCTCTGAATTTTGGGATGGGTTTACTAAAATCTTTGTATTCCCAGTGCTGCTGCAGTTCAGCCCAAAGTAGTTACAAACAAGCCCTACACCAAAAAGCATCAGCGCTCCCACTAAACAAGTGAACACCCCCAAGAAATCCAAAGCAAAGGGAAAAGATGTCATGGGGAGCTATAACAAAGGTGGACCTATGATTTTATTTTGTGTGCCACCTCCACATTAAACAGTTGCCTACCAGCCCAACTTAACATGGCTCTGAACTTACCTGTAGCAGACAGCTGCTCAGTGAGCTCTAAGAGAAGCATCTGGGGGACTCTGCCAGCAGTGAGGTATTTTCACATCACATTAAATCACCATCACAACTACCACTCCTTTTGGGAGGGCACATGGCAGCAAATAACACAGAGATCTGAACTTCTGTTTGCTAGAAAAGGGTCTGTGCAAACCTACAGTGAGTGACATGTTCACATCATCTGGCTGATGTGCAGGTGACACCTGACCACATTCTGAATGTCACTCGAACGAGGCCTGGGATGGAAGCTGGAAAAAGGGGTTGGAAGTCACCGAAAACTTTGTGGAAGTGAAATATGTGACATTTTCATATTGAAGAGGAACAAAACCCATCAGCTCAGGGTCCCTTAGATGGCTGCCAGCTGCTCAGGCAGGGGGTTGGACTAGATGATCTTTTGAGGTCCCTTCCAACTACTGACACTCTGATTCTGTGAATTTCACTTTACTCCAGAGGGAGTTGCATGACAGCCCCATAAAAAACCTCTAGAAGTGGGATAACAGAACAAGCTCTGTGGCTACATCCATGTCCCACAGAAAGGCACAGATCATCACGATACACAACAACACAGAAAGTTCCCTGCCACGTCTTTTCTGTCCCACAAGTGCAGAAAAGGCACAGCCAAGGGAAAAGGGGACACCTAAAGGGGCTCTAAAGCAGCCTGCCTGAGGAGCAAACCTCTGGTGCTTTGGGATGCAGGAGGAGCGACAAGTACCCCATCCCTTGCTGCATTGCACAAAGCACAGGATGCCTTTGCCCCTTGAGAACTGTCAAGTTTTAACATTTTTCTCCCTGCAGAAAATAAGAATTTAATAGGAGCTTGTTACCTGCATCTGGTAGTGTGCCTGGACCTCTTAACACCCAAACACAGCACGGGGGCATGGGGAGGGGGTTGGGGAGGTGTGTGTCCTAAAGAGCAGCCCTCACTTCTGCTCATTCAGTGCCTAAGACTGGGAACAGGAATGAAGTTCATCTCTGAAGCCCTGACTCTTGTCTTTTACCTGAGTGAGGGGCGGCCCTGCCTCACCTGGGGATTTACACCACCGTGTGTATCACACCTTCTCCCGAAGCATCACCTCTGCTGCGCCTGCACCGGATCATCCCTGTCCTCTGCTCATTAATCAATGGCTCCTCTGCATGAGAATGAGTTCTGAAAGGAGCCAGGTGAAAGGGATGGCAATTTGCTCACAGCTTGATAATTACGCATTTTTCAAAATAAATTAAAGCCGGAGCTAGCAGCAGCGCGCTGGTTCCACCAGTCCTGCTCACAGAGAGAAATTAATTGGGAAGGGCATTGATTGGAGGGGCTGCCGAATTCCAGCAGGGAATTTATTTCCCCATTGTTCTGTGGCAGCTCCCAGACTGCTTAACCAAACAGAACCTCTCACCTCTGCTCAAACCAGGAGGGAGATCAAAGGAAGCATAAATAACCTCTGCTCATCTGAAAGCATCTTTGGAGAGACCTCATCTCCTCATGGAATAAAGCAGAGTTTGGCAGGGAAAGGGATTCACTACACCTTCAGCAAATCTTTGGGTTTTCTTGGGTTACCCGAGGCAGCAAAGCTTCAAGATCAATTAAAACAACAAGGCAGATGGTGGTGAGCAGTTTTACAACAGAAACGCTTCAAAATAGCTCTTCCAGCCCGAGATGCACAAATCAGGGGTCTGGGCAAACAGGCAGCAGATAAACAAGATGTGCACAAAATACCCATGTTCTGTACATCCTAATGAGGGAACTGCACACACAAGGAAGACCGAGGCTCATCCACCCCAGGGCTACAGCAAGGACAGGGCGGTCGTTCCGCTTGTTCTTTTCCCCTTTCGTACCACCCTGCTTCCTTACCTGCTTCCTTACCAGGGGGCAGCTCTGCATGATGAATTGAGCTGGTGTAATCAAATATTTTAGGAGATGAGATTAGTTTGAATTTGTTGTTCACCCATTTCCTCCCCCACTCCTCATGGAACTGCTCCTGGCACAGCAGGAGTTTATGGTAACCAGGGCTTTCCAGATCTGAGGCTGCCAGAGTCAGGCAATTATTGCAAATAAGTAAAAGATGGAACCCACAAGAGGATCCCACCTGCTTGGATCTACTTTATAACACTTTTTTTTTCACTACACATTAAAATAAGGTGGCAAGGAGAAAATTGTTGCTTTCCTCCTAAGAGCAAGATGCTGCAGCGCTCCAGAAAGCCCGAGAAAATGCTCCCAGTTCAACTGGTTTAGCTGTACATCATCTCCAGCAATATCCATTGCTGCCAAAAGGAAGAGTTCAGGGTTTATAATCTGGTTGTACTACAACATCTGAAATAAAAGATTAAAACCTGATCTCCTTCTTGCAGTTGCCCAGATTTGCTTATCTGAAAGTCTTGCTCTGCCCCATCAGGAAGGGATGGCTGCGAGCACCCTTTCAATGGGGGCAGCACCTGACCACCCCTGAGGTTTTGATTTACATCCTTTATCTTCAGATTTCATCTTTCCACACATCACCAGAGGGTCTGAGTACTTGTAAAAAAAAAACCAAACCCCAAACCTCAGAGTAATAGCAGGTACCATTCCCTTTATCCAGTGCCAGGGTGAAATGGGTTATATTCTGCTCCAGCTGAAATCACTCCTCCCCTCTAAGCTAAGAGACATTTGTGTGAATTATTCCCAAGATCCTTGTGATCCATGTGCAGGGAAGAGGGGTATGAATTGGCAAGATGGGAACAGCTGCAGCTGCAGCCCACTTCTCAGAGGCTAAGCTAGCTGTCTTCACAATAAAAAGTAAAATAACAGAAACCCCATTGTCAGAGAAAAGCAGAAGCCACACTTCGAGTTACCACCTGTATTAACCCTTCCCAAAGAGCCACCACATGAATAAGTGATGTGGTGCCTTGGCACAGAAGGCAGAGTGGCACAAGGGCTGGGATGTAGGCTGCAGGGCCATCAGGCCAGGGTTCTTCCTGGGTTGTATGTCTGCCTGACCTCAGCTCCGTGTGATACTGTGGGTGTGGAAAGGAGCTATAGAGCAATGAGCAGGGAGAGTAAATGACAGGTTTCAGAGAGCTTTTGTAGCCCCCTAAGTGTCCCCTATATTTCAGCTGAAGCATAGTTTGAAGCACATACCCCACCTACATTAGTGATTCACATCAAGGCTGTGTGTGCTTCAGGAGTAAAATACTACTGAACTCGATGACAGCATGATGATTAATGCCATGGGAACTGTTTTCAACTCTGAACTCGTTCACTGCTGCACATCCAGTCCCCTGAATTACTGGCAACAGTCTCTCATCTGCAGCAGAACACACAAATTCCCTGTAGATCCCAACACCCTTCATCAGTAGTCCGCTGACACAACGTCATTAATTCCTTATCAATTCACCAGTTCAACACTGTTCATCAATTCTTATGCTAATGATAAAGCTTCTCCTCAGTCTCACAGTGCCCAGCACAGTGACAGATCTAATGGATCAGAGATACCTGAGCTACCACGGAGCTTGCACGTTTCAAAGTGCTTTCAAGGGAAAAAAACCCAAACAAACGACAGACAAGACCTCCAAAGAACTGTTGAGTGGGGAAAAAACCCACAAACATAATGCAGGCTGCATATTAATGCTGATAACAAACTTTAAGCTGCCTAAAGGCTAGATTTTTTAAAAAGCTTCCTGTTTAAACAGAAGTTCAAAGGAGGTTTTTAAAAATTATTATTTTTAGGTTTGCACTGCTTCCATTCTTGCGAGGGACCAGCTGAGGATGTGTGGAAAAAAAAAACACTTGTCTTTCTTTGCCTTCTCCTGCACCAGACCAACTGTATCAGTTGGTGTGTGGGGTAAGAGCCAACCTCTGGGACTGAGTCCCCCAATTCACCTGTTCTGTTTGTGCCAACCTGGCTGCTGCTGCCGGAGCCGTGTGAAAGCCTGTGCTAAGGGACATCTTTCGGGTCTCTGAGGAAAGGCTCTGACCTCACCTCTTCCAGCTGCTAGAGAAGAGGAAAGATGCTGTACAAAGACATCACCACCGGGCATCAGCCAAATCTTCCAGCCTCCGGAGTGGACGGGAAGCCCCCGCTAGGTTAGAGGAGTGCGGCGCTGTGATTGTGTGTCAGCCCTTCACAGCAGCCGATGCTGACGCCAGTGATGCAGCTGCAGAGCACAGCAAGAGCAGTAGGGTCAGGGTGTCTGAGCCCTGTCTCTGGGAGCTCCAGGAAAAGCGCCAGCAGAGCCTTGTGCCCCGGTGCCGTGCCGGGGGAGCACCCCTGAGCCTTGCAGCTCCCTGGCGGACCTCTGAGGGTCTCGCCTCATTAACCCCTCGGGGCTGCTGCGCCTCGGATAGGCAGAGCATCAATGGTTCTGTCCTGAGAAATGCATTTAAACAGCGGAGCTGGGTGGGACTGGGGAGGCGGCAGCCAATTAAGGAGCCATCAAACTTCTCTTAAAAACCTCCCTCAGTAATGTTCCCCCCCCTCCTGCCTCCAGCCAACATGGTAATTGTGTCTAATTTCTAAATTTTCATGCAGTTGCTGCATTTGCCTCCCCTTAATGAGATGTAAATGTGTTGCCAGTTTGTGGATTTGTTTAATTGCAGGGTAGCTAAACTGTGATTGGCCAGAAGGTTCATTTTTACATTTATTTATTTAGCACACATGCAAGGCGGTTTTAAGATTCTTTTCTCTAGCTAAAGGAGGGAGGGGAACAGATTCTGTTTCCCTGCTCAGGGTCCTGTCACAAAGAAGCCATCTGGTTCTACCAGTGTCTCCTAGTGAACACGTGTCCTGGCTTCGGTTGGGAAGGGGTTAACGTTCCCCAGGAGCCAGCCCAGGTGAGCTGAGCTGCCCGGGGGTGTTTCCAGACCCCTGACCTCCCTCACATCCCTATAAAAGGGGCTGGGCGCAGAGGGGCGGTACTGGTCGGCTCCAGGATGGTCTGAGGGCAGGGGCTGGTCGTCGAGAAGGTAAAGTGCTTTGTGTTATTACAGTTGTTGTATTTGGAGTCTTGTTGTTTCTCTGTACTGTCCCAGCGAGCTGTTCTTCCCCATCCTGAGGGCTGAGTGGTGCTGAGCGGGGGCTGGACCACAGCACCCATGAGACTTGTGCTGCTTTCCGAGTGTTTGAAGTAACTCTGGGTGGCTCCAGTTTGAGTCAGGCTCCTGAACTGGTCTCTGGTGCTTGGGGATCTCCTGTTGGGGGGGTGGGGGGCCAGCAAACACTCAGGTCATTGTAGGTTGCTTTGCTGCACAATAATGGACAAGCCCTTCCCTGGGCTTATCCTGGCTCCCTCCCTCAAAGGCACTGAGAAGAAAGGATGAACGGCTCAGGCCCTAAGGAACGGAGCCCTCATTGCCTCCACGAACTCCAAATGAGAGACACTAAAGCTTGAGGGAAATACCAACTGATTTTAGCATCTCTGACTATTTAATTTAGTATTTGCCACTTCAGAGTTTACTCAAATATAGGAAAGTGTCAAGAAATCTCCTAAATCTGACTTTGCAAGTGTAGCTAAAACCTGAATTTACCTTGGAGAAATTTTTCTGCTGAGGATGATGAGCTAGAAGGGGCCTGGTTTGATTTGCAGACCTCAGAACACCTGGAAGAGAGAAAACAATCTCCTCTAACCCAGGTCCACCTGGTACTGGTGAGGTGGGCAGACCCACAGCTGCTCCTGCCTGGCAGCTCTCAAACCAGCCCCAGAGAGCAGAAAGTTCTGGTTGTACTGCCCTGTATCCCAGGGATCAATCCTTCCACTCTGCTGCTTAGCAGCAATTAGTCTGCTGAGGATGTATGGCTTTTTCAATACTGAGTCCACTGTATAAATAATATATTAGTTTCAGAATTTCTTTAACATTCTGGTTTCGATCAGTTTTATAGCACCTAACGCTGCTTTTACCACTTACCTTCATGTAATGACTCACCCATATAATTCATTGAGCCTCACACACATAAATTTCCCCTCGGCCTCCCAGTAAAACTCAAAAGCAACAGTATTTACCTTAATATTAGACCTTAAAGTTATCTAGCACAACAGATCCCAATTACCATCATCTGTAACCCCCAGCATCTTGTCTCAAGAAGGGTCTCTTTCCTATCCTGTTTTCCTCCAGGAAAATCCAAGGATTTTTCTTGTCCCAAAAGTGATACTTCCACAGGAGCAGCAGATATATCCAGATCCTTGCTTAGACCTATGTGTTGTTCTTGGGCTAGAAGGTCCAAACAGTGACCTTGGCCCAAAAGCACTTAGGAAGGTTTCCTCTCCTAGCAGATTCCAGGAGGCACTGCAAGCCCCTGATTGCTAGTGAAGGATGCTGCCATGTAAGTGAGTATCTAGGGGTGCAAATCACTTCCACGTATCTTTGAGAAGAGAATGGAAGTTGATTTCAGCTCCATCTGCCTGCAATGCCACCATAAACAGATAGCTACAAAGGTAATCAGCAAGTCCCAGGGCCAAGGGCATCACTTCTCTCAACCACTGTCAGTAACAGCCAATAACACAAGCCAGCAAAGCAAAGGGAAGTGACAGCAGGGAAATAATTTAGCCTTTAACTGACACGTTTTCCAGTTAAAAGCCATTTACCTTCTGCTGCTCGGTGTGTCATTGCTCATTTTAGTTTTGAAGTGACATCTCCACAAGTGCCATTAACATGCCAACAGTGAAAGGGAATTTATAGAGTATGAACCCCGGAGAGTTATAGCCTGGGTGGCTGTGGTGAGGAGAAGTAGTCTGTGGGCTCTTTGTTTATCCTCACAGGTCCCACCCTGTCCAATTTGGAGCATCCAGAAGGGGAAGTATCAGGCAACTCCACTGTCATCACCTTCTCCCTGCAGCATGGCATGACCTGATGATACATTTCAGTAGCAATTATTGTCTAGGAGTACCCCTCAGCATTGGATGAAGAACAGTGTTTAAACTCCTCTTTCCAGAGGGAGAGGGGGTCTGTTCTACAGCACTGGCAGGTGAATGCTACAGAGAGGAACATGCTGGTAACTTACCAGCAAGTGTACCTGCCCTGGATTAAACACAAAGTGTTATTGTGTAAAACTGAGAGGACTTTTGTGCAGTAGCATGACCCAAAACAGAGGGTCTTTTCCAGAACTAGATTCCTGCAGTTACACAAATGTTAGGTGAAATCCATGTCACAGCCATGCAGCCTGTGAAAGGGAGCTCAGTTCTTGCATTTGATGTGATCCAAGAGAAGACCTAGGGCTGCTGTCAGCCCTTCTAGCCATCCAAGCTAACTACAAATAGTAATGGGCTTCAAAGCAGATGATGAACTGTGGCTTCCTAAAATGTTGGAGTCAGGATAAGGATCAAAGGCCCCATTTGTCATAGGCCAAGGGGTCACAGTAACAGCCCAGGTCACCTTGGCAGCAGGAATCACTAATGCCATCAGCGTTGGTATCTGCAGGTTGAAATGTGATGTAGAGAACAGGGGGACCTCTGCTGCAGTGAGGTGGGGCAGGGTTCACACCACACCGACCAGCAGCTTCCACGGGAAGCTCTGCACCTCTGGCTGCTGAGTAGGAACGGGGCAAATAGTCACTAATTGAATTCACAGTTGCCCTTTACTCGGATACATTCAGATGAGGGATGAATTTGCATTAGTTTAATGTGAATCACCGCGGATAATGGAAAACAATACTTATGCTAATAAGAGAACGGAGCAAAAGCTTTGCAAATGAGATGCCATTTGTTCACCAGCTGGGGTGTAGCTGATTAGAAATAGCACTGTGATTGATGGCTCCATCCACCCCCCTTCTGGTGTGCCACCTCGGTGGGGCATCCCCACAGCACCCTTACTTCCCCGGTGCTGTCTGGGCACCGCAGAGGTGCAGCCTAGCAGGGGGGTGGTGCCCCAAGCCAGGAGAAGATGTTCTTGGAACAAAAAAAAAATGTATGGACTGGGACCAAATGGGAAGGGTGATGCCTAGCTGAGGTTAAAGCCTAATGCTTGCCAGTGTGGCTGTGCTGTCCCACAAAGCCACACATACTACTTTACACCTACTTTAAACCATCAGCACTATCATCTCCTGGCCAAACACTGCACTCATCAGCACCCTGAACCCTCACTGGTTGCCATCTTGAGAAAATTGCCTGACACCACATGAAATGTGTATACAGAGGAGGGCTGTGGCTGCAGGAGTGACCCCAAACCAGCTCGTGTGCAAGGTGACCTTGTGTGAGGATTGTCCTGTTGAGCAGCTGCTAGGGTATGGGGTTTAAGGACTCTATGGTAGAGAGCATTGTGAATGGGGGTAAATGCACAGTGCAAGAAAACCTTGCAGAAACCTGGAAAATGCTGCTTGGCATTCATGGAATATCTCAGTGCCTTGTGCTGGAATAGGGTTGGCACCACAGAAACACAAGGGAGCCAGGAAAAGAGGCCTGGAGAGCGACTGTTAGCGAGGTGAAAGGGAATGTGGCAACAATTGTGACATTGGTGACAAGGTGTGGGCTGAGCAAGCGGAGCTCTGGAAGGGTTTTGGAGCCAGCAGGCTACTTGCAGGCAGAGAAACCTGTGGTAGGTGGGCAAAGCTTTGTGGAATAACCACGGTGCTGTGGCAGGATATGATTCAGAGGCACTGGCACAGCTGCACCGGGTTTTATAACCTTCTATAGCGCCGAGCTATAAAAGTGTTGAATTATGTGACAGGAGTTTGCTCCTCTCCTGCTTGCCTGAGCTTTGGAAATCTGTTACTTCCTTAATTTTCACACCCACAAAGAAAAATTTAAAATACTTATGTTTTTAGAGAGGGGGAAAAAGGAAGCAGGTGTGTAACAGCATTGCTGGCTTGGCTTGCTGTACCCAGTGCTGTACTTTCATCTTTTCTTGCACTTTGGCTTTTAATAAGTTATTATATAAATATTCATCAGACACAAAGGCATAACGACCCAGAACAATGGAAATCAGCTTTTCCTGGAGGAGGACTGGAGGTAGGGTGCTGCATTATCTTGGGATTTCCTTGAATATTTGTATTCAGTTGCTGAGATTTCTAAAGCAACTGAATAGCTTCAGACTCAGGGTGGTGCAGCAGCAGAATCTGTTCTTGTGCTAGTTGTTATTCCAGAGGGGCAAAGGTCTGGATAAACGAGCACTTGAGAAATGTCTGAACTCAGGAGGTTTGCCCCACTGAGAGATGCTGACCTGACTCTCTTTAAGTAATGTAGCTGCATGTTCCCAGGGGCGGAGGGGATAACTGCTCAGCAGGGCTGGAGGATGCTGCTGGCAAGGTTGGTCCCATTTGCCCCTTTTATTTTTTTTTTAATCCTTTTCTTTTAATAGCATCTCCTCCTGTGATCTATTGCACAGGGTTAGGCAAATCACAGTCCTTAATGGAAGCAAAGGGAGCAGCTTTTTTGGCTTCTGCTCTCTGTGATCTCTTGTCTCACAGTAATAGAGTCTGTCTGGCATTGTGACCTTGTGTGGAGCATTTGGTGACTGTTCTGATGTCCCTGGTTTGTGGGTAGGTTGCTCTTCTAGCAGTGTTTTGGCAGAGGTAATAGTTTTGGAGGAGTGCAGTGGTGTTTGTGAGCTATATGATGTGTGTGTCCCCTTCCCTCGGAGCTCTGCCTCTACTGAAGTTCCTGCTGCTGCTTGGAAACCGTGTGCAGCTGTGTCATATATCGTGTTCATGTGCTATTGCCTTTGTTTCCTCTTGCCTCTACGACAAACATCTGTGCCAGAATCCAAACCAGAAATATTACATTTCACTTCAGGGACCCCTAAGTGAGCCACAGCCTCCACCATCTCAAGAACTTTGACTATTTAACTTGCTGAATCTAAATTCTGAACAGTAACTTCTCTGGTGTCTTGCTCCCACACTCCTTAGCACATCCCCTCAGCAGCTGGACACAGATTTTTCTCCTGAACCCCTTCACCTTTTTGTCTTCCAAAGAAAATTTATACTAAGATGGAATTTGCATTAATCTGAACACACAGTGCCCAGGACTCTCCTGGGACCTTGCTCTCTGTTGAACCCATTTTTATTCATCCATCAAAAAGTATTAATTCTCCCTTTTGCCTTGCTCTCTGCCTGGATTTTTTTTTTATTTTTTCATTATCTTTTCAAGCATTGAGGAACCCCATCCCCTTCTGCTCAAGCCACAAGATGATAAAGTTGTTTTTCCCTCCAGCTCTTTTCAATGCATCATTTAGCAGAGCTCCTCTAACATGTTCTGAAAAGCCTCTCTTATCCCAGGTGGAGGGCGGGGAGGAGGATCTGTAGGCTGGTGGGACCATGGAATTGAAATCCATCTAAGTTTAAATAGCTCAAGGTCAGCTTGGGATGGAAAGGACAACACCAGATTTCTGGAGACTTCATTCAATGAATTGTTGATTGGAAAAGCTCTTTCAGATCCCCGTGGAGCAGAATCTGGAAGAAATGTGTTTTCCAAAAGGAGGACAGCGGGTTAGTTGTTAATGATTTCAATAAAGCAAGAGAAGGCACATTAGGAGGTTGGCCATAAGGGTAAAAAAGGAGGCTGGTGTACTGCTCATTAGTGGTTTGCTAAAATTAACTCCATTACTGTGTTTGCTTTCACTGCAAACCTTCCATTTAATTGCAATTACCACTGAACTGCTAAGAAGAGACCCTGCTTCATGCTACAGGTTGCCTCTGTCAGGAGAAAACCCAGAGCTGAGAGGTGTGAACGGGGGCTTTAGGGATGGTCTCAGTGGTAGGGTCGAGCCTCTTCAGCCTGGTTCTTTGCTATGCTGATGACTCAGGAGGAATTGGGGGGTTTCCTTCTGAAAGGTATCACATGTGTATGGGCAGGGAGTTTGAATTAAAGGAAAAAAAAAAACCAAAACCCAACAAAACCAAAACAAACCCCAATAAACCCAAACAGCAGCTGATAAAAGGTGGTGCAGTCAGTGACAGCTGTGCTACAGTTTTCTTTCAGTCTTGGATTAAGCCCAAACCCCCATAAATTCAGTTTGTGAGAAGAGTGAGGTTTCTTACCTTCTTCCCCTCTGTACTCTTGCATTTCCTTTGATGTTTCTCTTCCATTTCACAAGCTACTGACTCTCATCTCGTCTTTTATTTGCTGCCAGTTCTCTTGTTAATCAGGAGTCCTGTGCTGAAACACCGTCCCGTTTCCTGCACCCACCAAGATCTCGCGCTTTCTGCATTCGTGACCTTTAAATACAGCCCAGGCTCTGCCACGCTCTCTGAGGTGGCTGCCAGTTGGCTGGCTGGTGTCTGAGTTCATAATGTGGGATGAAAAAAGGGGATAGCTGGATGCTATTCCAGCACTGGGAGGTATTTCACTTTCATCAGCTTTCCAGTCCGTTCAGAAAACGATGCCAGGGACAGTTTTTGCTAAAGACATGAAGATCTACTGGGCAGCTCTTTCCTTTCTGGTGAAATCCATGAGGATTTTGGAGTATATCCACAGTATGAAAACAAGGATAGAGTCAGCCCTCTGTTCCCAAGGGCTTCTCCAGAACCTGCTGAGTGTTGTGGCAGGCTCAGGTGAGAGAAGGGCTAATTTACACGTGCTCAGATTGGAACTTGAGGCTTCAAGGTGGGAAGTTTCTGCAGGTCTGCCCTTTTCTTCAGCTCCAGTTTGCCCTCCTTTAGTCATAGGTAAGTGGAGATCCATGTGGTGGCTTTTTTTGGGAGCAGAAAGCAGTTTGGGAAGTGGCACAGCCAATGGAAGGAGAGGGGACGAAAAAAAGAGGTGATAACAATTCTTTGATGGAATTAGGGCAGTTTTTAATGCCTATCTCTTTGGGCTCCTTAGGAATGGTTATGGCTGTGGTTTGAGATGGAGATTGCACTGTGAGGTGGAAGCAGATGTTCTCTGAGGGCAGTTAGCTCCCAGCAATGAAATGCTAAGTGGGAAATGCAGTAATTCAGTCATGTGAGGTATTTTTATTCCTGCACTTTGGTCACTGACCCTGCAATGGCACTGAAAAATGGGGGCAGATTGTATTTAGGAAGAAAATGGAAGATGGCTGTCAACAAAAAAATATAAATAAAATGCTGTGGCTAAGCCTATTTTAATTAAAACTCAGGGTGAAGCAGTTATCTCATTCTTGTAGATGGTTCCAAAACTCTGCTTCTGGCCTCGTGTCGCTGTTTTGTGTCGGTGGATCTGACGCAGATGAAGTTAATCCGTGGAGGCCACTGCTGGTGACACACTGTGCAATCAGAGCTGGCTGCCAGGAGTTAGGCTGCTGCTCTCACCAATTAGAGACTCTAACATGTGGGGTAGCTATAAATATAAATTGAATTGGGGGATTTTGATTACCTGATTGCACAGGAACGTGCTCAGGTCGTGATCAAGAATGCCAGATCCCTGTTGCAGGCTCGGGAGGAGCAGTGATGAGATGCATAGCCCTGTGGGTAGGGAAACTGAGGAACGGGGCAGGAGGGAGAGGGTGGTGGCAGGGAGAGGTATGGAACTGGCAGCTGGTTTGGTAGCCAGAGCTGACCCTGGAGAGGGGCACAGAACCCACTGCACAGCTTTGTGCAACAGGTTTGCCTGGCTCTGCACTGGTTTCCCTTGGAAGTGAAGAGTTAGAGATGGAGCTGTGTAAATCACCAGCATTTACACTCAGCAACGTGCTGAAGAGCAGAAAACTGGCTTTTGGGGAAAGGAGTGTTTGTTACTTTCCCAGGGGGTGGAGCAAAAATGAAGAAGGAAATATATGTTTCAGGCTGACTGAAACATTGATTTGTTTGGGAGGGAGGGGAAGGAGGTTATCCCTTCTATTATGGCCTGGCATATTTTTAAAACAAAAGACCTTGCTGGCTGAAGAAAGAAAGGCTTAGCTTAAACTGAACCACATTTCCAGCATTTTTGTTTTCTAATTTGTTTTCTCTGGTTGAAATAATTCCCAGATCTGTCACCTGTTAGTCCCCCTGCACATGTCTGTCAATAAAGCCTTTACTAGAGCCATCTCTCCTTGTCAGTTAAGAACACCTCCTCCCAGGGGCAGTGGTTGTTTAGTGCTGGCAGAGGTTTATTTAGTTAATTCCTGTGCGTGTTCAGAGTGAAGAAGCTCTGATGTTTCTGAGAGCTGGTGCAGGCTGGGCCAGAACTGAGAGATGTAAACAATATCCCTCCCCCCTGTGAGACCTGATACTGCTGGAGCTGGCAGCAGCTGTTATGCAGGTCCAGGAACCAGCCACATGAAGTTCACTTGCATCTCTGTGTTTGTCTATTTGTGTGGATGAGAGGGAGCAGAGTGCAGGCAGGAGGGATGGGAGTACAGAAATACATTGGAACAATGTGCATTCATGGTCAGGTCTGGCAGGGATCTGCTTGAAGCCCAGCAGAGACATGGGACATCCATGGTCCAGGTATCTGCTGCAGTGGTGGAGAAAGGGCAAAGAGCTATTGGCTGTTGACCTCACTGCTGGGTAATGCTGACTGTGGGCTGCTCAGCATCTTGAGCTGGACAGGAATGCAGAGTTGCCTGGGCATGCTGGTGTTTTGTGGGCTCCTAAATGTGTGGGGAGATGAGGCTGTCTTGTGCTCTGGGGAGAGGATGAAAAATGGACCAGTTAGGAGAAAGTAGGAAGGACTCATGGCTGAGTTTGTAATTTAGAGCTTTCTGTAAACTTGTTACTACCTTGTCTAATGAGAGGGAAGAAGATGAAGTAGGGTTTAAAAGCAAAACCAAGAAAAGATGTCACTCTTAATAACCACAGATGGGAAGAGTAACAAAAGAGTGACCAGGAGCTTCTTACTGTGCCCCACCTACAGCCAGGAACTCTCCATCCCAGTTTGACCAACAAGCTTCTTGCTGCTGGCTTGCTGGTAGCTTTAGCTCTGAGAGTAACTGCAAACAAATGTCTGCAGTCCAGAGGCAATTAAAAAAAAAATGTGATGAGAAAGGTAGGATTTCCTAAAGGAAATGGGGGAAGCTGGTCCTGGCAGCGAGAATTAATGATCCATCAGGCGTTGTGATCCCCTGGTGAGCGTTGAGCTGTGCTGTGTGAAGCACTGTGGATGTGAGGAAGGATGAATATACATCATGTGGGAGTGGAAGGACAGAGGGATGACCAGGAGGCAAATGCAGCTGGGGGAGTTGTACAGGGGCAGCATCATGAGACTGAAGATAAACACTCAGGGAGAGGCTGATGCAGAAAGTACACAAGTGTGATGTGTAAGGAAGCTTTGGCTGGGGATTTAACAAGTCCTGCACTCCTCCAAGTCGCAGCTGAGCCCATCAGTAAGTAAAAGCTGATGCCATCCTATGCCCCAAAACAAAATGAGTGAGGAGGTGGTGCTCCCATCCCTGAGAAGATTAGTTCTGCTGGGTATTGTGGGTTCCAGCTTTAGGGTTAAATAAGCCTGATGCAGTCCATGTCATGATGGAAATGACCCCTGAAGCGTGGGACTGAGTCAGAAAGACACTGGAAAGCAAAGAGCTCCTGAGAGGGGACTGGGCTAAAAAGGGACCCCAAGACTCCAGCCTGGATCTTCCCATGTTTGCTGGTTTAAACATGTGCATATTGTGTGGTGAACCAGTCAGCCAGCACAAAAAAGGTTTGAAGAGATAGATCAATCAGAGCATCAGCAGAGGAACTAATCCAACCCCTTTGGTACCCAGTGGCTTTAATGTGGTTTCAAAATCAGCTTTTGCTAGGTCTCTGAAGCAAGACTTTGCTTCAGCAGTGCAAACTGCTGCTCCCTGCAGAAAATTAATAAGGAGACTTTGGATTTCACCCTGCATCTGACCTAAGCAGCTAAATAGGCTATGCTAAGTTTTAAGAATTGCCCCAGTTTTCCTTTTAATAGGCGATTTTTCTGCTTAATTTGCAGAACAAGCAAAAAGCTATTATGTAAAATTTATCAGCAGCAATTGGCTCTTATTAGAGATTGGGAGCAGGAGGCTTCATCTTATGGGGAAAGGATTCTCCACATTTCCCTTTCCAAGCCTTTGTACTGACTTGTGCCCTGAACATCTTCAGCCACAGAGCCACCAACTTTTCTTTCCCATTCCCACAAGAGCTGTTCTCACCTTCCTCCAGCTGGATTTAGAAGTCCTTAAGCAAGCAGTAACCAATTCTGTTCGAAGCAGATGATCCAAGCTGAATGAAGTGCCTGTGAATTGCAGTGCTGTTATTACAGTCTTTGAGCTTTGCCACATTGAGCAAAAGCATCTCCAGCAGAAATAACTTGTTCAGGAGCACTAGAGTGCAGTTGTGTGCAGACCTCCATCTCCATCCTTATATATATCTAGTGGTATAATCATGGGTACCCACAAGGCTGCTGTTTCTCACCACTCTTCCCTCCCAAGGCCCGTGCTGGATGGAGCAGATGTAGGAAGAGCTGCTGTCTGTGTCCTGGAGACCAGAACACAGCGTGGTTTGGAATTGCCCATGTTTTCTTCATGCTGCAGCAGCAGTTTTGGCTCCAGCTGAAGACAGCTGTGACTTGGTCTGTGTAGAGGGACAGGTAAACTGTACTGTACCTTCCTGTGAGAGGCTTTAGGGAAGCAGAAATTATTACTGACACTGAAACATTCAGATGGGGATTTTTCCTTTCCTTTCCTTTCCCCCCCCAGAGTAAATGTTAATTATACATGAAGGTTTACTACAGCAGAAGGGATTATAATTAATTTATATTTGAACTATAATAGATTTCATTGCAAACTACATTTCATTGCAACAAAGTGTATTGTAACTTTGTTTGCTGCCAGCAGTTTACATAAACAGACCACAAAGCATTGCATCCATTAATCCTGTATTAAGGGCAGCAGCAGGCAGATAAAAATATGGGGAATAAACAGACTTGTCTTGTTATTTTTTAACTTGTGAGGGAAACCTTGGACTTGTTGCAGAACCTGTCTCTAACCTGAGAAATGCACTGGCCCACTGGAGATTGGTAACGTTTGGATCCAAATCTGTATGTGAACTTGCCTAGAAATGAGAATTTGTGTTTTCTCTCTATTTTAAGCTGCTAAAAATACCAAAATCCATCTGAAAGAAGAATGTAACACTTTCTTAATGACAAAGAATAACCCCATAGCAACAATATAATTATTATGACATAATAATAAGAAGAATAACCCAATTCTTCTTATCGGTGACCTGCGCCACACGTCAAAGCAGCGTGAAGACAGTGCTGACCTGGGGGACAGACAGCAAATTTTTATTCTTGACCCCATGGGAAAACCTCCTTACTTTGCATCTCTCTCCTTTCCCAATGTTATCTACCTAGATTTATGGGATGGCAGCTTCTCTGAGGCAGGGATTATGCTTACAAAGGTAGGCTGGAGCAGCTCCCAAAGCAGAGTCCCTGCCACTGTGCAAGTATTAAACCAAAGATACCAGGCAGTGTATTAAAAGCATAAGACAGCAAGCTAGTGAATTAATTGGTGCTTCCTGGTTGATGACCACTAACATACTGACCTCACAGCTTTCCCTCTTTGTCATCTTATTGGGATGTCTCAGTGCCATCAAGTCTTGGACCTTGGTTTCTTTGCCACCATACGTACCCTGACACCGTATGGCCCTTCACTAGGGACTGTGTTGGACTGATGCAATCTGTTGCACTGCTGCTGTCACCTTCTGTCTCCAAACATGATATAAAAAGCTTTTGTCCACAGACAGGAGCTTCATCCCTGATGACCCAATCTCAGACTGTAGAAAAGGGCAAGATGGCTCATCAGGGACGTCAACAAACAGCTCAACAGCTGTTGTAAACAGCTGAGAGGAAAGGTCAGAGCCAGCCCCCCTCTGCCACTGATGAATGTTTCCTCTCCCGAGCTGCCAAGGTTTGGCCAAGGAACACAAATGCAGCAGGAAGGGCCAGGGGAGAGAAGAGTTGGGATGAGCAACACAAATCATCTCAGTTTGCCCAACAGAGAGGAGGATCTAGGGCTGTGGATGGGCTTTACAGAAGACTGAGGCTGTCTCCTAAAACAAAGACAACTCTTTCCACAGCAAGGATTGGTGTGGAATCATTATCCCTGGTGTGGTAGGACTGGGAGGAGTGCTGCTTGGACCCTGTGGGCAGCCTGGCATAGGGACTGGTATTGGGCTCTGGAGGTGAGGAGCTCAGATGATTGAGGGAGCTGTGTGACAGCACTTGTGTCTTCCACAGAGGGCTATTAAAAGCTGTGCTGATGTTGCAGCTGGGGTTTGTGTATGTGGCACATCTGGATGCACTCAAGCTATATTTATGCTAGAGAGCTTGGGCACCAAAAAATCAGAACTGTAGCAACACTGTCCTCAGTACAGTCAGCACAAACCTGCCTGGGACCCCGGAAAATTGGCTCCTTGCTGAAGTGCTGTTGACCTCATCTCCTGTACTCATCAATCCATCCAGATCAAGCAAGCCTGTGTCCCTGTCTCCTCGTGGTAGTGTCGAAGCACACTGTACATAAGGGCATTCCCTGCCCATTTTTCTACTTTTTTTCCTTTCTGGCTATTTCATGGCGATGTTGAAGGCACTCACGGGCACTTCAGTGAAATCTGGTTTGCTTCCAAGAGCTTTCTTACACAATTCATACTCTAGCTGTAAAATTAACAGACTGTTTTATTACAGATGCTTTATTATTCAGGAGGACTCATCCAAAGGCTCAGAGCAGTTTTAATAATGGCAGAATGACACCTTGGCGCTAAAACAGTTTTGCTACTAAGTTTTTGTTGGATGCATTTACGAAGAAAGGGAGATAAGTCCTGAACAGGCTACTCCAGCTCCACTTGACACAAGAGGATGCAGGATGTAGTGTCCTAATTTTAGAGCAGCATGGAGCAACAATGATGCTAGTCCCTTCCCAGGAGATGCTGTGGGAAATAGGGATGTGGAGCTCAGGTGGCAGCATTGCAATGTCTATTCTGCTGAGGAGAAACCACTGCGGGGAGTTTTGTGCCACTCTGGTTATTAAAGACCCTTCCCACACACCCTGCAGTATGAATCATGGGGAATTGAAAAATACCAACAGAAACCACTTTTCCTGTGCTGTCTGAATACATACATTGTCCTACAATTGTCTGAGGTGTGGGAATGGGAACAGCTCCCAGAAATTCCTTCTGTCCTGCAGCGAGACAGAAATGACAGCCCCAGTCGTCTGCCCCTTACTTACCTCTGGCTCGGTGTCTGAGATCAAAGACTGTTTCAGAAAGCACACAAGGTGAAAATATTTCAGTTTGCTGCTTTGCAGTTGCCAGTCTCGCTAATTTTTACTCTGATGTCACCAGCAGTGGCCCCATTAATGTTATTTATAGTGTTTGTGCCGTGGGCTTTGGTTGTGCTCGAGGCTGTGTTGCTGCTCTGCGAGGGAGGAGCAGCTCGAACGCTTCCTCTGACATGACGTTCAGCCTGGAGTGAATTCTCTCTTTTGTGTCACACCTGGGCTGCCTGGGTCTACCCCGTGCTCCTGTCTGTCCCTCTGTTTGCTGCAGCAAACCGAACCATCCCAGGGCTTATTTCAGTCCTTCAGAACTTAGTTTTTAAAATGCAGGAGGCCACGAGACCCAGCAAATCCGATAAAGACACTTCAGGGAAGGCAGCCTGGGAAGCCAGATGCAAATTCAGCCAACCAGAAACCAAAAATATATTAGTACTGAGCGAGCAGGCAATTATTCTCCTATCAGAGTTGCAGGATTTCCAGGGCATATGACTTCAGTGCTGCTTCAGGACAGCTGGGCATCTGGTTTTGGCTGGAAATGAGTAGAGTCACGGCTGCTTCAAAGTCCGTGTCCTCCCTTGCACAACACCCATGAGCTGCAATGAATTGATGTGCTTAACGAGGACAGGCCAGCCTCTGAGATGGACCTTTGTGGCTGCTGACCCAAAGCAGTGAAAAATCACGAGGCAGGCTTTATATCTGATCCTGAAATTAGTAAAAAACCCCCAGCTGAACAAAGCATGTAATAACACTAAAGTGCCCCTAAGAAGTTGTTGGTAATGAATAAATTCTTAAGGCTTTTATTTTGTGGGGGGTTGGGTGGTGATTTTTGGATCCTGATCACTGTTTTAGTGTGAAGTAGTATTGATTATCATTGTGCATATATAATACAGTAAACTGTTACTCATTTCCTTATTGCTTCTTTTCTCTGATGAGATTCTTATTAGGTACCTCAGGGGACAGGTTAGAAAAACTGTCTGTTTGCATGAAATACCAAGGGAAGCATTACCCTTAGTACAGCCCTGCCCAGTGTCCTGGCAAAACCCACCCTTTCAGCACAGGGCTCCAGGGCACCATTCCAGCACATCCCCTGAGCGTAGGGTTGGGATTCTGCAGTGGGACTTCTTTTCCTTTTCCTTTTCCTTTTCCTTTTCCTTTTCCTTTTCCTTTTCCTTTTCCTTTTCCTTTTCCTTTTCCTTTTCCTTTTCCTTTTCCTTTTCCTTTTCCTTTTCCTTTTCCTAACCACTGAGTAATCTCACAGTACTTAACTTTGTAGCTGTCTTGAAGATAACAATCCTGCTTCTGAATGGGAGATAAGAGCGAGGCAAAGCAAGCTGCTGGCTTTGAGCTCTCCTGAAAAGCTTCAGGTACCACGATGAGGATCATATGGGAAGACAGAGCAGCGGTGTGACTGGTGAGAGCGGGAGGGATGGAGCACCTCTGGTATGAATGGTGACCACCTCAGTGTGAGGTGTGTGGTGTTAGGGTGCAGGAATAAGGTTTAAGACCCCAGACTCAGGAAGGTGAACTCGAGCATCTAAATCCCCTTGTAGGTACAGACATCAATGCTGTAGTTAATCAGAACGAACAGGACTGGAGGAGCGAAGCGTTAGCGCAGTGGAACACGTTCTGTCTGTGGCTGCCTCTCTGCTGTAACTGCCATTTGGTATTATGGGTTGCACATGTTGCCAGTCTTGCCCCAGGCAAGGTTAATGAATTTCTTGTGATCTGCCTGGCTTTCGAGAGCTGCACCATAACTTGTTGAAGGCTCCTCCCTGGGAAGCCATCGAGGCAGTCTGGAGCCATCGCATTGGATTGTCTCTCGGGGGTTGGCCGGGTGCCATCGTCAACAGATCTGACAGGCCACCATGCCAGGGTGGCGGGTGTCTCGGCTGCCTCTCAGCCCAGCACATGGCAAAAGGCTGAAGAGAGGAGGGAAGCCAAAAAGTTGTCATCTGGAAGTGAGGGCAGCGCAGGAGAGAGGGCAGGCGGGGTTCTGCCAAGCCTTAACACTCACAAAGCTCAGGGTTGTGGAGAGAAACATTAATAGAGACTTTCAGATGGTTTCTCTCCTTGTTTCCTGGTTCCTACCAGCTCTGAGAACTTAAGTTGGCAGAGCTGGGCAGTGGTGTCTGAACTCTGGAGTGAAGCAGCGACTGCAGCAGGTTCACCAGTGCTTTACCTACCACTTACCAACTGTAGTGTGTGCAAAGGACGTGCTTTGTGACTCTGCTTCTCCCTCTCTGTGTGGGGAAGGATGGCACTCTCATCTAATATTAATCTCCCCTCATTGGATTCAGGCTGCTTCTGATGGTGTATCAATTATTTAAACTTGTTTAGAATATTTCCCAGGATTAAAGGGATTATTTTCGTGTTGATTTTGGTGATTCTTCCTCCTTTTGCATCTTTGAGGCTGAGCCCAGCATAGCCACCAAGCCCTGATTTGCTCAGAGTTCAGCCTATCCAGGGGCAAAATGGAAATGTTGTTTCTGTTGGTAATTGGTGAGTTCATGTCTGAGTGTTAAGCAGCTCCTTCGGATCAGGCATTAGTAAAGCAATTGAAAACCATTTAGGTGGCATTGCTAGGGGAGCAATCCCTTGCCCTGCTATGCAGGGAATATTAATTGTGTGCACACTGCTAGGACCTTTCTGTGGAAATTTACATTAAGGAAGCAAATATGGAAGAGACAAAGACTTTCAGTTTTCCTCTGTGATGGCTGGTGTGTCTTGGCTATGTGATGACAAGTCCTGAGGCGAGTCCACCCTCAAACCAGAGTGCCTGGCCTGTTGCTGTCACAGATTTAAGCAGGCTGCTGTCCCCTGTAAGTGCATCTTTGTGGGCTGTGCGAGGGCAGCTTGCCTGCAAGTCGAAACTGGCAACTGGCACTTAAGAAAATCTAGGAAAAAGAGACTAAAAAGAATAATCAAAGAGCTTCAAACATCAAAAAGCAAACAGGTCTATGAAATATACATGAAAACACACCGAAACCTCAATCCCAGCATTACCTGTCACCCACCTGATCATTAATTCATGGCTTTTTGCTGCCAGGCAAAGTGAACTCCTAAGGTGTGTTCTTTGCCTGGGTCTCCCCCTTGCCAAGCAGAACAGTTTGTTGCTCTGGCAGAAAGGTGTGTTTGCAGCACCCTTTGATACCCAGCAAGCACACCTTTGCCTTAATTAACTGGCCAGGCACTCCTGCTTACCAAAGCCAAGACCTAGTGATATATACATCTAAAAGCAAGTTTCTATAATTACAAATTAATCAGAGAAAAACCTCAGTAAGCTTTTCTCGCTACCTGTTCACTGTTAGAGCACATCAGATGGCCCATTATTTTTCTTCCCAACTACTTCATGCTGCATGATAGACTTTATCAATCAGCCCTGAAAACCAATCTTCTCCCAGTCTCTCACCATCCATCACATCTGCGAGCACTGGGTCTGGAGCCTCATCACCGAGGTGGGGATGCGTGTTTCCAGTATCGATCACCCTCTCCTGCAGCGAAGGCATGGTGGGAGGGGAGAAGGGAGAGAGATTGCATGTGTTAAAATGTTTTATTTCTGTTCTCAGTGTCTCTGGCTAGGAGTGGATAAGCTACAGGAGCTGGAGAGAGTCTGGCATGAGTGGTGTGTGGGAGGAAGGTCAGGAAGAGAGGAAAACAGAATGTCTTGTTGTTACTGGCATTATTTGTGTTACAGCAACAGCACCAAGCTCTGATTGCATGGTCTGTCCACCTACTGAGAACACCTTTATAAAGGTCAGGGTCGTTATCTTTGCTTTCCAAATGGAGAAACTGAGGCAGGTTTAACTCACATGAGACAAGCAAGCCACAGGCAGGTGAGACAAGAGCTCTGTTCTCCTGAGATGTAGAGCAGTGCTCTGTCCCTTAGGCTTTGCCTTCCCCTTATAGGGAAGGGTGAATCTGCAATCAGGGTCTCGCTGGGCAGAGTATGGTGCAAGGGATACAGGAATAAAGCATTCCCAAAGGTCCCTGTGTTTTTCCATTTCCTGAGTGCTCCCTGTTGTTGTGGGTCACCAGCTGTTATGCTTTTCCATCTCAGAGCTTTATTTCGTGCTTTGCTTATGCACACAAACAATCCAGCCTCATGGCCCTGCAGTGGGAACCCCAGAGAAGTGAGGAGTGTCTTCAAACATCTTGTGCTGATTTATTTTGTGTGTATGAGTCACAGATCACTGGATTCACTGGACTTGCTCCTGATTTACAAGCAAAGGTGAATCTTAGTCTCCAGGGTCTGGTGTTCCACCCGTTCATGCAAACTGCATGTCTGTAAGACACACCTGTAATGTCTGCGAGGGAGACAGGACAGGATGTCTGTCTGTCTGTCTCCTATGCCCTGGAACACTGTTGATTCCATTCCAGCACTTGCAGTTTCTTTAAGCCAGTCTTGGGTGCTGAGTATTTAATCTCTGAGTGTGTCTAGTTGTCTGCATAACCAGGCTGAGACCTCACAGCCAGTGGAAATGCGGTTCCTTGTCAGGTTTAAGGAGGTTGAGGATTGCAAAGCATGTATTTACCATCTGCAGCATGGCCATGCTGTGGCCTGTGACTGTCCCAACTGGGCTGATGCAATCTGGTTGCATGGAGCAATGTTGGATGCTGCTCTAGGAGTTGAGTTTTGCTTCAGGAAGTTTCTGGAGAATGAGCAACGCCTGCAGCTAACCAGCTGCCTGTAATTCCAAAGCACAAATCAGATCGAGATCTTGGAGGTGGAGCATGGGCTCTGGGTGATGGTATAGTGCTATAGGCTTCTTTTTGTCCTTCTGAATCAAAGATGCTGCATTTACTCAAAGGAAATGGTTTGCATGTGCATCTTTTTAAGTTACATGTACCACATGTGTCTTGCACTGGGAATCCATCAGAAAGGCAGTCTTGCCCAAACTTGTGCTTTGAGCAGTCCTATGTGCAAGATATTTCATATGGAGTTTGGGGTGTGGTGTTTGTATTGTTGAAATATGTGGAGCTTCTTATCCAACTGTTTATTTCCAACCTGTGTTAGTCTGGTTTCCTGTGAGTCTCAGTTGTGCAAAACCCATCCCTTTTGCCATCAAGTACAAAGAACATGTGTTTTGTCCAGAGCCAGCTGTGGAATGAGGAGCTAAGGTGCACAGGCTTCCCAGCTCGTGCCTCCCCCAGGCCTGTGTGCATCACATCCCACTCCATCTCCTAAGCAGAACAAGCTTTCTGTGGGACCAGTGAAAGGCAACATTAAGAATAAAGTGCCCAGGAAGTGGATGGATGGAGATACAATGGTAATTAAGCTGGCAAAGAAACTTTTGTGGAATCAAATCACCTCACGCTTCCATGCCTTTCTGTCCTTTAAGAGAAAATACTCTGGATGCTGGTTTACCCTAATTGGCTCTTCATTCTGGCAAGTGGAGGAGAAATCAGCTTCTCTTTCACTGCCTTTGTGTCCCTGCTTCCCATCCTAACTTAGGGTAGTCTTCTGTGAAATTGTTTTCTCTGCAGAGACCGAGTTGTCTCGTCTCTTGCAATTCCACTAGAATAATCCTTGGCTCTGTGCTAGAAAAACGCTGAGTGCAGTCAGTGAGAGGAACACTGGGGAAAAAGGCATCTGCACACACACATTCTGTCGTGCTGGGGGACTTTGGGACACTCAGAAAACATGGGAGATTGGCAAATATCTTCTGAGCGTGGGGCAGGCTGTCTGCAGTGTAACTCACCCTACACAGTTAGTACAAGAGGTTTTGTCTCAGTATTTATGATCTCAAGTGATGGAAATGATAACTTAAGACTTACCCCCCAACTCTGCTTCAAGAGGGGAAGACCTAGACCTAATTATTGAACTACATAAAAGATCCTCATCTACATCCCCTGACCACAATAAGTGCTGCCCTCATTTTTACTGGGAGATGTGCAGAAGTAAATCACAATTCGTGTAGCACCTCCTACAATTCCCACTTCACCATCTGAAGCCCCATCCATGAGGTACCAAACCAGCAGGAGGCCTTGCTATTAAACATGTGATTTAATGCCAGAAGGGAATGCTGTGTTAGGCCTCCCTCACGCAACCAAGTGATTCTTTTTCACTTGCTGGATAAATGATGACAATAATACCGAGCTTAACAATCCCCAGTTACACTAAAGAGCATCTCTCTGAGCACCAGTCAACAGCGATTTTCAGATATTATCGACGCAGCCTACGGTACCAGCTGTATCACACCAGTCCTGGCAGACAGTTCACCCCTCCCAGGGGACAGGGTGGGGGGAGAATAAGACTTCTCCTAGAGTTTATTGTCACCGTATCAGTGTTGTGCCTCAGGTTATCAGCCAGAATTCAAAGGGCACCTCTGAGGAAGATGCTTATCCTATGGTTCAATTATCCAGTAATTTCCTGTTGTTACTCTTTTGTATTTCCTTCTGAATCCTGGCCATTGATCGCAAGAAGGTTTGAGGTAGATGGACATGCTCCAGGTGCCCACATTCATAACCTCGTTGTGGCCTGCGGTGCGCTGAACTCTAATGAAATCTGATAGGGAGCTGAGAATTTTCTGTAGTTAAATCAGCCAGAGTAGATTTAAATCTGAAATCAATTTGTAGACACAGCTTTGACACTGTTCAAACCAGAAGGATGTAGCAGAGGAACCCAGGAGTATGGAGGTAGCAATTGCTGTGTAATTATGGGGTTTCTCACTTAGCTTTTCTATGTGATGGGTGTCCTAAAAGACAAGAGGTTGTCATTTGTGTTATGGATATGTTAATTTGTCATGCTGACAGACAACAGAATCCCAACTCATACCACTGTTGTAACTAATTAGACAATCCAATCAACAGGCATGGCAGATGAAGAATTTTAATGCGAAGAATTAAATGTATAGAGTGACCTCGCGGTGGTGCTCGGTGTGATTTTGTTTAATACTAATCTCCTTGCATGAAATTACCTTAAAAAGTGCAATGAGGCAGCAGTGACCACTCTGCCAGGGCTCTGCAGCACCTTACATCTCGAGGGATCCCAGAGTGCTTTATCAGCTGTCCAGATTTGTGTCATGAAAATGAGAGTGAGGTCACACATGGGCAGGTTACCAGTGTGTTTGGTCAGTGCTGTGCTCTGCTGAGGTCACTTCGGTTTCTGTTTCAGTTCTGGCATTGAAGATTAACTCTTCATTGATTTGATGCCTGTGTTTCCAGGCAGCAGATATGGTCAATCTCCCATTCATGAAATGGGATCCAGTAGCATGAGGACTTGTTTCTCAGCTTTGTGACTGTAGATTTGGTGAAGTGGGCAATCAGTTTCCTCCCCCTCTCATAGAGCCATGTGGGTGCATCAGCTGGGAGGGATCATTTGACAGCCTTTCTCTCCTGGAAATGGAGCTTTCCCTCCCCTTTTAGAGGAAAGCTGCTAATATTTGAGTCCCTGTACTAGACAGACAGGCCATCAGACATAAAGTTTCCTGACAACACACCTGTCATGAGTGTGTGACACTGCTACTTGCTTCACCAGCTCAGACAATAAATATGATGGAGCCAAATCATATGAGGCATATCAAAGAGACTTAGTGTGTGGCACCGTGTGCCTGGTAGTCCAGGTTCATCCCTGAGTTCATCCCATTCAATTCAGGGAGGAATTATCCCAAGCAGTGAGTCTGCTCCAACTGCAGACATGTGGGGCTGGAGTTTTGGTTCTGCTTTTTTAACTCTCTCCTGTCCAAAGTAGACAGAAAAAGGCTTAGCACAGGGTGTCAGGATTTAGGCTGAGCTTGGTTAATCCACTATGGAGTCTGGGGAGCATTTGGAGACTGGGATTTGACTTCAACTCAGGTGCTATCAAGCTTCTAAAGCTATCCAACTTCCAGAGGGATTCTGGTAGCAGCTAGGATGACAGCACTGTCAAAGCTGATAGGAAAAGGATTTCCAAAGGTAAAGGCTGAGGGAAATGAAAGGAAGGTCCCACACACATTTGATGAGTGGGCAGATTCATTTCTTTGTTGAGATATTCCAGGCAAGTTTGAGCTTAAAAAGGAAAAAAAAAGCTATCAATCTACTTGCAAGCCTCTCTGAAATTTAATCAGACTTTAAAAACTGGGTTTGTTATTAGATGGCTCCACAAAATGCTCTTTGAGCCCTTGGAGCAGACAGGCAGCCAGCACATCTATGAGCATAAGGAGTAGAAAATAGTGTTGGCAGTGCCCTAAGTCATTACATCCCTCAGCAGAGAATCTCTCTGGTGGAGGAGATAATGAACTGGAAGGGGTTAAATGCTCAAACTTTCTTATCAGCCAAGGGTTCAAAGCAAATAGTTTGGTGTATGATCTGCTCTCTTTTTAGTTTCTTTACAGTCATTCTTGGTATCTTTCTGTGCATGTAAAAAGCAGTAAAAGCATTTAAGGTCTGCAAGTGTTTTTATCCCGGATGAAAGGTGTTTGTGCAGCGAGTAGCTGCACAGCGAGGTCCCGGCGGAATCCCAGGCTCCAAGGAATTTACCCGTTGTTTCATCTTGAAGAACATCCCTTCTGTATGGAAATCACTGGAATTTATCAGATTGTTGGTTTTGCTTGTTTAGAAGAAAATTAAACCTTACAATGTTTGCACTGCTCGGTAATTTGGACACAAAATCTTAGAGCAGCAAAGACGCAGCCACCCACCCCCAGCACTGAGAATGGGGGCTCCTGAAATCAGAATTCAAAGGCAGGCTCTGCCAAAAGAGGTGTGGGGAGTGGAAAGAAAATGACAGTTATCATATCTGTCTGAATACCTCAGTGGCCTCTGTTACCATAGCATCTGAGCTCTTCCGAATCACTAACCAATTCTGACGGCACAACCCTCCTGTCCAGGGTAGAAGCAGTTCCACTACTTCAAATTCCTTCCTCCTATGGAGAGTTAAATGAAGGGGAAGGAAAGGGGAAAGGTGTGGGGAGGACAAATAAATCAGCACCATTTACAAAAAAAGGTTGAAAATTGAGAGAGGGGGAAGAGGCAAGTACTAATGGTACAATGAAAAATGAAGAAGTGCCATGATAAAAATGATGCAGTGTCCAGGCAACCCAGTCCCCAACCTTGAGAGCCCCACGAGTAAAACATTGCTCAGTGAAGATGAATTCTTTCAGTTAACCTTGTTCACAGCAACGTCTTTGCAGGTCAGAAAATTATTACTGTCTCACTCCCCAGCACTCGAGTGGGTCCCTGAATATCTCTGCATATGGATGGGGAGATTGGATTGGCTTAGGCTGAACTGAATTAACAGGCAGATTCCCTGAATATCTAGGAATATTGTGAAGTATCTTTTTTTTTTTTTGGTAAGAATTTAATAAGGAAAAATTCTTCCATGAAACAAAGGGACATTGGTATGTTGCCATCAGGCTGTTTTTTAGCTCTTGGCCAGGCAGAAATAGCTGCACTGCAGCAGAAAGTGCCTGGAAAAATTATGAAGACTTCAGCAAAACTGAAAAAGCTAAAGGAGTGAGTTTCTTGTGAGTGCCTCCTCCATCCCCATCTGAAAGGATTCATGTACCTTCATCCTTTGTAGCTCGGTCCTGAACGTGCTTTCAGCTTCACCCTGCAACTGAGCAGTATGGAAACACCCATATTCCCATTCTCCACTTTTCCTTGGCAACTGAGGTCCTCTGATTGTGAGGCTGGATCTTAGGTTCTCAGTTAGGATAGGTCTCCTCCCTGAGGGCTTTCAGGCCCTAGATCAAATCAACAGTTCCATGCCTTGTCCCCTCAGGGCTGCCATGCAGCCATGAGGTCGGGATGGTGCTCCATCACCAAGCACTTTCAAGTGTGTGAGACGCAAGGGAAGCTGGAGGCAAGGCAGCATCCTCCCCCTGCTCCCCCTTCTCCCTCCAAGCCATCCAGCTGCTTCCAAAAAGCCAGTGATTTAGTCTGAGGAGAGCAGCAAAATCTCACAGCAACCTGCCTGCCACTTCTTACATCCCCAGGAGAAGACAACATGGGGGATAATGGAGTGTCGTGTTTGTCTAATGGACTTATCACTACTTACTGATGCAGTTTTGTCAGCAAAAGTAGGCAAAAATTGATAAAGAGGTAGTGAGCAGAGCACTGCAGCTCAATGGCTATTGATGATCCCTGCCCACTGGATACTCCTGATCCCGAGGAAGACACAAGCCCCACAGTGCCCTTAGCTGGTATCCTTAGCTTAGAGCCACAGACTGTGGCTGAGCAACAAGGATCTATAGGTACTCTAAACTCAGAGCAATTGTTTAGGCTAGCACAGTCAACTGGGCAGACCTTGCAGGCCACAGGTCCTTATGCTTCATTCAACTGGCTTTTAAAAGTGATGGCTCCTTGCCACAGGAAAAGCAAGCAAACAAAAGAGCATGGTGTGCCACCTAGAACTAGGGTGAAAATTGATGTGAAAAGCCTGTGTAAAGGCAGCAAGAAGCAAGACATGTTCTGCCTGGTCTATCCAGGATCTGATGCCTTAGCTGAAGAACATGACAGTAGATTACAGAACCATATCTGATCATCAGGAAAAACATCTAGAGAAACTTGTGGCCTTGAGAAACAGAAAATACACCTCTGCTTTTAATAAAGTGTCAGCTTTGGATAAGCTGGAGTAGAGCCCAAAGAAACTGGTGCTTCCTCTTACAAGACCACTAGGCCTGGCTTTCTGATGGCTCTAAAACAAATGCTCCACTATGTCTTACATTATATTTTTCCCACATGTTATCTATCACTTGGTTTATTCATTCACAGATTTGGTCACCTTTTACAGCAGAAACAGGTCTTTTACTTTCATCGAGGAATTTCAAAGTGCTCCACACATATCAGTGATTTCATCTTGTTAAGTGCTACTGAAAAGGAAGCTGAGGCATGGAGAATATGAAGTATATATATCCAAATTCATGTTGTGAGTCAGAAACAGAACCAGGAATAGCCTGGCAAAGCACATACCAGAAATGAGGAAAGGTCAGGACAAAACCCAGGACTTGCTAGTTAGATGGAGCTGCCTCTTTACAAGGTAAGACACCCACTAGAGCCAGGATCTGCTGCGTGCATGAGGGAAAGCTGATAAAAATAGGTATTCTTACATCATTTAATGCTGTTCTCCTCTCAAATACTTTCCTCTCATTTCCTAGTCTACCTGTTTGTGTCTTTCCCCTCATCACAAGAAGGTGTGTGGCACTCAGCAGTATGTGCTTCACGGGTAGCTTTGAAACATCCTGTTAATTTTAACCTCCCAGGGTCTGCCATTGAAATGGTGGAAGGGGATGACTCAGTTTTGCTTAGTTTTTTTTTTTTGCTGAGGTTTGTATCATGGGTAAGCACATTACATAAAAGAGCCACTGCTTGATGCAATTTGTGCTAGCTCATTAAGCACAAGATATGATTAACGTGAACACTTCTTCAATCAGCCAAAGATGCTGTTGCTCTTAAAAGCCCTTTGCACTTGTAGCTGCTCTTCTCCCCACACCGCTGCTCTGCCCAGCTTTGCAGGACAGCAGACAGTTCCCAGTCTCTACACACCAGTACAGAACAACTTTGAGCCCCGGTAGGAGCTTCAATACTGGAGCAAAGAAACTGGAAAAAAAAAGGATCTGCTTCTTCCCTGCAAATAATTTTCCAGCTTTTGCACTCTCACTATGTATCAGGGCTGTTTTGCACCAGGAAGGACTTGTTCCATTATCTCAGGTATAAAGAGGGTGTGGAAGGTCAGATTACTGAGACCCCTGTTTCACCAGGACACACTGTGATGAGGGTCTATTCAGGCTAACGAAGAAAGAAAATGACTTTTATTATCGTGTTCTTTCTCAGTCTCTTCTACCTTGGAGCCAGTCTGACACACCAGTTCCTGCTTCCATCTTTACCTCTCTAAAGATACAAACAGACGTGGTCTCTTCCATCATCTTACCTTGGGGTAGTCTGTCTCTATTTCATTTCTCTTCATCACTAGTGATGTGAATGAAGAGCGGCTGTTTCCTCGGTGTTCACCTCCTCCTTCCCAGGCTCAGGCTGCCTGAGGCTGGTTGCATCTGTCTCTGGCTTTGTGTCCTGGCTGTAGTGGGAGTTACTTGGCATCACTTTGCCCAGTCTGGTATCACCAGACCATAGAGTGAGCTCAATAGAGAGGTGCAGGTGCTGCTTACGATTCCCTTTGGCTGCTGCCTGCAGTCTGGTGATCCCCCATTCCTCCTCTGCTCATTGTGAACACAGATAACAGGGTATCATGAGTAGCCTTATCCTTAGGAGATAAAACTAATCTGTGTGCTTAGATCAGCAGCCTTGTTCTTGCCTAATCTCACCTTGGAAAGCACAGTAATTGCAGAAACATGGGAAGGAAGTAAGGACTGAGGGGGTGAGAAAGCCAGGGAAGGTATCCCTCTGATTCTACACTCTGAGCCTCTGGGTTCACACTGGTTCAGAGCCACTTCTTTTCTGAGTATTGTGCATTTACACAGTGCATCATTGGGACTTTCACAATAGTGATTTTGTTCAAATAAAACCAGTAAAAGTCCTTATGCTTTGCTTAAGAGCTAGTCATGCTGGGTAAAAGGACCCCTTGTACTCAAAGCTTAACTGGTACGATGTGCACCATGTGCAAAATACTTGCCTTGTGTACTAGATTTCCTCTTTTTATTTTCCCCTGTTCTGGCCACCTTCTGTTTCTGTTTTTGCTTTTTTTTTTTGGAACACAAGCAACATCCATATGTTCTGGTGACCTCAGTGTCCGGTGGTTGTCTTCTGACCCTATTCTGAAGCAAAGAAAGCAATAAGCCCAAGGTTGTTCAAGTTGGAGCTCAGGCTCTAAAAAAATAGGTTCAAGCAGGCACAAAGCCCTGCTAATACTTCTTGTTGCCTGGCAGGTCATGCCTGGCCCAAAAGTCTGTGTTCCTTCACCTGCAGCAGGTGGACCCACATCCATGTTTCCTAGATCGGTTTCCATTCTTATCGTGGACTTTTGAGCTTGGTTTCAAAGAAAAATGCAGTATCACCAAAATCTAGATCCAAATTTCCTTCAGGCTTTGTAGTGGCTATCCTAAAATCCCTGGGATTTGGTCATTCCCAAACTCAATGGCAAAAACTCTCTCTGTGCCTTTTGGTGAAAATTTATACTAAAGCTTTTAAGACACAATTTTCTCCTCATAACTCATGCTGTTCCAGCCTCCACATGTGAACTGAGACTGCAGAGTTATAAATGAAAAAAACAAAGCAGCATCCAGTTTGTAAAATCTATGACTTAATATCGATTTTGGACATCCCATGAATTGAAACAAGCCTTCTGTGCAGAAATCCTCCGAAGATGCCGTGTTCCCCTCTCTTCTTGACACAATATTTTATCGATCTCCATGTTTGTGCCACGTGAATGATGGATTATCACATATCAAACCTTGCAGTATTCATTTAATGCCTCTGAATAAAACATTTCTCACATTAACTGAGCAGTTTTAAGTGAACAACCATTTTCATCTGTTTTAAATTTTCATGGGTACTTTTCTGGGGAATAAGTACATTGTTAATAATTGAAGGGAATGAGACCTTGCTAATCTCTTTGTATTTTAATAAAGTCCTGTTGCACCCCATTCATTTATTTTTAAAATATCAGCATTTATAAAAATTCCATAAATTTACTTCTCTCCCTCTGAAAATAATAATCCTGAGATTATGTGAAAAGAAGTGATTGTTTATGTGCCCAGGAACTGGAATTTCATTGTGTCCAGAGAACTCTAAATGTTGCTGGTGATGGATTGGATGGGTGAGAGGAGGGAGAAATGCTTTTCAGAGGGAGCAGAGATGCACTGGAACAGCCAAGTTTAGAGAGAGTGGAAGGTGTAGAGAGAAAGAAGCAGGAGGCTAGAAGGAGAGGGAAGCAGGTTGGTCATAGAGCAAGGTGGGCATGTAAAACCAAGGCAAAGTGTGTGTAGGTAAATATATATATATACACACATAGATAAATGTGTACATAAAATGTTTTTATCTCCTATCCTTTTCTCCCTCTGTCTGTGATGCTTTTTCAGTGACTGAGGCAACTCTCGAGTTCACCTTTTGTCTTCTGTCTCTTGGTGTCAATCTTTTTCTGTGCCTCAGACATCAAATCTTCTCTGCCTGTGCCGAGAGCTTCTCAGAGCTTGACTTTACACGGTCCCATTTCTCTTTTTCAAATACAATTACTTCTTTACACACAGCCCCAGGATTACATTTCAAAGGAGAAGAGGAAACCCAATATGTACACGGTTTCTTTTATCATTATCAAGGTGATGTCAATCCACTGAATGCTGGTCTCAAAAATATTTTATTCCTGCAAGTTTCATTAAACTTGGTGGTCAGGTAGAGCGTGTTTGTACAGGGATCTGATGGAGTCCAGCAGGTTTTTCAAAGATGCTGTTTGTTAGTCATATATGGTCAGAACAGCAAGTGAGTGAAGAGGCTTTGGCAGCAGTGGTGGAAAATAAACAAAATGAATGCATTAGGTGCCCTCCTCCTCGGATGTTTGTGCACATAGAGGGAAGGATTACTCCTCTAACTCCACATTAGTATGGATTTTTGTGGCCCATTGATTTTTGCTGATTCCAGCCTCTCAATCTCTTCTGCCTTCAGTTCTACATTTGGAATTGTCTTTTGGTTTGAAGGGGCTATGTTGAGAGGGTAGTAATCAAACACTTGTGGCGTAAGCTGAGCTCTCTGCCTCCTCCAAGAATCTCTTTGAAACGTTGCTTGTAAATTGCTTGTTGATATTTGACCGTGAATCATCTCTGCATAAATCTTTGCCACATATTTGAACCGTTGAAAAGGTGCTGGAATGCTGAGGTAGGTTGATGTATTAGTGGGAGGAACTGAAATTGGACTGGGCAGCACAGCTTGCATTTAGATTTAGTCTCCCATGTGAATGATTTCAAGCAACAAGTCACAAAAAACCTGTTGTGGGAAGGAGCTTAAAACAGCTCTGCATTAAATTTTCCTATAGAGGAGGAAATTTCTTTGCACATTTTCTGTCAAGCTTCTGCTTAGCTGTTTACTGATGAGCTCATGACAGGGAATAGAAAAAGGCCAAATCGGTGCGTGAGACACAGTTTTAGTGGAGCTGCTGTTGCTGAGCTCAGCAGGGTGAGTTAGATCAATATTTAGGGTGAGATTTCTCAAAAAACCTACTGTGCTGCTAGGAAGGGTGTTGTCTGAGAAGAACAGCAGTGCATTAAGTACATCTGATCAGGCTCTTGGCAAAGGAGTGTGCTCATGGAGGTGGGATCAGTCACTGCTGTTGGTTGGATATCAAACCGAACGTCTGCGTGCTGGTGATCCGGGACACCCTCCCGTTCACAGGCTGATACTTTTCCTATCTGGATTCCCCTTGGATTTATGCAAGTTACAGCTCCTTTCACCTCCTATCTGGGGTTGTGTAGCATCATCATTACATAGCTGTCATGTTCCTCCCAGGGTGGAATTTCCTGTGTTTCAGCGGTGGCTAAAGTGATTTCAGTCTTTGATAGGAGAGAGGTCCCATGGAGACTGAACCAAGCTCTGGGCCATGTCCTGGCAGTTTCAGCCACTGCTGTGTGCAGAGCAGCTGAGAAACTGGGTGATCTGTTTGCAGACAGAGAGAATTTAATCTTCTCCATTGTGATCCCACGCCTGGAGAAGCTGGAAGGGACTTGGGTATGGGCAGCACAGGCAACGTGAGAGAAACAGCTCAGTGCAGCAGTGTGTATCTGGGGAGATCTTTCTGGAATTTATCTGGATGTACATTTATCTGGATGTATTTATCCCCATCAAACTCTCTGAGGCTCTTGAGTGACGTAGAGACATGACTATTCATTACCAGCCAACAGTCATAGTCAGGGACAGATCTGCCATAGAGGAGATTTTTGCTATTGTTGAAGCACCATGGTTGCATGTTTGTAGGGCACTTCTTCAGCTTATGAAGCTTTCCTATGCCCTGAAGAGGGAGGGACATGCAGCAGGGTTGTGCATGCTGTTTGCTCTGCTGGAATGCTAACCCAGGTTGATAATGTGAGACCTCATTTCATGTGTAAGGTGCTGCAGCATTCCCTGTGCCAGCAAGTGACATTGCAGAGGCACTCTGAGCACTCCTGCTCACAGGGACAAGGAAGGCTGGTCCCTGTGGAGATGAACAGGTTTGTATTAAGGGCCATCATACCTCTGATAGGACACAGCAGGAGAAGATGTATTAAATGAGTCAGCCCACATAGAGAAATGACAACTATCTGTAAGGAAATAGGAGTTGGAGTGTCAGAATTGTTGCTAAAAAAGCAATGAGGAGCCGGTTCATTGAGACAATGGGAAGCACACGGGGCAGAGAGACTGGGCCCAGCACAGAGAGCAGAGATCTGTTGCCAGGGTGGACTGAGAGGCTGTGATTCAGCCACCCCCAGGACCAGAGTTTCTGTGAGCTTTGAATCAGCCTAGCTGCAGCAATAGAAAGGGATGACTGGCAGCAGAAAACAAAGCATCTGTGGGTGGGAAGGGGCATTGACTTTCTGTCATTAACCTTCGAGACCATCTTTGGCAGCCCTAGCAAGGAGAAGAATAATGAGCAATGTCCAGTGTTGCTGTTGTGCAGAGACCACTCCAGCCAACTGATTTATGGGGCAACTAAATAATTCAGCCTGCCCTTGCAATGCTGTATTAATTCCTGTTCTGTCACCAGAGATGAGGTTTGCCTGGGGCATGTGGACTTACGATGGTTGCTTGACAAGCTCCTCTTCCTCACTGTACTCAGGACGGCCGAGCTGAGACAGAAGGGTATAAATGAAAGGGGAAACTGGAATAGCAACAGAAAGATGCTGCTGGCAGAGAGTATTGGGAATAAATCTTGGATGAATGGGTGAGCCCAGAGCAATGTGAGATAATTTCCAAGAACAAGACCAGGTTAGCCCAACCCTGGACCATCTATTGTTTTAGCCATGGCAATTCCAGCAGACACAAAACTGTGTCCCTGCTTGGAAGCAGAGACCAAGAGAACCTCTTAGCCACAGAGGCCTGAAGAGCTTCCTCCTGGATGCAGCCACTTCAGCTGTGGTGGTTGCATAGTGCTAACTCCCACCAGCTCTGGGAATGCTGCATCCCTCATGATGTGTTACCCCTAATAACAGGTCTGTTTGTGAGAACTGAAGACCCCAGTTCTGAAGGCCTTTGGGACCACATTCAGAGGTCCATCAGTGGATAGGGGGTTGGAGTGAAATATCAGGAGAGGGAGGAAGGCACCCAGGTGTGGGGGTGGATGTGGGGGGAAGCTGATGACGTGCTCTTGCCAAGATAATCTGGGTGGCATCTGACATTTTGGAAAGCTGTAAAAAGCCAGAAAGTAAACAAGCCTCATTAATTCCAACAAAGGGCAAAGTGTGGCTGCCAGCTTCTGCTCTTTTCTTTAGCTTTCCCCCTTATTGTCTAAGGGCTTCATTATCATAAACAGCTTCACAAATTGCATAACAAATAGAGCTTTAAAATATTTCAGAATAGCCAAATGGCAGGTAACTCCATGGCACGAGTGTTTTTCTTTCTCCCTTTCCATTGCCATAATCCCCCCTTGCCTCTTTCTCCCCTGTCACCTTATGTCTCCACTCCCTTGATGTCTGTCCCTCTCTCCTCCCTCAGCTCCAAAGATACAGAGGCAGCACGCGGGTTCCCGATGCCCCCGGTTATTCTCCTAGCTGTGGGGAAGGAAGAGATTTGGGGTGGAAAATGTAATGAGCTGGCCCATAAGCCAGCTGTTTGCCATTTGTGTTTGTTCCTTGCTGGAATGAGATAATGTGTACAGTCCCTTTGAGGGACAAAGTGCCGGCATCGAGCTCTGACACCCGCAGACTTTCACACGCTCTCACCCACGTTTGGGAGATGGAAACTCAAGCTAAGCCACACCCCAGGCTATGCCCAGCATAGAGCTGCCAGGAAGGGCTCTGAGAGCAGGGTCCTGCCTTTCAGCTAGAGGAAAGCAGCTTGAGAAAGCAGCTGACACTGAAGAGCGCACGCAGCAGCGACAGACGTTATTTGCAGAGGTGCCAAATCATTTCTTCAGGCTATTCCAGCTCAGGCACAGGGCAGCGAAACCACGTTCCCTCATAATAGTCTATTGTGCTGGGGAGTGCCTGGATATGGATGGCAATTTGTCCAGGGGTGCTGTCCCTCTCTTTTCTCAGGGCTGGTCTGTTGGCCCACACACACTATCAGAAGATGCTGTATTGTCAGAGAGGCAGCAGCGTATTCAAGCGTGAAGATATTTTCAAAAGCAAAGATTTCTAGTCTGTTCCTGTCTGCAGAATGTTCCCTGTTTGAGTGCTGTGAACAAAAAAAAAAGATACAGGCTGACCTATGGATGCTAGAGACAGCTCTCCCACTTGAGAGAGCTTGGTTTCTTCTTGCTGTGAAATTCAAACTGGGCAGAAGTGAACACTGCTCAGCCAAGGATTGGTTTATTATTAAACAACCTTGCCCAGAGTTATAATCAAAGTGAAGAGCAACTTGGGAGTATGTCACACTGTGTCTTAAGGCTAGGATGTGATGTTGGGGGTTTGGGTACTCTGTATCTGCTGGAGTAGGAGCTCATTCATGCTCAGGGTGAGGAGAAGAGGTGATGTGACAGTCTTATCTCATGGCCTCCTGCATCAAGGAAAAGTAGGTGCTAAAGTCCAGCTGGAAGCAGATCCAGCGCCGCTCATGAGTCGGGTGTAGCTGTGGAGAATGCTGACTCCTTCCTGAGGGTTTGGGGACCATCTCCATGGTCTGCTTGCCCAAGCTGTCTGTCTCTGCTCTTTTCAGCCTGTGACACTCTATGCAGAATGCAGAACCTGCTTCTTTTGTCCGAGGATCAGCCCAAAAGCAATCTCTGGCTCGCCTGCTCCTGCCGCGGCTTGCGGCTGATAGCGCCGCTACCTTCAGTGCCATCCTCCGGCTGGAGGATCACCATGGAGACCCCTGATGTGGCTGTGCACCCAGCACACCTCTTGGCCCTGGCATTAATCCTCTTGCAGTGTACCACAAAGCCAGCTTTAGCTTGGAGGAATGATCAAATAAATATGAAAACTGCTCCCAGAGGAGGTAAATATTCGCCAGACAAGCAGAAATAAAAGCAATAATATACCATGTAAGCTACTGCCGTTTATTAGCTCAGCTCCCTTCTCTCCCCTTGTAAAGTATTGTTGCATTGTTAGATTAATCTTTACTCTGAAGCAAATTAAAGCAGGGACAGTTGTTGGAGTATTATTAAGAACATCTGTTTAATTAGGGCTGCCTTTGCATCCATTTGAGAGAGAAATGTAACACCCCTGTTCATCGGCTCCTGCTGTCTCACTCCCCCTTCCTACCCTTCCCTGGCTGCGTTGCATGCTGGAGGAACGTGTGGTGAATACAAGAGCACCTGGGGCCTTTATCACCTTCCAGCTCCTCTGCTCTAGGAGGTGTCAGTCCTTCCTATTAGTGCCAGGGAAGGAGGTGAGGCAGGCAGGGAGGTATAGCTGTCGTGGGGTTTTTTTAGTCATCACTGTCTTGGGAGCCTCTATCCTTACTTTCTTCCCCTCAGAAAATAATTTGGAATTCTGTAAAGAGATCATGAATAACTATTAATTATCATTAGCAATTTGCCATTCCAGGCCAGCCTTTCATCTGGGAATCTCAGAGCAGTTTTACAAATGCTAATTAATTGAGACTACTTCATGAAATAGTCTGTTAAACTCATTTTACAGGAGTAAATCAAGGCTAGGAGATATGAAGCAACTCACTAGAGTCAGAGTTGATGTTGCCAGTGGAACCCAGGCTTCCCAGCCACAAACCACACGTGGCCACCACCCTACAAGCAAGGTCTTCAAGCTCTCCCACCTTTCCAGCAATGCCCCAGGACGATGCCACCTTGGCCTTCCACTTCCCCTTCCCCCCCAACACACAAGGGTGATAAAAACAGTGACTGAAGCTTCGGTCTTGTCCATTTCTTTGTCATCACAGGGTGGTTTTTCAAAATACAGGTTCCCAAAGAGTGATGAAATACAGCAATCTAATTGCTGTCTGCCTGCGGTTGCTAGAATTCACAGGGAGGCAGGAGCCTGCTCTGAACACACTCTCCTCTTCCTTAGACATTGTCCCTGGTCTCTGTCAGGGCTGTGACCCATCAAGAATGGTCCTTACAGTCTGACAGCTGTCAGTATCCCTTCCTCATGTGTCTCTGCATGTCTGCATCTTCCCAGACTGCCGTACCCGTCTGTCCGGGCACCATTTCTCCCCTCTTTATGTAGCCGTTTACCCAGGCAGCGAGCAGCGATTAATCATTATGTCTACAGCCTCATCTGGGAGATGTATTGACTCATAGATTGGAGTCCAGGAGGCCAAGAGCTTGTTTGTTACCTGATAAGACTCGACTTCATTTGGGGCTGCCCAAGGTGTCACGGGTGGTTTAATGAACTAACTTGGACAACTATGAAGGTCGGAGCTTAGCGCTGCGCCGGTGTCCAGGCAACAGTTTGTGTCTCTGGTTGGTCCTAGTCCATGTGCAGTGATGGGTGAGGCATGCTGTGGATCACAGCAGCACAGGGAAGCGAGGAACAGGGATGAATTCACAGGGGTTGAAGAGAAACACAACTAACTCCTCTCCTGCAACCCTTTATCTTCCCCGTGCCCTCACTGTGTCCCATCAGATGCTTTTAAAAAATTAGGAGTTTCACTTGAGTCAAACCTTTTTCTCCATTTAGCACAGACCATTTTCCCCAAAGAGAATATTCCCTGAAAGATCTGCCTGTTCAGTCACATAAAACATCCACAGGCTCAGGCTATCTCGGTGAGTTAATCGGGTTTAGAGCTATGTCAGGTTAGTCCAAAGTTCAAAGCAGCCCAGACCTATGTGTGAATCCTAACTCCAGGGACCACTCGGTATCAAGAGCTGTTTTACATGCTAGAAATAGCAAAAACCCCATAAATCAAAGCTCCATTTAAAAATGCTTGGAAATATCTGGGGTTCTGGGATAGTCTGAAATATCTGGGCTCTGAATATTGCAGGCTTTCCCATCATTATAAGTATTAGCCATATAATTAGGTATTATCTGAGAATTATCCATAAATACTCACCACAACATGATATTTGCTAAGTAATAATTAGGCTATGAATGGAACTCAAATAATACCTTTGTCTAGAAAATTAAAGGCCCTGCATTGCTTTTGCACAGCACCACGCTGAGGGGGTAATAGGGTTTAAAATTGCAGTAAATTACAGTTAGACCAAATCTCAGCCCCCTTATGTGTAAAGAAGGTGCAGGGCAAAAGAGAATCAGGCCTCCAAGGAAATCTGAGAGTCAGAAAGCTATGTAGATTATACTTATTTATGGCACATTTCAAGTCCAGGCAGTGAAAGGTGTGAGCATTCTTCACCATCCAGCTCCACCCTGGCTGTCATCAGCATGACCGAAGGTCTCAGGGTCATGTTCACGTAGGGCACCGTGGGCAAGGGTAGAATCAGCTCTGGATGAGGTGGGACACCAGTGGCCAACTGATCATAATGCATCTGCAGAGAGAGCTGGGTAGATAAACTTGGCTTTGAGATTATCCAACACTTCTATGCTGGAACTCAGAGCTTGACTGTTAAAGGTGGTGTTTAAGGTTGGTTTCCCCCCTCCCCACCCCCTCCATCTGAGAGGTTCTTTTCATTTTAGCGCCGGTGGTCTGTGTGTAGTAGAGAAAGCTGACTTTGTGGTATCCTGTCTGGGTTTTGCTAAAAGCTCATTGTGTCCTAGGGGTTGGTGGCTGGTGGCTTTCTCAAGAACAAAACCAGCATTTGAATTTTGGGAATGGAAAAGAACCAGAGCATATGGCTCACATGAGGCTTGCTTGCTCCTCTTGGTGCATGCTTTGCTCGTGGGATTACAGAGCATTTATGTTTCTTTCCCTGTGTAGCCAGCCCTCAGGGTGGATGCTTTGGGACCTGGTGGGTTTTGGTCAGCAATGCTTGCTGCCTCTGGGTTACCTGCAGAGAGGGGGCACAGCAGGCTGCTACAACCACTGGCATAAGACTCCCTCTGCTGCAGCTGACACGTGGCTCCCTTGGCCTCGAGTATCTTTGCCTGGGTGTGTTAGAGTGTCCCTGGTCACAGCATCTTGATTTTTCATAGATGAAACCCAGCTCTCATCTTCCTTCTTGTTTGATGGCTCCTTGAGCTCTCTCCTTACCCAAGAGAGAAAGGACATTTTCTAGCAGAGATGCCTGCACTGAATGGAAATTTGGTCTTTGTGTGCTTTAAACGCTTTCATAAATAGATCAGAGCTGTCAAAAGCTGCTGGTGTGGCAGTTGTAGCGGTTGGAATCATCTGCAGGAGAACAAAACTAGCACGTTCTCACTCCACACCTTGTAGCATCACCATGTCTCCCCCTCTCTGCCCCTACAGCCGAGAAACAGCTCCTATTTCTGGTCAGCAGAAACCAGTAGAGTGGACTTAATGCCAGCTGAAGTGGAGATTTCTTGGTATGGGGACCTGTCTGTTCACAGCAGGGTTGCACCTTCCCAAACTTGCTTCGTGCCTACCCAACTGCTGCCAGTCAGTGCCAGCCTGGATTTATGCAGGGTTGGGACCTGGTTATCGCTAGCTCGGGGCAGGTGACAGTTGGGAGCCTGGCTTCTGAATTTAATTCTCATCTCTTTTACACACACCCTTTGGCAGAGACCGGCAGCTTCAGGAGATCCAAGTCCTGCCCTGGTTGTTTAGGAAGAGAGAGAGGCTGTGAAATTTTCATACCATTAGGAAATAACAAAACTGAGGAAAGAAGAGAATTTTTCTGAAAGAAAAAGGACGTGTGAGGGCATTGACGGTGCTTAAACCTGTGCACTATAAACATTAGCTGCTGTGCAGGAGGCTGAATCAATTGAAATCTCAAACAGATTTAAAATGTTTTTATTAAAGTTCCCCTTTCAGCCTTTTTATTGTAGGTTTTAAATTCTAATGTGCAGAGAGGACAAAGTAGGTGACTTAAACCTGCCACTGCCTGGTGAACTCTGGCTTTTTATACCAGGAGTCCTCTGCCCAGAGGGCTTTGAAAAGAAAATGTGTTTCTGTGCTCTGATCCGTGAAGGATCAGTGCTGTGTTTGTTTGCTTTGCAGAAGTAAACACCTACGTGTGGAGGACAGAAAATTTAAGGCCAGCACCATGCCAGTAGCATTCAAACTGGCTTAAAACTCTCACCAGTTTGGCTGAGGATGTTTAGAAGTCCTGGTCCACCTCCAGCGTACGCAGCTACGCCGGCTTGCGCCGTTCGGGCCTGCAGCCTGCCCGTGCTTCAGACAGAAGCCTGAACGTTACAACACAGGTGTAGGAGGCCCCCACACTTGTCATCTGTATCCCCCATGTCTCATGTAACACACCTTGGGCCCGTAAAGCCCGTGGGTGTAGTTGTTTGTCAGGATGCAGCGCTGCAGCCCTGCAGCTCTGTGCAATGTGTATCTCTACCCAAGATCGTGGTCTGTGGGAGGGATGTTCCACATGAGTGCTCCCTAAGCTGCTTCCATCAGGCTCAGGCGGGTTAGCACAAACACATCACTGCTGGCATTTGAGCTAAGCTGGCCGATTACGACTGAAGTGGATCGGGGAGGCTCTCGAAGCAGCCTGACTGCTGAGCGGTGGGGACGGGGGACTGCTGACAGGAGGGCGGTCACAGTGCGGTCAGGGAGGCAGACAGCGGCTCAGAGGTGTTCCAGCTGGTCTCCAGAAGGGATGTCTTCTGGAAAAGGCCTTGCGGCACAGATGCCAGCCTGCTAGAGCTCAGGTTCCCAGCGTGGTGTCAGTATAAATCTCACAGCGAGCTCCGTGGGTCTTTTGTGAATTGCTGCCATCTCAGCCACCTTTTCCCCCTGAATCCAAGGTAGAAGGATTTTTCACTTGCCAAGGAATTCCTACATTCTGGACATTTGGCCTTGTGGCTCCCCACAAGGCCAAATGTCCAGAATGTAGGAATTCTCCAGCTTTACAGTGGTACCTCCCTGGTTCAACATCCTCAGTAACCACATCCCCAGGCTGCAGGATGAAGGAGCTCTGAATCTCTCACTCCAAGTCGGAGATCCCACATGGCCAGAGCGAGCAGTCAGCACCATCTGCCACTGTGGAAAGCCTCGGAGGCTCTCCTGTAGCTGGAGGAGCTTTCTCTCCACTGCCACCTGTACGCCATTTAAATTATGGATGTGTCCCCTCCCTGATAGGTTTGTTTCCATATGAAAGGCAGAGATGAGACAGCAAGGTCTGCCTACCTTTAAAGCACTCTAAACCTGTCCTGTAACGTTTGGAGTGGTTTGGGCTTGGTTTTTGCATTGTTCCCACCCTCCTCTTTGGGTCAGGCTGCCATTTTGCCACATGAGCCACTGAATAATGACACAGTAATGACATTAGTGGCACAGTGCATCAGCCTGGCTCACGTCTCAATATCAAACTGTTTCCTAAAACCCTCTTCCCCACCTTGCCTCTGTTTCCCTTTTTTGATAAAAAATCAGGACGTGGTACTGAGCTTTGGAGTCTCAGTCCCCGGCGTTTTATTAACACTAATTATGAAGAGCGCAACTTTACGAGGATGAGGAGTTTGTTAAACTCATTAATTTTATTCATAATAAGGAATTAATGTGCAGAAAGGCAATGTCAGCCTGGCAGTAATTGCCTTTTGGTTTTAAAACACTAAGTGGAAAAGTTTGAAGTAATTTCCAGCTGCTGCTTCCTTTCTCTTCTCCTTCACTCCCCCCTTGCTTTTCATGCTCTTCTCTCTTCTTTTTGTTTTACAAGAATTTGGTTTTTTTTTCTTTTTTTTTTTCTTTTTTTCCTGCCTCTTCTTCATTACAAGCCATTATATTTCATCATTACAAGGCTTTGGCCATCTTTCATTGCTTTCCCATCATGTTTTCTCAATTCTTTCTCCCAGTATTACTGTACAAAGCAGGACTGGGCAGAGAATTCAAGCAGCCGAGGTCTGATTCCAGTGCTGTAGCTCTTGCTGGAGTTAATTAGCAGCCTTATCTCAATTTGTTTTCCCTCTTTCTTCTCACTGAACACACCACCATTTTCAGACAATGGGACATCCTGCCTGTGATTCGAGGTGAGAATAGAAATATCACGTTGTGCTCTCTTTAAAGTTGAAATAGTCCTTTCTCCTGTAGATTCCAGAGTGTGGGAGGAGGGAAGATTATTGAATAAAGCAGTTGAAGAATTGACCAGCCTAGATCTTGCTTAACATTGCCCAGCCATTGGTCTTATGTGCTCTTGGAAAGGAATTTCATTCAATATTTACCCTGCAGGGAGAAACCCACCGTGTCAGGCTTGCTGCTGTTGTGATGCTGTAACCCTGGACTAAACCCCAAACAGTCTTTTAGGTTTCACCTTAAGAACTCAAGTTGGCTCATCTTAACTGCACAAAAATATAAGAAAAATTAGTTATCATCCTTTTCTTGCTCTTTCCCTCTCCTTCTTTGTTTTATCTTCAGTGTGTGTGTATGGCTTAATTTTGGTCCTGATACAAGAATATAACATTTTAATTTTTATGTCATGATTTATTGTCACTTGTGTTTAAATTTATGAAAAAAATAATTGAAAAGAAAGAGAGATTTAACCCTGACCAGCATTCTTGATAGCTGTGAGCCATAGCTATGAGACTGTAGCTATTCCAGGACATATTTTATTCACCCAAGCAGGACAGGGATATGTCATTTTCTGATACTAGTTCTTGCAGAGGCCTAATTGTTTGCTTGCTGGCTGAAAGAAGGTTTGAAAAGGAAAAATAAGCTGATGATCACAGCACACATTTTTTTTCTACTCCTTTTCTGCAGTCAAAATGCAGTGTCTGGGATGCATACAGGTTGTTCATTCTGTTTCTGTTCCATCACAGACCCTCTGTGCTGCGTGGTGGTATGACCATACCACCAAAGACCCGTGTCTGCTATAACTTAGAGTAGATTTGGAGAACTCACTGTCTTCCACCCCTCCTCTTTTCATGCTCTGCTCTCACCAGCACCATCTGGCAAGCCAGGAAGACTTTAATCCCTGGCTGATGCACGAGTCAAGCCCCAAGAGCTTGCCAGGGATCCAGCCGATACCGAATGTCCCCCAGCCCTTCGGACCGGCTGCGGGAGCCCGTCCTCTGCCCCTCGTAATGCGAGGGGACACCGTGGCTGCGCTCCACAGCGTGACCAGGAGGCACTTGGCATCCAGGGAAGCAGCGGGAGCTCTTGGACCCAGCCCCAGTGTGTGCCAGGGCTTAATTGGCACAACTGGTCCTTGAATACTAATCAGGTTTTTTATTAGCATCACCCAGCAAAGCGTTGGGGAAGGAGTGAGCGGTGGCAAACAGGAGCACAAGGAGTGCAAACTCGGTCCATGGGAAGGGTCTATCCAGCTAATCCTCTGTCCTGCCTAATGGCTGGCATGCACTCGGCTGCAAATCATCCCTCTAACGCTTCTCTTTATCTTCTACAGCAGCTGAGGCCAAGCTCAGTGTTTATTTTTGCTCTTTTTAAAAATCCTCTCGGTCTCTATTTTATCTGGTAGTGAATTCTGCTGCTTAATTACACATTTGGAAGAAGCAGTTTACCTGTGCTCCTCATGGATGTGAGGCCCTTTCCTCGCTCCCCTCCCCACCACTGGGTTCGATGCGCTCGCGGGTTCGCACGTCTTCATCACGAGACCGGGCTTCCTTTGGTGCCTGCTGTGTACAGCACAGGCCACGGGGAAAGATGGGTGTGCACGGGGCAGAGGGTCCTTTCCCCCAGCCCCTCCTTGCACCTGGCCCCTGGGGATTTGTGCAGAGTTGTCCATGTATGAAAAGAAGTGGCACAGCGAGAGCTCGGCTCCTCTTCGCCCGCAGAGGGAGCTCAGTGGGGGCTGGGGAGGTGCCAGCGCTGCCTTTTCCGTACAGTTCTGAGGTTTTGTCACATTTTGGACTCTGGGCTGTTAGTCAGAGGCTGCTCACCAGGACTAAACCCTTCTGAAGGTAAAAAGTCCTGCTGCATTCATGCCCAAACAAGCTCCCTTGGTTTTCCCTGCTTTAAAGATCTTTGAGTAAACTGCTGTCAACAGCATCCTCCCTTCCCTCCCTCCACGGGGTCTGTCTCGTAAGCACAGCCCAGGCAAAGAAGAGCAGCAAGCAGATGCTTGGATTTCACACTGCACCTCTCCTCCCACCCCATCTGCCAGTCCTGGAAGAAGATTTTCCACCAATAAGTGCAGTGGGGCTTCTGAATGAACAGGGTAAAGAAGCTGATGGATGTGTGCTGGAGCTGGGGGCAGGACACTAGGGAGCTGCATGGATTTCTTGCTTGGGCAAGACAATTCTGGGTTCTTCCAGCACTGCTGTAGCAGACGGGGGTAGATCAAGGGCCACTGACCAGGGCTTTGCCAGTTCTGTGAAGCTTTATGTGTCAGTGGCCTCCAGTGATGAAGGGTTGACAGCGTGAATCACAGTCCTGGTGCTTGGATGTCTGTGGTCTAGCAGCTAAGAGGCCAAGAGGAAGAAGCTTTTTTGGCTTTCTTTCTGAAATTCCTCATGTATAGGGAATTAGGATCCTGGTCCTGATGTCCTGGCAGGACACCTACTTCATTTAAATGCCAACATTTATTTGTGCAGGGAAAGAAGTGAAATCCAAACCTATACAAGCAGGTTTCTCAAGTGCAGCTCCAGCAATACAAGGCAGTGTTCTAGCAACAGATAGAACCACCGTGCCTTGCATGTATGAGGGGTGTGGTGATAAATCAGGCATTGAGAGAGCCTGAAATTCTCAGTGGATTACACCAGGAAATGCAAATACTGAAGCAGGATCTGGAAATGGAGTCTGTTTTCTCCAGCTAGCACAGAGCACAGTCCTGGGGTGCTGTAAAGCCACGGGCTTGACTCCTTGTCAGTCTGGACATGTGCTTCCTGCAGACGGATTCTCCCCCTTTGGAAACATTTTCTCTGATTGTGATTCCTCTCAGCAGTTTCTCTCTGACCTTTGGGTTTAGAAAGCCCTTAAGTACCAGAAAGAAAGAAAGCAAAATATTTGTAGTGACAAATTTTCACCCTTGCTGGCAAGTCAGTGCAAGTCTTATTTTTGTGACATTGCCAGGCTCTAATGGATCAAAAAATGGACCTTGTTTCTGATAGCTTTGATTCCCCAAGCAGGTACCTGTGCAGTGGGACACATTCTGTCTCCAGAATGTGATACAATTATATAAAATTTTACAGATGTTACCTGTTTGGTTTAGATGCTTTATACATTTCAAGGGGATAAAAATGGCTCAAAATAGGGCACTTTTGCAGAGCTGCCCCAAATTACCAGCAGCATCCTACAGCAGGCTCCATGTAAATGGACTGTACAGCACTGGGAGGGCCGTGCTGCACGTCCAGCTTGAGCAGCCCACGGTGTAGAGCTATTGTTTGTCTCAACAGCTCCCAGTCATGTGGCTCTGGCATGCTGGGACGGCCCAAGCATGGCCACTTGGGAAAGCCAGTGACTCAGCAGGTGGGCAGTGAAGAGCCCAGCAGCCCCTCAGTTAAGATGTGGCTCTCACCTCATTGCCTTTGCTGCTGCCTGGCTGGACTCCTCCTGCTCGCTTTACATCAATCCTGCAGTTTCAGACAGATGTGGGGTGTTTTACTGTCCCTGCCGAGCCACTTGGTTATCTGGCAGTGTGCTGCTGTAAGGTCTACTGCTTGCCAGGCCAGTACTGGCTGTATTTCAGTGACAGATGACATTTTCCTAGTGTATGTGTAGTTTATAACCAGCTTTAATAAAAGCTTTCTCCTTGAGCAAAAGGACATCTGTTAGGAGGAGAGCCTGGCAGTGGAATCGGGCATCTCCCATGCTGTCCTGTTGACTGACTAAGAATGTCCCACATCCAGTTTCACAGGGCACAGCAAAGCAGCAAGAAAACACCCTTTCCTTGCATCTTCTGGTCTCCCTCAGCCAGCATTTGGCCCAAATATTCTTCCTTTGCCATTTTCCTGAGCTGTGCTGCTGCTTATTCTGCATCTGCAGAGCTGCTCTCTTGGCTTCCTCAGCCTTTGGGCTGCTGTCTTGAAGACATACAAGTCACCCCCAAAAAATAGCCAACTGGGTGTAGCTTGCATGAGCATTTAATTTTGGCAGTAATCTTTCTGTTTGAGCGATGAAACACACTCATGTTGAGATTCTATGATTACATATATATATATATATATGCCTAGTGGATAAGAAAGAAGGTGTTGGCACACGAACATATGCAGTACATGGATTCTGTAGGAGTGTGGCTGTGAATACACATTGTTTTTATATGCATGTGTGCACATGTCTTTAGATGTGTCTTGGTCTGCACCAGATATGACAGAGCAGTGATTTTTGTGACATATTTGATGCATCTCTGCAACGTCAGTATGGTTTATTCTTCACGTCAGTTCCTCTTTTAAACAACCTGCTGTTCCTTCCACCAGCATATTGTTTTAAGCTCTGCCTCTCTGTGAAGTATGAAGAGCAGGTAAATAGGGAGCTAGAGAACGGGGTGAGGCAGCTGGGAGTTTATTAATATTGAAAATATCAACAAGCATCAGCCCTTTGATCACAAGGCATGTTTACAAAAGGACCTTTCCACTGCATGAGGATGCTTCCACACCCCACCAGGCTGGTTGGCATTCAGAACACGCCACACCGTGTGGTTCTGTCTCTTGCTCGGTGGCTGTCCAGAGAGAGACTGTAAAATGAGCCGACAGGTTGATAAATAAAGAGGAAACTGGGCTGTTGTCAGAGACAAATGCAGGTTTATNGCACTGGAGCTCGTCATCCAAAGGGCTGGGGAAGCTGGCTGAGAAGTCTGGGAAGGGAGAGGTGGGATCAGCGCTGCGGGTCAGCTGGACCTGGTGTGTCACACCCGATGCCAGCAGTGCCACATCATGGCTGTGAAGCATCTGTGCTCCCCGGGTCGTGATCTGGTTGTGCCGGTGCTGCTGATGGCCTCTGGGCTCTTCCAAAAGAGAAATAACAAGTACCACCAGTCCAATCTGTGCTGCATCCTCAACTGGGCACTGGCATGAACCTTGTTCTGAGCCATCTCCTTGGAGAGGGTTTGGAGCACTGCAGATCAAGAGCAGAGAAAGAACTGTGTGATCACCCAGTCCTGCCACTCCCAGTCCATTCTGCAGATATTAACACAATTTCAGTTGTGGTTTGGGGTTTTTTCCCCATGGGAAACTGGTGTATGAATCTGATGGCTGTTTTGTTTGGTTGGTTTTCCTTTTTAAATCAGCAATATCCAGCAAGACCGTTGAACTGCAGCATTTCTGAGCCTTACCCCAGTTTTGTGACTGGCATGAAGACACCTGTAGCAGGAGATGGCACAGCAGAGCCTCTGTTCCCTGGCTAAGGGTGCCAGCTGATAATCACAGTGTAAATACTAATCATTAATAATAATAATGTCTGAGCAGCTATCTGAAAGTGTCCCTTGCTCAGTGCCATGCACGTTGGCAGGCGGTGGCAGGAGATGGCTCAGTGTTTCCTAAACAGCATTTTCAGGCTTTTGTTGAGACTCGGTACAGATGTTTAGTTTGGCAACATTTGTGTCCCTTTTTATTCACTGGTGGGTGAGATGTGGCAGGAGGTCAGCTCTTTGGGGGAAGGGGTTCCTTGTCAGTGCTCAGGCAGCTGTGGGTGAGGGGGAGAACGGGCCTTAGATCCTCAGTGTTGTATGAAACCTTTGCAAAAGGCGAGTTTCAGTCCCTGGCCAGTGTGCTCATCAGTGCACGTCTGCCAAGTAGGGTCTAAACTGCACAGTCCCAATGTCCTTGCAGATGAGAATGTGTCTGGAAATCAGGAAAATACCCCTCAGGGGAAAAGCATCTTGGATTTCAGCGGTGGTGGGCACAGAACGTGAAGAGGAAGGATGATTCCCCTGTCCCAGAGGCTGCTGATCTCCAGACCCCTCCTACCAGGCACACAAGGTTCTGTGTCTTTACTTCTCGGTCTCTCTTAGTCACATGAGATAGTTGATAGAGATGTGACCCCCTTGGTCTGTTCCTCACACCCAGTGGCAGTGCTTTCTGTCTTACACACATGGTCTTGCCCACCAGAAAAGGAGCTTTTACTGGGAGATGCTTGCCCTGGGAGGGAGGATAACTGCTGCTGTGTGGATGGGCATGAAGTAGCTGTAAATCTCCTCAAAGGTGAATGTTACTGTAGCAGAGTTTTGAGCATCTTTGCCTGAGAGAGCACAGGTAATCATATAATTAAATAATAATACCCTGATGTCATTTTAAATGTTCTTAGGGCTATCTCTAGTCACGCTGTTTATACAGTTGAAGGCCTGAAATCTAAGTGTTGCTGTTACCCCAAGATAAGACACAAAGAAACGGTGTCTGTAGCTGGTGATGGTTATTTCTGTATATCAAATTATTTCATGCTACTGGGTTTTCAAATGGACTCTAATTAAATTAAACAGCATCTTCTTTTTTTCTTTTTTTTGTTGTTGTTTCTTCAGCACCACAGGCAGATCAAGATTGTGCTGCATTTATGGAGATTTGTATTTATAGTGTGGGAAGAATTTTTACAGAAGCCACAGACGTCTCTCTGCCTGGCGTGACATTGTCTGCACTGATGTTGTGCAACCTCCTGGTAAGTACAATGGGCACACAAAGTATTTTACCAGTAAAGACAAAGCTACAGGTCCTTCTTCTCTTGTGCTTAACACATGATAGCAGATACTAAACCTCCTTTCTTTCTAACATGTTGGTGGTTAGAAGTTGAACAGTGAAATTCCTACTTCCTGACGTGGACACAAGAGACAGGGCTTCAGGAGAAGTATCAGGTGCAGAAAAATGCTCAAAAGTACAATACTGGTAATATTTGCTGTAGAATTACAATTACACTTTGGCTTTCATTTGCTGTCTTACATGGGTGTATCTGAACATCTTATAATCTTTCATGTATCTGTCCTCAGAACATCCCTATGAAAAATTGCCGACCTATTTTCCCAGCAGTCACAATAGAGATGGGCAAAAGAAGAAGTTCATAACTTTTCCTAGATCAGCCCCTCATCAATTCACCGTTGACAATGGTTACACTGGAAAATTGGTTTCCCACAGCACAAAAACAATGTGATCAGAGGCATCCAGTATTGATGAAAGATGCTCTTTCTGTAACAGGCCTTGGCTAGGGAGTTGTAAAGTCTGAGTTTGATTTGTAAAATCTGTTGTAAACTCGAAGTTTGGTTTTGGTTCTGCCAGAGACTTCCTTAGTGTGTGTTCTTGGACAGCTCAGGTCTTCCTCGGCCTCTGTTGCTCCATGTCTGAGATGTGCAGTTCTGATTAAGCCCTCTCACTTTTGCTCCAGACAGACAGGGATAATCAGGGATGGAAATGACATCACTCCATCATGGCATGAATTCCAGCAGTGCTTTGCAGAGAGCATTCAGACATACCTCTCACTGGGCTTGTCCCTGGGCTTTCTCATTACCACAATCAATACAATTTACACCCAAAATAATCCATGAATAACTGTCAGGAGCATTGAGGACTGGGTATCTAATCTTCTGCTCCAGTTCCCTTTGCTTTTTTCTCTACTGCTTGTGCTGCAGCTTGCAGCATTGTAAAAATGTCTACAAGTTGAGTGTACTAAAATGAAAAATTAATCCAATTCAAAGGGAAAGGTGTGGTCTCACCTAAGGTCTCCAGAACAGCTCAGCTCATACAGACACTTGGTGTTTGATCGTGTGGCCCGTGCCATTCTTACAGAAGATTTTGTAACAGGTTTTTTAACACATAAAAAAATAAGTATAAATCACAGAAGCCAGGTTCCTTGTGATAGTGATGCCCATCCAGAATAAGGAGAAATGTTGCAGCAACCAGACTATGATATCGAAGTGCTCCCTCCTTTGCTAGTTTTCCTGTAACAGGCTGTGGTTTGTACCTTCTGCCAGTGCTCTGCAGTTTCTCAGCAGATTGCTCGGTGGGCAGCTGGCTGGTTGGCTCTCAGATGGCAGGAGAGGAATGTACACCCAAGGTCTCTGTAGTCTGTGTGATCTGTGCACACAAAGAAGATCTGATGTATACCAGCGGTTCCAGACCCCCTCTGCGTGTTCAGACCAGCAAAACTACCTGTGTGTGGTGGAAGAGCCTTCATCTCGCTCCCTGTTTGGACTCCAGAGCCATTCTGCAAAAAAATAATGTAAAAAAAAGGCTGCTGGGGGTGGCTGCTCTGCCTTGTTCATCTGCCCAAAGGCACGCTCCTTGTGTGGCAGGAGGGAAGATCGTGGTTCCTCATGACAGTTCATTTACTCTGACACCTACCTGAGGGACTGTTTAGAAAGAGGGACATCAGAAGCAGGCTTTTTGCCCAGAAAATTGTCTCTCTGTGATACATGGCCTGCATTCACAGGAGGGGCATCTCTGCCTCAGGGAACAGATGCCTTTGAAGAAGAAAACGGCCCTAGTTTAAAATCATTTTAGGCCTGGCCCACAAAGACATGGGGATTGCTCAGCTGATCTTCACAGACATGTCTTTGGGAGCCCTTGTACTTGAAGTGACTTGCCAACAGTCACTTAAATTCAACACTAGACAAACCATCTTAAATTCAACACTAGACAAACCATCTTAAATTCGACACTAGAAGTAGGAGCTGTTTGTCCTCGGCAGCTGCTGTCCCTGCTACCAAGAGCTGTGGCTTGGCAGCAGCGTGGATGCTGAGCAGCAGCAGCAGCATCCTGAGGCACGACCCTGCTCAGCACACATCTCCTGTTCAGCAGGTACGAGCGGTACGTGGGCACAGCTGTAAGGACCAGCCGGCTGGGAAGGTGAAGGCTCTGCTTTCAACATCTGGAGATGAGGATACTTCCAGATGGCTGGAAAGCTTTCCAAACAGAGAATTCACGGGTCATGTTCAAGAGATGATTTGCATCCAGAGAGGTCTGGGACACCTTTCAAACGCTGCCTAGATAAGCAGTAAATTAAAAACCTGTTAAGAGTGAGAAGACAGAGGGAACGATGCCAGCTGCAGCAAGCAGAGGTCTAGCTCTGTTTAAACTCGATACTCTGTCACACTCCCTAGGACTGCCAGCTGTAAAGACAGTGTGCTTGTGCTCAGGGGCCTCAAGGTAGCAGCACTGGTGCGAGTCTGAGGCAAGCGGACACCTGAGCGCGTGCAGGCAGGTGACTTCTGGAGGAACATCCCTCCAGCCTCGTGCCGTTCAGCACGGGGACCGCTCTGTCCTCCCCTTTGACATCGTTTTCCTTGCTGTGCTTCCACAGGAGCTCTCCTGGCTCAGCATTTCCCACCCTGGCCAAGTCACTAATACCACGAATCCAATCTCATTAGCGGTGTTACTCGGCGTGACCGTTCACGTCACGGTTGTGCTCAGAAGCTGCTCCCAAATTCCTGGGCTTGTTCTGATGCCCAGTAAGCAGCAGCACCTTTCCAAAGCAGCAAAAGGCCCAGGTAATCCAGCTGAAGCAGGTCTCCAACACAGCATTTCCCATTATTCTTCCAGTCAGGTCCATAGAACTGACTTCCCACGTCCAACCCCTGAAGTCAGCAGGAACTTTGCCCCAGGCATCAGCTGGACAAGGATCCCACCTCTCACACTGAGCTCGATCCAGGGCAGTTAACGACCCTCGGGCTTCATCTTCCTTTGGAAGGGCTGAATTTACTTCTGTATTTGTTTATATTTTTTAGAGTTTGCTAATGAACAGGTGGCCTCTGGTTCTCAACTCAACAAATGAAGCCATTTGCAAACAGGCTGCGGGATCGTTCGCCGAACACCGTTTAACGGAGCTTCTGGAACGGAAACTACTTAAGATGTCCAAGAGCTCCGACTGGTGACAGGCCCCGCACGATCTGGTGTTCAGTAATGGATTGTCATGCCAAACACGACACTACTTATTCCACTCTGTGGAGTCTAATTAACTGTCAGAAATGCATTGTTGAAGGGATGATGGATTATACCACGGAAAACATTAATGAAGCTCGTTCCAGGCAGCCCACGTGAAGACCACGGCTGATGTCACCGTCTACACGGACAGTCCGTTCCTTTTGGCTTCCAAAGCCTCAAGCAGGGAGAACCTCAGCAGCCTGTCAATCCCACCCAATTAAGAGCCCATTAGATGCACCTTTTCCATTCACTGTCATGATCAAGGTGATTTTTGTCTTTGCAAGTAGCTGGTTTTACCACAGAAACAGACTGTGGGAAGTGAGCAGAGACAATCCAGCAGTCACAGAGTGACTTTATTATTCCTGACCTGAGAGTGCTGCCGACGAGAGGAGCAGGTCTGAAGCAGCCAAGGTGAGAGAACAAGCCATGCTCAGCAATACCTGCCCCCTGGAAGGTCAGGACCTGCCTCCTTTGTTGGAGTTGGGGACAGCTGAGAAACCCGAGCTCTGGAGAGCAAGCAGAGCCATTGTCTTTTTGTGTTACTGTGGGTATCCTTCCACCCCGGGGGGAGTGAGGTGTCCCCATGGGGTGACATCCAGCTCTGAAATTGTCACTGTCATCTGAGCTATGTGTCTTCTTCCTGTCTGCTGGCAAAAATTTGGCAGGGTCACCTTTACCTCTGTTCCTACCACACCATCCCCTGAAGAAACAGTACCTGGTAGTCACCTTCTGTGCTTCCTCACACCAAATGGGAAGCTATCTGTGTTGAGATCATACTGGAGAACAGCCTCCCCAGTGCTCACAGCTCCAGCATCCCAGCCAGCCAGATCCTCTCAGCAGGGAAAGGCTGGAAACTGGGCAGAGTTCACCCATTCCACACCCACCACGACCTGTCTCACTCTTGTCCAAGGCTTTGCCATCTGCTGAAGAGGGAGGAGCATTTCTCTCCAGCCTTTGGGAGCCAGTTCAACAGCAGTAAACATGACAGCATGTGTCATGTGGGAATGGATACCCGTGTGAACCCAGTGGACAGGGGTGAACATGAAATGCTTGCAGAATTCCTCTCACCCCATCCTGAGCAGATGGAACCAGATTAGCCCTTTTCTTTTCTTTCTTTTTATTTTTCCCTGAAACCTTTTAAAATATGAATCAGCAACCTGTCTAAAGTAGCCCCATCCTCATCATATAATCCTCTTCCCCAGGGTTAAATACAAGTTATCTCACCATGGGCTGAGGTAAGAGCATGGTCACTGGCACACAAACTGTGTGGATGGAAATGGATTCTGTTAGGTTTCCACCTGGGTTAAGTCTGGGATTAGAAATGCTCCTAAACTGATGGGGATTGCACTGCTGCCTTTTTGTACCATGAGTGGTTGTCCCCCCACTCACTGAATCAGACCTAGTCTCCTTTTAGCTGAAGTCACATTTGCCTGACCTCAGAGCTAGCCTCAGGCTTGTAGAAGGTCACTCAGCTGTGGATTTTTCTCCCTTCCCACTCAACAGTTTGTCCAACTACTTAATTTAATAGAGTGGATTTGAGATTGAGAGGTTGAGCCTGAACTTCAACCATCCAGCTCCTCCTCCTCTGCAGGACCAGCCTGTGCAAAGTGGGTTCCAAGATAGGAAGGGGCTTAAGGGTGATGCAGTAAAGTCTGAGGAAAACTAGTGGGATTAAATAAAGCATGGGGAGGTTTACACTATCAGGAATTATATCCTATTAGACTACAGGATAATCCCAAGGGAGGTGGCAGAATGCAGCAGACAGTTTAAACCAAATTGCTTATAGCAGCTAGCGAATACGGCAAGATTAAAGGCAGCAGATAAATTAATTAAAAATCCACAGCTCAGACCTGCCTTGATATGTCTCTTAATGTCCCTGGAACTCACCAGGAGAGTAAGCAGTACAAAGTGAATGGAGTAGAAAAGGGCAAGGCTCCCACCAATCTGATTGTGCCAATTAATTTAAACCAGAGACACTGCAACACAAAGAAAAAAAAAACAAAACACTACAGCAAACAGAAGTCTTATCTGAACAAGTAATTTTTCACCTTTTTTTATGACTGCATTTACCAGGCAATCTCTGAAATAAAGTTCACCTCACTTATATCTCATCATGATGACTGGGTGTCTGCTGAAATGAAAGCAATTAATTGAGGTCCTTCAGAGAGCCGCGTTACTTTCTCATATGCGTCGTTGAGTTAATTATTTAATGACATATAAATCCTAACAGTTCAGAAGGTCTGGGGCTGTGCTGGAACTATGTTACAAAGCCATCTTTCATCTCTCTCCCCTCACAGAAGAGCAGCTTCCACTTCCTTGCGAAGAAGGAGCCATCTCTTTGAAGTGCTGTTGTGGCAGCCATCAAAAGGTGCGACACGAAGTGTTTGTTCACACGCAGATAGTGGATATTAAACGAAATGAAACATATGGGATCGCCTGTTTGTTTGTGATTCCCCTGCTAAACCCTAAAGACATTCTCCTATCACTCTCTCTCGTTGGATTAGCTGGTGAATGGTATGTGTCTGTTTGATGTAGTTTGTTAGTTTCATTAGATATAATTTCTCATTATGGAAATATCACAAGTTAATTAATTTGTGAAAAGGCCGAGCGTTTTGTTAATAACGCTTTGGATTTATTTGGTACCTTTTATGTGAGAATCTTGGAGTGCTCTGCAGAACTGAATTAATTAATGATGAGGTTGCATTTTCCTTTCATATGAGTGTGATCTTGGCACCTTTGGGACTACAGCTCTGTTTCTCCTTTAAACAGGATGCTTGGACCCAGCCCTGGCAGACACTGGCTTCCTTCACCCCCAAGTGACACTCATTGACCCTTTCATCACCTTGGGCACACCGTGCTTTCGTCTCAGTGTAAGTTTGCTGAACCTGGTCTTGCAAAATCGTTCTAGGGATACTCTCTCTCTGCATCCTTGGCCTGAATGCTGCTGTGTTTCCCTGCAATCATGTCCTTTTGGCTACACTGGCTTCCTATTTGTAGCCATTTTGTGAATGGGATCAAATGCCTGTGTCACAAAGAAATGGTTTCTCAAGCCCTTACCCCAAAAGCCAGAAACAATCGGTTTTCCCTGCAGACCAACCTCTATAATGTGCAAATTATTCTGTCCCCATTACAATCAGTTAAAAACATCCACTGTGGCTGGGGAAAGCAGGTTTTCAAACATCCCTTGTCTGCAATGGAGACAATAGGCTGAGCACAGCTGCCCAGCAAGGGCTCAGCCACCAGGGAACAGCTGCAGCTCTGCTGCTGCCTGCTTTTCTGAGAGATGGTGTCTGGGAAGGTAGGGTGGCACAGTTTTGTGTGAGTGGAATGCCCTCGATGTTGGAATGATGTGGAAGAGCCCTTGGAGCCTGGGAGTGGGGGGTGATCTGAGAAACCTTCTGTCTGGAGGCTGCTCCACATCAGGTGGCATTTCTGTTCCCTTCACAAACTGCGCTGCCAGGACCCTCCCATGGACAACAGTATCCACGTGTCTTTGGCCATCATAGTTTCTGCAAGGGCTGCTCCATGCAGCCTTCCCAGCCCATCTAAAGCAAGGGCTTTCTGCAGCAGTCAGCACTGCAAAGTGCTGGAGAAGGGTCTGAGTTCTCCCAAGTGGAAGCTTGAAAGGGGCAGCAAGATTCTGGAAACAAATGCAGGATTTTTCTAGGTCACATCTGCCTACTTGCAAATGGCAAGGGACACAGGTATGCCTGCACAGGTTGGTGGGGAGAAAGAAGAGAAAGAAATCCTTCCTGGCCTGTGAAAGACACAGTGAATCAAAATTCCCTGAAACGCCCATCCCTGGAGGCTGCGAGATGGCGCCGGGGAGAGCTGTTCTTGCCCCTGGTTATACTCTCTACTTCAGGCTGGGTTTGCCGACTCTGTGTCTTTGGTTAGGTGGATTTTTTAGTGGGATTTGGCAAGGCTCTGCAAACAGATTGAACCCTTCTCCTTTTTCCACTGGAAATGCTAGAAAATCTCTTGCAGGCTCCAGCAGAAGTATCGAGCTTTAACCCCGGCTCAGGAAAGCATGAGGCTGTGATTGTCATGCCACGACTGATTTTTACAATAGAACACGTCCCAGGGCATGTTTTTTAATAAAAATAGATTTCTGAGGCCCCCTGCTACTAAAGAGATCAAAGAAAAAGCTTAGCTGATACAAAGGCAGCTGAAGACCTATGTGACAAAAGAATATGAACAGAAATTAGCCAAGCGAGAGGACAACTCTGACGGTAATTCGTATGCCTGGTAGAACAAGAGCTATGTGGTTTTATTAATTATTCCTAAAGCAGTTTTTAGGAAATACCTTTTTTTCCCTACTTGCTTTCTGATTCCTTGCTTCAGCCACAGCTGACAGGTTCTCCTCAGTTTCCTTTCCTCGGGGAAGGGGTTGTTGTTGAAAAGAAGAGGAGAATGAATTAAATAGATCCAACTTGAAAGCAAATTGTGGCTTCTTAGGTCTCCCAAACTCACACAAGCTGCCCAGGAGATAAAGCTTTTGCATCTGTGGGAGAGAAACAACGGGATGGCCAGGCCAGGAGAACCACTTCCAATACACTTCAGCCACACTCTCTAAATTAAGTGTCTTAAAGATTCCATTTAGATTCTGTCAGGCAGTTTCTGGGTGTTAATTAAATACTGGCTGATTATGGAAAAAGTATTTATGGGCATACCAGACCTGCTGATGCCTCCTAGGAGTATTTTATAACACAACCTGCTTAGAAATTATTTTTTTGCATTGATTTTTCTGTACTCTTACCCCCCTCCAACACACACCTTATTTTAAGAATATTATCCTGAAAAGAAAGTTATTTCTTTCTTAAAAGTTTGCTTTCCATAACTTACAAATTTTCTGCTTCTTAGTGGATGAGTAGGAGAATGCAGGTGATAAATCACGAACTCAGAGTCAGAAATATTTAGACTGTGGGAAGAGGCATAGGAATTTCTTCTCTATTGAGGTGCCATGAGCATCTGTATTTTATTGTGAATGTCAGGGAGTTAACAGTTAAAAGCTGACAAGCATTGGAGCAGGATGCCCAGGGAGGGGCATCCATCCCTGGAGGGGTTTAACAGACGGGGAGATGCGGTGCTTGAGGACATGGTCTAAGGGTAGACTTGGTGGCGGTGGGTTAATGGTTGGACTGGATGATCTTAGGGGTCATTTCCAGCCTTAAAAAATTCTATGATTCTATAAAGTTTCCGGGGAGACCTTCAAGCGCTCTGCCAGTACCTCAAGGGGGCCTACAAGAAAGATGGGGAGAGGCTGTTCAGTAGGGCCTGTTGTGACAGGACAAGGGGTGATGGTTTCAAAATAGAGGGAGGGAGATTTAGATTGGATATTAGAAAAAAGAAAAATGCTCCACCACTGTGAGAATGGTGGAGCATTGGAACAGGTTGCCCAGAGAGGTGGTGGATGCCCCATCCCTGGAGAAGTTCAAGGCCAGGTTGGATGAGGCCCTGAGCAACCTGATCTAGTTGGGGGTGTCCCTGCTTCTTGCAGGGGGGTTGGACTGGATGACCTCTGGGAGTCGCTTCTAACCCTGATCATTCTATGATCCTATGATTCTAAGTGCAACAGGCCTGTGTGTCACTCGGGCAGTCTGTCATGAGAACAGAGCTCCCGCGACCGCAGGGCGACGTTTCGCTGCCGCTACGCAGCTGAGCTCACCAGCTCTTCTTCTGAGGCTGCCGCATCTGCGGGTAGAGGGGGAGTGACTGGCATCTTACAGCGGCTCCTGGTGACCTCTGGACCTGTGTGAGACCCTTGCATAGTTCAACCCTAAACTGTACTGTGTGATACACCGTACAGAGCACCTCCAGGCTTGGCTCCCACGTAGGAAATGCAACACAGCACCAACGTTTTGCTTGAAACCATAAAAGCCGAGATTGGGAATGTGCTCCAGGAACATCAAACGAGGAGGACCACAAGCTCAAGTGGATCAAGCACAACTCCTTCAGGCTGGCATTTGCCCAAGCAAGCCCTGTGGACAACTTGCCTTTGCCCAAAGCATCGGTGACACGGTTTGATGTCGCAGCAGGGGAAGGGTGACCTCCTCCCTTGTGTGGGTTCCTCGAGCATCACGTTGAGCTGCAGATGGCCTGGTCCTGGGTCTGGATGAGCAATGCTGAATCACAGAGACAACTTGATACATCATCATTTGGCTTTTATTTAATACACAATAACATTGCCTCTAAGCCTAAATTAATTGCACAGTAGTACATATGAGTCACTTAATTGTAATTGTTATTACCTTAATTTCTACAATTACAGTGGATAAACAACTGTACTTCATTTTCCAAGTGATGTGGCTTACATTTATAGCACATTTTCTTTCTACCTTGCATATTTGTCATAGCAGTTCACTAGTAAACTCACACAATGTCAATCCTCCTGAGCAGAGGACTCCAAAGCACCGTAACACCTTGTGCCTAGAACTTACTCGTCAGCTATCACCACCTCCAGGGTGGGACATGGTGACTTTTGTAGATCTCCTAGTCCTGGGTTGGTTCCAGTAGAGGATTGGGCCAGGAGCAGTGTTTTCCCAGGACTGAATGGGACAACCCTTCCCAGGAGCAGGGCTCTGGAGATGCATCACAGCTGCTGCATGCACACAGGTATGTCGGAGGAGAGTTCGCTAATAACTCTACAACCTGTACCCTCCCTTCAAGCTACAATTCCTCTAATTACAGGCCTGTAAGATTTTTCAGTAGTTCTCCCTTCCCAGCAAACAGTTGGGCTAATTAATAGTAGCTCTATTAATGGACCCATCTAGCAGAGCAGAGGAAGAACCAAAGCTCAGATTTAAAATGAATACAGTGTTTACCTGTACATCATTTTAATGGATGGTAAAATTCATTCTCATGATAGACCCATAAATGTCACTTTCTGTCTGCCACAGCAAAATACCTGTGTAACAAATGGCATGCTGCATTAATACCCAACAAGAGGACGTTCAGAGCAGCCTGCCTTGCATTACACACGTTAATAAAGGCTCAACCTGGGATTTTTATTCATTCTGTTGGCTCAGGGAGCAGCAGAAAGAAACACACAGGTGGAAGTGCAGCAGCGAGGAAGATGAATGATACGAAGACAAATAAAGCAGCCTGGCTTCCCAGAAATGACATCTCTTTGTTGAGCTTGGGTTTATTCCAGATACTCTGGTAGAAACAATTCTCTTTTTTTGTCTTTTTGTGGTTGTTTTCCTGTTTTTTACATCCTGATTTGCCACTGTCACTTAGGACTGCAGCGGAGTCTTTGTGCATGGCTGCAAAGTCCTTTGGATGCCGCAAGCAGTATGCAAACAGTAAGCACCAAAGTACATTCAGACTTCCTTTTGTTTTCCAGGTGTCTTTCATGCTTTCTACCCAGGAAAGCCTTTTCTCAGGTTCCCTATATCAGGTTCCCCTGAATTTTGGAGTGGTACAGATGCAAAAGGTGAGATACTGCTCATCAACCTCTCCTCAGCTCAGCGTCTGGCGTGCGATGTAGCAAACAGCATCGCTACTGCTCAGCAGGGAAATGACCAGTCACCATACCAGCAATCAGGTCTGTTTCTGTCCTACAGCTTTTCAAAAAGATGTTGTTTGCCTGTCTCACAAATCCATACTGATGTCTTGAGAGCCTCCTGTGGAATTTCAGAAGGGTGAAACCAAAACAGAATTAAGAAGGGTTCTTTGGCAATAACTCAAAGCCGATGCAGCTCTATCGAGATCAGGTCCTCTCTGTACCTGTAAATCATCCACTAGACTTTAATAGAGAATAATGTCACCTATAAGGGATTGTAAAAGCAGGTTCAAAATGGGGAGAAAAATAGCCTTTCCCTCTCTCTTAAGTTCTCCATAAGCAGCTGTCGGCTTGATATTTCAGATGTCCTTATCACCCTGTGATGGAAAGGGCTGGATGGTTCATGAGTTATAAACACCGCTTTGTGTTTGAGGCTCTTTCTAAGAAAGAAGTCCTGTGAAAGCTGCCTTGAATCATTCAAGAAGGGTTTTCATTAAGGCTGCCCCCCTGCCCCCCAAAACACTGCTATTTTGAGTCACCCAGCCTTTCCCCATCAAGGTAGGTGATAAATTGGGAATGGGGATGGGTTAGCATTAGGCATCCTCAGTGCCCAAACTAATCAAAGTAACAAGATGAGAGCCTGGGAGAAGTTTAACAGGACTCAAGTGGCTGGGTTGGGTCATTTAATTTCTAGAAAGCTCCCCCACCAGTTTTTCTGTGAGACCATTGGTTTCTCCTCTTCTGTCTTTGGCTTACTTTCAACTCCCCTGCATCTAAACTTTGAAAGGGCAAGCCTCCTGCTGTTAAAAGATCCTGCAGCTCTTGCTCAGCTCTGAAGATCAACCTACAGGGTTAACTAACCTTTTATATATATATAAATAACACATTTGTATAGTCATAAATATAGATCATTTTTCAATATAAAATTGCCTGTATAATATACATATAACACACGATACTATGTATAATATAGGAAATATCATATACATTCTTTCTGTATATAGTGTTTTTTTCTGTATTAAAATATCCAATGGATAGCAGAGCTTAGAGCTACAAACCCTTCCAGAAGAATGGGCTGCTAGGGACAGAGCTTGTGTAACACAAGATAGTTTTCCCCTGGCTGCCAATTCCCACGATCAAGGGGCCGTTTTCCTCAGCCTTGGCCGCAGCTCAGAGCCCTGGAGCATCCAAGGGGGCAGCTTGCTCCGTGCTGGGATGCAGCCACGTCTCAGGTCTCCATCGGGAAGCCAAGAGCATCTGTTAATCTCTTGAGAGCTGTCACTGGATCAGGGCATATGGCGATTGACAGGCCCTCAGCAGAGATGTGATCTGAAGGGTTCATCTGCTGCTGCTGCTGCTATTTTCTCTTGCTGAGCTGCTGTGGGAGGGTGTTTAAGGCAAATACCCTTGCTCCACTCTGATGGCCTCTCGAGCTTTCTGTGTGAGGAGAGTGGTAATTCCACAGTGATATTTCAAGAAAGGTGGTTCTCTGTATTTAAGAGCTTTGAATTGTGAAGAGAAAGGGAAAACATAATCTTCTTACATTATCATTAAAGGCATCAACTAATCCTGCTGCAAAAGGTGTGATTCGCTGATGGGAAGGAACAAACTTGTGCCGGATGGGCAGACATACTGCCAGCTAACGGGGAGCTCCTCCAACGCTTATCTGTGACTGACAAATTCCACATCCCTGCCTACTTCAGGCAGAATCCCCATGTAGCAAATGCTGTATCCCTCTCTGTAAATATTTTCCTTCCCTCGCTGCTGTGTAAATCCAGCCTGTGCAGAACCAACGTGTTAATAGTGTTGGGACAGGCGCGTGCTGCAGGTCAGGAGAGGTGCCACAGTCGGGCTAATCGTGCTACCTTCGAGGGTCACAAACTTTCATCTTGCTGCTGACTTGAGCTGCTGTCTTTGGTAAATCCCTTCACCTCCATCTGCTTTGTTTTTTACCCATAGGGAAAATACCAGTGCATCCAGCTTGGCCCACTCCTTTTAGAGACAGAAAAGGAGACTCAACATGGCCGACAATGTGCTCT
>VXBZ01006676.1:457715-468607 GCA_013399135.1 Heliornis fulica
GAGGAGAGGAGAGGAGAGGAGAGGATCACCCCGCCGGGCCCTGGCAGCTTAGCGCGTCTCCGCGAGAGGCCTGGAAACATAAACACTCTGTAATTCGGTTAAGTGGGAAGAGAAGGCAAAGGCATCATAATAGCTGAAAATAAGAAACCCAAACCCAACAACCACCCCGAAAACAACAAATAACAGCTGCTTTTTGCAGGAGCAGCAACGGCCAATTTTCCTTCTCATAAAAGAGAGCAATGATGTGTGTCTCCCAGAGCGTGCCGCAGCTGCAGCCATCTCTCGGAGCACAGCTCTAACCAAGTTTCCAGAACAATATGATAGATTGTATCTGCATAATCAGAGGAGTGCAGGATCCTAACTGAGCCAAACTGCAATAAAGCTGGGGCACTAACACGCTCACACCAGAAAGTACCTCGTCAGTTACCTTCGTGCTTAGTGCCCTGCTCACAGTTAGAGATTGGGTTGAGTATGAGGTGTTTGTGCTCGGAGTTATGGGGTTGGAACTGTCTGAACAAAAGTTAGAGACTCTGTGCCCCTTCTCCACATTACCTGAGGGCATCCCACTGTTCCCAGCTGCATTGTTGTCACTTGGGACTGGCTCACTGGGACGTGGTTTGTAGTGACGGTTCTCACCCACATCATCTCTGCAGCCTGTTTCTCGTTGTATTCAAAGGACCTCAGCGGGCTTCTTTCTCTCCCCCACCCCTTGTCCCCCTCAGCAAGCATCACATCTTCATGGTTGTGAGCAGAGGGAAAAGGCTTGGGAATTTACACTCCAAAGATCAAAAATAGTATGTTGCCAGGTACTTTGTTGCATGAAGCTGTGAGTGTAGAAACAACGATGGAGCTGTCATCCAGAACTGTGACATAGATCCATCACTCAGAGTGATCTTGAGGACAGGCTGTGGGGACAAAAGGCAGATTGAAACCTGGTTTTCAGAGGTGAAACCCCTCTCTTGAAGTACTCTTTCAGCTCGTCTTAGGGTAGGTAGTGACTCGGTATGGAGACCTTGCTGCAGTCCTCACACTGGGACTTCTCCCTGTCCCAGTGTCTGATTCTTTCATCAAACATGTCAAGAGTCATGAAGGATCATTTTTTCCCCTCTGCAAACCTTCAGTGTCTGGCCCTGTGTGAGTATGGGAATATCTCAGCTTTCCACTCAAATTAACAACATAAACAGTTATGTAGATCAACTGGTTGCAGACGGAGTGTGCTCCAGGTTAAGTTTCTATAATTGCCAGAGTTGAAAGGCAAAGGGAAAAGACTCCTGGTGTGGGTTTTGTCTTTAATCATGCCTTTACAAAGTCAGTTTTGTGACTCCCTGGGGTTTAGCCAGATATTTTTGCATATCTAAGCGAGGCAGTGTTGCCTTCCTCCTGCCATCTCCATTATTTGTCTGTTCCTTTGTGTCAGGCCCAGAGTAAGTTGTGAGCATTCTCTGGGCTCTGGTGATAATTATATTTATTCCTCTGAGACAGTTTGCACCAGATTTGTGAACGAGATGGGGCCTCTGAGACCCTGCTGCCTTTGGACCCCAATAGCTTTTGAACCATCCCCAAATTTCAAACAAATTTCTCCAGAGTGTGTCAGTCTGGAGACCTCAAAGCAAAGGATATTGTCACTATTACCCAAGGGGGCTGGCAGAACCCTGTACTTCTATAGGCTTCTCAAGCATTGGTGGCCGGAGAAAAGTCTCTGCTGCTCCCACTACTGGGGGCTGCGCTGTAAGGTCACCCCCACTAGCAACCAGGACCTGTTTGGGAGACACCACAAACATCCCAAGAACAGGAAAAGCTGCTCTGTGAGTGAGCTTCTTGCTGAGCAGCAGCACTAAAGCTCAATCCGTTTCCGCAGGAGATCCGGAGTTTTCTGATTCTGCTGCTCACAGAGGGACCTGAGAGTTCACAGGATTATAGATTTAACTTAAATGTTTACATGCTGTTCCTTTCACTGCTTAAGCAGCATAACTGTCATCTATGACATCAGCTGTTTCCCTCTGCATCTGAGGACCGGGAGCAGCACAGATGCTGCTGTGCTTCAGACAGAGAAGGCAACGTCCGAGCTCACCTTGCACCCGTCATTGGGGAAAGTGCTGAACGCTCTGATCCCTACCCTTCCGGAGACAAAGATGCTTCGTGGGTGCACAGCTCAAGTTAACTTAATGATTTAGTCTCATTTACATCCAAATGAGCTGGTACAGCATAGCCTCCGGGATTAGCACAGATGACCTCATGTCTGGAAGAGCACAGCGCACCCTGCTCGTCTCCTTCCAGCAGGAGTAAACGCACTTGCTGGGTGTTTGGAGACTTGACTTTCAGTGGGGCTCTGTACAGAGCATCTTCCTTTAAGAAAAAGGTGTGCAGAGCCTCCTAAGTCCTGTTTTCAAGGGACCAGGGAAGTCCCAGCTGCCTGTATGAGGAGAAGGGAGGTTCTGGGTATAAACTGATTGTATCTAAATACTCTGTTCCTTTCAAACATGCACCCAAACCAATGAGATACTTCTCTGGGAACCTTGGTTAACCAGCTGCCTTGAGTAAACTCTGTGGTTGGACAGAAAGCCTCCTGTGGTGTGAGTTGGGAAGGGACCTGCACCCTTCCTGACTTCCCAACCACCCTTCCCCGCCTCCAGCCTTGCAGCACAAGGACAGTCATTGCTCTTCTCTGTCAAAAGCTCTAATTCCTAATTTAGGAGGTAATTCTAGTGCAAATTAGTGCGCCTTGCAGATAGAATTAGAGTCTGTGTGATGATTTGGAAAATACAATCAATTTACTCCAATTGTTTGCACATGTCAGATCTCTACAATAATGAAGAATTTGCTCCTTGTGCATGAATGCAAACAATGAGCTATTAGCCAGTGAGATGAGGGAGCCTGTCGCAAACAGCAGGCCCAGGATGCGGCCTGCTACATCTGAACATCAGGGAGGAGGAGGAGGAGGACACTGCCAGGTCTGTGCTGTACCTTTCCCTGAGGCAACTCCTGCCCTGATATGGCTTGGGGAAGAGACTCCAGTGCTGGCTGCAGGGTGGAACTGCCTCTGGAAGGGGGATTGCACCAGCCCCTGAGCTCTGTAGTGTGGCCAGCCCTGCAAGCCAGCCCTGGGCTTCTCCACAGCTCCAGTGTTCCCCAAAGGCCTGCTCTGCCTCTGGAGCTTGTGGAGAGCGATGCTGGGCAATGAGGTTTGATGTCCCACTTGGGACTGCTGATGTGGCCATAATGGAGGGTGTAAGTGTGGTTTCTTGGTTGCAGAAAGACCTTTTTTTGAGATTTTTGCCCCGTGCTGAAGTCAGGATGGATCCTCAGCTATGTCTCAGTGTGGGCATTTACATCAGCAGAGAGCACGTCCGGTGCTTCTACCACTTTTAGCGCTCTTGCAGGCTCTCCAATTGTTTCACATCCATCCAGGGCTCATTAGAGGGTAAATGCAGAGAGGCTGTTGATCTAATCCCTAATTTCTGGTCTTTTCATGGTCTGATCTAAACAGCTTTTTAGGAAACAAACAATATGCATATTGCATGAAATTCATCTCAGTATCTGTTTAATTGTGAACACTGAGGCTCTGAGATACTTACTGCTCCATGTGAATCATTTGGGCTAACAAACAGGGAAACTGGGAAGCTGGTGATGAATTTCTGAGCACTAAGACTTCTTCAGTCTCTGGTCCTCTCCCTCTAACCCCAGAATTAGCTCTTTTTTTTTGTAGCAAAACAGCTTTTTGTAGCAAACTAGCTTCTTTTTATGTGGGAGCAAAGGCCTGCTGGAAAAGGTGATGGCTTTAGCACGGTCCCACACTGGCTTCTGGTGCTGGAGACGCAGAGATCACTGGAGTGCTGGGTCCAGATAGGAGCTTCTTGTGGCAGTAAGTTCCTCGGGCGTGCAGATGTTTCAAGCATATGTATCCTATCACAGGAGCCAGCCTTAATGCTGTGGGAAATGTATGAGATGGTAAAACCTACATTATCTGGGATTTAGGATGTTTGCTTTGCAGAACAAGGGATTAGAGAATAGGAAGCCGAAATGACCATCTGTCTGCAGAAAAAGGATCCTGTGAATTAAAGTTTCCATGGTTGTTTTCCCTAATCTGCTTGGCTTTATTTGGTATCTTCCATGGGAACCGATGTCCCTGTGCCCCGAACAGTACCACGGTTAATTTTTGACACATGGGTGATTTCTTCTACTTCATTGCAGGTTACCTGTAGAAAACATTTGCTTAGCAGTTGCTCTTGGAGCTTCCCATTGTTGCAGCCCTCTAGAATACCAGTGCTTCCAGCACCTTCTATCTCAAAGAACCGCAGCTGTGAGCGTGCACCTGGGTTTTGTGCAGCTTCTCCATCTCCATTGAAATGCAGTTGCCTCTGGGGTGGAGTGACTCACGCTGCTGAGCCCTATCACCACACAATGGTTTGAATAGGAAGCAGTAGGGCCCTATGCTTGTACAGAGGTGGCGTCAATTTTCGCAAGGTGATTGTGGATCTAATGGCATTTGATGTTTTCTCTGTAGAGCCTCTGCTCCTGGAAACACAGGGACCTTGGGCTTTTGTTTTTAAATAAGCTCCAAGGCCTCGTGGCTATGGAAAAGAAATCTGAGAGTGTGTTAAAAGCGTAGCCTATAGATTCACGGTCTAGAAACCTGAAAGCCCCGAGCTTATTAATTTTAAATCTCATTATTTTTAAGAGCAAATTATATTTTCCTTGAAGTAGCAGAGATGTAATACCTGCAAAGAGCCCCAGACCCTTGGTTCTGCCTTGGATCTGTGCCCTGTAAAATGCAGATGCCTCTGCTTACCTAACATAGCTGATGCAGAGATGCTTAGAGTCTGAATGAAATGAAATCCTTCTCTTGGTTTTTAACCCTCTCCTTGGTGGAGGTAGTTCTGAAGGCAGAAAACCTGCCTGCAGGAGCTTGCTTCTGGGTGTCTTCAGCAAAGCAAAGAGGTTGCTGAGCACTAGTACACGCTGGGGAAATGGCCTGTGCTTGTGCTGCGTGGGCTCAGGGGTTCCCACCCGTGTGTGGGCTGTCTTGCCACACAGGAGTTTGTGATGATTTTTTGCTGTGCTGTGTGCTTTCCTTTTTCTTTTTTCTTCTTTTTTTTTAATTTTTTTATTTAAGCCCAAACCAGCACCATCACTTAGCATTTCCTTGTTTACAGCAAGGTGAGTCGTATTTACAGTGCTGGGGAATTTGTCAGGAGCTGCATTCTGCTCGTCATCTGTTTCTTCCCCATTTCAGAAGGCAATTAGCAGGCAGAGCATGTGAATAACAAAATGTGCTGGAAGGGGCTGTTCACCCAACTGTGCCGAAGGAAAACGGCTGCCTGTCAGTTGCTGCAAGCGACTGACAGCTCTGACACCAGGGTACAACCCAGGTCCTGTGCACAGAGATGCCCTGGCAAGACAGGGAGGTGGGAAGAAAGAGATCCACGTGAGATAGCAGCTGGACTTTAGGGTGCTTGAGGGGGCTGTCTCAGGCCAAACAGCAGCAATTAGGGGCACATTGTGTAGAGCTGGGTCCTTCTGCTTTCTGTGCAAGGTGACGAGTTGGGCATCCAGACTTCCAGCAGTGCTCTGAGCTGGTATTACCTTAGAAAGGAAGAATAAGAGGGAAGAAAACCCTTCTTTTGTGCTGACTCCCACTAGTTCAGATGCAGCCTGGGCTCAGACAGCAGGTGTGACTTGTGTTTTAGCCACGGAGAGCGGAGAGATGCAGCACAAGCGAGCAGCGTTTCGTGGGCAGTTAAAAATAAATCACCTACAGATGTAAGTTAGTATTGGACTGCAGTTCCATGGGCTGTTTCACTGCCCTTGGAGTTACAGTGCTGGGTTCAATCAGGGAAGTGTGAAGCAGAGGGAATTTAGTCTGCTTTGAGTGCAAATGTCTGTGCAAACCTGTACATGGAGCTGCCACTGACTTTTCCATTATTCATATATTAGATGACTGGCTCTAAGTAGGAAAACACTGTCTCCAAAACCCAGCCTCCAGTCTATCCCTGTGGCTTGGGGCAGGGATGAGATTACCTCTTGTGTTTCAGCACAGAAGCATGGGAAGGTGTTTTGAGCCAAAATATGTGTATGTTCCTTGTCCAGAGTTGTGTAGGCCTCAGAAGAGCAGGTGAGAGCGGTGCCCGGCAGCCAAAAGCCTTGGATTTTCTTACCATCCTGCTCTGGGAACTTGAGCATGCTGCAAATCCAAAGCTTGCACTTCTCACTCTGCTTCACAGAGGTAGGTCTGGGCAAATAAATCAATTTTTTTTTTCCCAAAACACTCCGTGTTTCGTTTAGTGCCCTGTTCTGGAACCAAAAATGGTGCCTCCCCAGGGTGAGGGAACAGGAGCGGACAGGAGGAGCATCGTCTTATCCCAGGCATTCAGATGCTTCCATACCTTTTCCTTCTCTCACAGATTTATTGTGGCATCCTTCAAGTGAGTAGGTCACCTGAAAAGCAGGCCCACTTCAGGAAACTTGGTAAGCATCCATCCAGCTTACCATAAAATAATAATCACACCATTTAGAATCTGAAACCCGTCAGTGTCGCCCGAGGGTAGATGCACCCTTGAAAGGGAAAGTTAAGAGTGTTTGTTCAGAGCAAGAAGGTGGCAGAGAGGATGGAGCCTGATGCAGGCTGAGAATGATGCTTTCTGACGGGCAATGCCAGCTCCCTCCATCAGCTGGTACCCGCGGGAGCCCATCAGGATCCCGCCGGAGGCCGTGGTGTAAGGGCAGCACTGCAAACAACCTGGGCACCTCTGTGGGTAGGGCTGGAGCTCAGGATAGGGACTGAGGAGCAGCCTCCCAGGAGTGGCTGTGGGCAGACCCCCTTCTGTTCATCCAGATGTGCTTGTGGCAGCCGGTTCCCTCGTGGGAACGGCGCCAGACGTCACACAGATTAGGATAGTCCTTGCCGGGCTGTTTCCCGGTGGAGCGAGGTACTTGCTCCTTTCACTGCAAGGGGAAAATGTTACTGCTGCCCTGTCTGCCTCTCCGTGGCTGCTGGAGAGTGTTTGCTGGTTTCAGAAGTCGTCCTGGCGATCTTTAATTCGCCTGAACAGAAATGAGCTGCTGAACTGTCGCAAGCAGCAACGACATAGCACGGTGTCGTGGTGCTACAGCTCGCGGCGCTGAAGGGAGGCGGCGCAACCGACCAAGCCTCTGAGCGCTGCTGCTTCGGTTCTTTGTCTTAGGCTGACATTGAGCAGCTGCATTTGTTGAGCAGAGATGGAGAAGAAACTGGGTCAGTATTTAACTGGGTCTTTGCAGACCCAAGTTTGTTTAATCCTGGGGACACATTCGAGAACATCCTCTGTGCAAGGGGAGCCCCGTGGCCTACGGAAGAGCCCAGATCCCATTCCTGTGTCTTCCATCACACCTCTCTGAGAGAAGCATTGCATCTGCTGTGCAAGAGGCATCCAGCAACAAATGGTTATTTAGAAGTGAGCTCTTTGTTGTTTGCATACTGGCACGTTCCTTTGAGATGATGGGCTCAGCTCCTTGGCAGGGGACACCACGCACGTCCATGGGCTCCACGGACACAGAGCCCTGTGTGCTGGGGACAGCCCCACTGGCAAAGCTCAGGTCTGTATTCCTGCAGAAAGAGCACACGTTTGCACGTCTGTGTCCCAGCACGGAGCCTTCTCCTGCCTGGGTGTATGTCACTGGTGTCTGCCACGAGGAGGATTGCTCAGAGCCTGAGTGCTCCTGCAGGTGCTGTAGGCCCTCAGGTTCCAGCCAGGGCTTGATTGTGCTGGCTGCTGCAGCTTGGACTCCCCACTCACATTGTTCCAGTTACTCAACTGGGTAGCACTTGGCCTTATTTAACATGTGTAATTGTCCTTGCTGCTTCTTCGCTGCTTGCTAAGCTAAGGAGGTGATCACAGGGAGAGGTGGGAGGATCCACTGGGAAAAGTCAGAGACCTTTGATGGCATTGCCAGAGTGGCAGAGCTCAACCTGGTCTAGCTTGTGGCATCATTTTTACCAGGAGAGATCAAACACCACGAGCTCTGCAGGAGACTAATGTTTCTGTTCCACTGGAGCCTATGGCTCAGAAACAATGACCTGGTGAGAAGCACACCAAAATAGTGCTTAGAAAGGTGATAATAACAATTATGGGAGAGTAATAAAAGCAATTAAGTATTCACAGCAGCTTACTCCTTTGTAAGGGTGGTAGAGATATCCCATTTTAGAGAGGAGCAGAGGTCAGACTGTTGAAGGATCCTGAACATGCTTGATGCGGTGGGTGATGGATTCCCTGACTCTTGCAGGGTGAGTGTCCTTTCAATCTGTCTTGGGGGTGGTGCAGGAACAGGAGGCCACAGAGATTACGAAGAAGCCTTCCCTCACACCTGCTCTAAGGGTGTGGAGAGACAAGCTGTGGGAATCAGGCATCTGTGCCAAATCCCCACGGTGGTACCAGTCCTCTGGGGAGACCACGCAAGCAGCAGCGTGCCGGAGCTTCCAGCATCCTGAGTGGGAAGATGCTCACCCTCTGTGGCTCCAACACCTAGTCCTGATGCTGTGGTGCCTCTCCATTCCTGGGCTGAACCTGGGAACATTCCAAACACCAGAGGCTTTGTCTGCCATGCCGCAGGCTTGTCGCCTCATCCCTGCCAACGGGTTTGTAGCCTGCATCCTCTGCTATGCAAAGGCAACATTTTGCAGCCAAGGTGATGGTGTGACCGAGGATGAAGGCCTGTGTATGTGTGTGTGACTGTGTGTGTGTGTTTTCAAAGCCCTGCAGTGTCTGGAATGGAAGTAGAAGCGTGGTCACCCTCAATCTGGTTTGGTTTGGGGGATTTTCCGTCTGATCCACAAGAGGCCGTGAAAGTGCAATGGGTATCCCATGCCAACAGGCAAATGTCACAACGCTCACTGGTGCATTGTGGGTGTCCTCAGACCAGGATTGTTGCAGGGGCACTGGGAGTGTGTGCATGTGCATCCCACCGGCTCTCTCAGTGGCGGTGGTGATGCTGTTGAATTGGACGAGGAAGCAGGCTCAGAGGGAAGCGCCTTGGAGTCGGTGGCAGAGCTGGGGATAGGACCCCGGTGCCTTGGCCCTTAATCCTTGTCTGGTGAAATGAGAACCTTCTCCAGCCCTCTGCTGCCAGAGCCCGGGCTGGGAGGCACATCTCCTCCCTCTGGAGCGGCCGGAGTGGAGATGCGATGGGCAGCTGCCAGGGCTGGAGTGACTCCTCCGAGGATGCTGTAGGGACACGAGTTAGAGGGGCTGCAGCGACGCTCCCTGCTAGCAACCCTGGCTGTATTGTTTTGTGCTCTGATCCTATGGGAGAGCAGTGTGCCTGGCTCCCTTTTCCTTGTTGGGGAGATTTTTGTTGAGCAGCAATTTCACCCGTGTTGCCAAAGCTGGAAGCAGGGCTGGGCCGAGCGGGGAGCTGTAATTAAAGTTTGCGCAGACAAAGGCGTTTGGTGACGAGACGCAGTGTTGCTGAATCCACAAGGGGCACAATTAACTGATAAGAGTAAACTAATTGTTATTCATATTAAATTAGGGCACAGGTGATTTGGAAAATCTAGAGACACTCCCATATGCTTTGCGATTTTGCATTGCAGATTATGGTTTTATAAGGCCCTTCTGGGAGTCGGATTATAGAGGCAAAGTGTGGAGCTGTATCTAAACTGAACATACTCTTTCCTGATTAACTACATGATAAAAACATAAATGTGCACATCAGAGGATTTATCACTCTGTTTGCATGCTGATGTTTCCATCCTGGCCTCGAGCACAGTTTTCTTACTGATCCAAGCGATCCAGTTCGGTGGCAGATGAGTGAACACCAGCAAGGTGATGTGATTCTCGTGTTGTCACATAATCAGAGGTTAGAAGGTGGAATTGGCATAGGGCAGGGATGTGACTGTCACAGGGGGGCAGGGGACCCAGCGATGTTTGGCTGGGTGAGGCCAGGCTGAGGTTTGCCAGCACGCTGCGCGGGAGGGGCAGGATGCTCGAGGGTTTGGTGCATCAGGCTCTGGTGGTTTGAAACAGCTCTGAAATGAATATTTATAAACAGGACACAGAGGGAGAAAAAAAAATAAAAAAGAGAGTCTAAATTGCTTGTGTGATCTTGGGACGTGGGAGATATTACGATTAGTGATGCGCTTCTGTGTCTCGCTTTATCAGTTCATTGCGCTGCATTCCCAGGGTGTCACAAGCTGCTCGTGAAGGAAGTTCTCTCAGTGACATCCAAAGCTGCCTGGTGAGGCAGTGGGAGAAAAGGCAGGGACAGCAGAGCAGGCAAGGGGCAGAGCACGTGTCAACACCATGGCTGAAGTGTTAAGGCAGAGAGAAACTCAAGGCTTTGCCTCGGAACTCCTGAGCCCTGGAACCAAAAGGAACCTGTGAGTTACATCATCTGGATGTCCCTATTCTGGGCTGTCTCACCACATGGAGAGACCATCAGTAATTCCAGTGGTCTGTGCATGTTCTTGCCTCCTCTCCCCTCTCCTGGTCTCAAGCTGTGGCCTCCAGAGCAGAGACCAGTTTCTGACCTGTCTGATGGGTGCATGGAGGGCTGGTTGGAGGGTTTGGAAGCAGAGCTCAGTTACAAAGCCAGGTGGCTCTGTGTGTGTGTGTGTGTGTGTGTGTGTGTGTGTTTGCTGGAAGGTGCTTCCCAATAAATTAAAATCCCTCAGAGAACAGTTCAGATGTGTGTGATTTAGCACCTCTGGGTTGTGCTGGTCTCTGAGCAGTTGGATTCCAGTCAAGATAACAATGGGCTGTAGCTGGACAAGGAGGCTGGGGGTTATTGAATCACTCCTGCCAGCCCCCAACCACCTGCTAAATTCTTCCCTTTTAGAAGTTCCCCCAAGCTAGGCTTACCTACAATGGGTCTTTAGCCCATGAAGAGTGTTTTCCAAGTGTTTTCCCAGGAAGGATGAG
>VXBZ01006676.1:468624-528372 GCA_013399135.1 Heliornis fulica
TGGCTCATCCTTCCTGGGGCAGGCGCTGTCTCTTTCAGCCGTGTGGAGAGGAGAGGTCCTGCACTAGGTGGAGATGCCTTTACTGGAGAAAATCCCAGTGGTAAAATGCCAGGCCAGGGCTTCTCTTGGCTGCTGATCTGAAGGGGAGAGCACCACCTGCTGATACATCACCACGGCTTTTCTCCTGGTCTCCCCAACCCTTGCTCTGACCCGCTCCTAAACGTGTTTTGAGTGTATCCGTAGAGCATCCTGAGGGCACGATGAACCCACCCCTTGGGGCAGAAATGCCCCCTGCATTGAAGCAGCTCCTGCCAGGCAGTGTTGCCAGGGGAGACAGCATCTCCCATCTGGGTTTCAAGGTGAAAACCCCTCAGGGAATGGTTTTCCTCCAAGGGTCCTTTTGGATATTCCTTGTACCTGGTGGATGGGTGCCCTGCCCCTGTTCCAAAGCCGTTGTCGGTGTCTGGCACCTTGTGTCTCGCTGTTTGTGCCTGTGTGCTGCCCACTCCAAGCTGTGAGTGTGCAAGCTAAGCTGGGCCATGGCAAAGCACCTCGGGTAGCTTGAGTAGGTGAAGCCCATGAGATGGAGTCATTGAGCGGAACATAAGGAGATTTTTGGGTGGGATGACAGCTTTTGTTGTTGCTGTACTTTTACCAGGGGAAAAAGAAAACCTTGGCTTCAGAGTAGATTTGTCACTGAATTATCCACCAGTCGCCCCCCCACCCGCTGAAGCCCAACAGACCAAAAGGCTGGTGACTGCTCGCTGTAGCACAGCAACAAGGGCAATAGCAGCATGTGCTGGAAACGGTCTGTGCAAACAGCAGAACGTGTTGCTCCGCTCCACAAGAAGCTTATGCTCTGCTCCAGAACCCGTTGGCCTCTGCTTGGCCCTTGGAGAACGACTGGGTTAGTCAGAGCAACCCTCCTGTGGGAAGAAGGGGAATTGCCTGAGGTTGGCAAAGGGGCCAAACTTCCAGGTTTGGGGTTGTTTTTTTCCCCCACAGTCTCTCCCAGAGCCTGGGGTCTTTCTCATCTGCATGATGAGGAAACCAAGACTGTCAAATGAGGGTCTGCCTTTCTACCATCAGGGTTGGCTCCAAAAACCTCAGGCATGTTGTTTCAAAACCTGGCCTCTTTCCCTGTCCCATTTCTGCAGGTAGCTGTGCCTCAAGCCTGGCAGTAATAATCTAGAGCCCAGCCTACGTGCTGAGGAACATCCCAGAAAGCTGGAGGAGAGGAAGCTCCCATGATGGGGCTGCCAGCAGTCTCAGAACAAGGCTGTGCTGCTGGAGGGAGTGAGGCTGTGGCGGGGGTATCAGGGGAGGCTGCCAGCCAGGTGGGACGGGCAGCACGGACCGCATCAGCTCTTGGGGTGCTGGGCTGGTACATCACTTGCCCCAGCAGCCCAGCACTGCACATCTCTGAGACAGACCCTGCTGTTTGCTGAGTGTTTGACCCGGTGCTCTCGCCTTCGCCCCGCACCCCCTCGGCTAATGAGGTGATTGTTTAGCTGGAGAGAGGCATCTGCTTGTGCCTGTGCCTGGCTGCAGCGCGGCCCCAAGCAGAGCTCCTCCTGACAGGGCCAGATGGTGAGTGCAGGCACAGGGACGAGCTGGGACAGGGAGCTGTGGCTCTCCCCTCTCCAGGGAAGGAAACCTGCTGGGAGTGTGTCTGCCCGGCTCTGGGGTCTGGGTGGGAGACGGAGCACGGCCACGGTGCCGGCCTCTGAGAGCTGGGGCAGGCAGAGTGTGTCAGGCTGAGAGCATCTAGTTGAGGTTTGCTTGTGCCTCCAGCCCTGTGACAATAAACCTTACATAAACCCAGCTGGAAGCACGGCATTAATATTTAAAAAATGACATTTAAGGTATTGAATACACACCAGGTTCTCCAGAAGAATGTCTGCATGTGTGTGCCTGTGCACACTCAGGGCTTGGGTTCCCTTTCCTGGTGGCTTGTTGTGTGTATGTGTTTTACTCGGGGTATTTTGTGCTATAATAAGAAGGGGGAGGGAGCAGGAAAATGCTGCTCTGTTTACACACCCTGCTGTCAACAGCGATGCTGCGTGTTTCAGATTTGCATCCTCCGTGAAGCACTTTGGGTTCCAGGCAAACAACACCCTTCCCCCCCATGATCCCAGAATCCTGGGGGAGCATTGCCTGAACCTCCTCTCCCTCACCCCTCTTGCCACCACACTTGGAATTTAGCTCTGGTGAGCGTGGCTCAGCCCGTGCCCAGCACGCAGACAGGTCGATATCGTAAGGTTCAAAGGGACAACCTTGGAAAATGTCAGAGCAGCAGCTCTGCAACGTTGTTCTGCTGCTCCTCACAAAAAGGAGCTCTGACTGAGTCAGGATGCAATTTTCATCCTTGGGGGGGTGTGTGTGTGTGCAGGGGAGGGATGCTGCAATGCCTCTCTGGTGCCTTTGTCCCTCCTGGGCTGCTTTGTCACCTTTCCCACTTGCTGAGTCTTTGGAGACCCCGATGCAGGGCTGAGGATAAAAGGTTGCCACTCACCCATAATCTTTATAAATCTCAGGTGTAGCACATCTCCTTTTCCTCCTCCCTGAGTTTTTATGTGTTCAAGCTTTGTGGCAGGGGGATTTTATGTCTCTTCTCCCTCGTTTTCCCCTCTCTCACCCAGCCCTGAAATGTGCCCTTTCTTATCTCTTGATATAGGCCTCAAGGGACAGTTCCCTCCCATCCATCTGAATGCTGTGACAGCAGGTAGCCTGGGACAGGCTGGGGCTGAATCCGCCCTTTTGATAGAAGTGGACATTATGCATTTTTAATAGATGTAGACTTCACTGAAACCCTTAGTGCTAGCTGAATTGGCACAAAATTCCCAGGCAAGTAGTCTGTGGAGCAGATCTCTCCCTAGGTACCTCGCAGAAAATGAGACCAAGGACAAAAAAAGGCCACGTTCCCTTTGATTGCAAGAAGCGCCTTGTTTTGCAGCGGAGGTGGCTGAGCAGAAGCTAGCTAGCCCTGCTGTGCCATCCCTTTAGCTCTGCATGAAGGATTCTGGATTGGCAGTCCTTCTCCATCCTTGCTCATACACAGAGCAGGTGCAGGGTGAGGGGAAAGGCTCTTACAAACCACTTTCCTTCAAACATCACCCTCCGTGGACCATCAGCACCATCCTGGAGGCATTGCCTCGTTGGTTTGTCCAGTACAAGCCTTGCCAGTCCCAGCAAAGCTCGCTTCCACCTCAGCAGTGGAGAACCACAAGTGAAAAGTGGGGTCTGGATGTGATAGGTTCAAAACAAAAAGCCTGGTGAGAAAGGTGGGAGTCTGTGGTGAAGATCTCCAGGCCTTCCCCAGCGTATCGACCTCAGCCACCTGAGCACTGTAGCTTTTTGCAAGGAAGGTGGGGTTTTTCCATTGTTGTTCCTTTTTTGGTAAAGCAGAAGTAAATCTGCCTGTACCTCCAGGTTACCATGGCACTGTAACCTCACCAGATCTACCAGGGAGCAACAAGGGAGCAGCCGTGGATCCGTGCGTGTCTGCTGTGGAACACGCAGCCGAGAAGAGATGCCGGCGCACGGAGGGCGTTGATGTCGTTGGCAGCAGGTGAGCGGGCAGCAGTGGCAGGACAGGTGAAAGGTCACTTGTCCCCAAGCTCAGGGCTGACTTCTGGCTCCTGTGGAACTGTCCTGCTGCGAGTGTGGCATTCAGAGACACACGCTCCACGGTGTTGAGCCATCTCGGAGAGATCTGCTGAGCATGAGTCAGCCCTGCCTGGGTTAACTGTTACAGGGCAGTATCAGGAGATGGGATCTTTACTCCCAGCCCCTTCAAGCCTTGTGTCTTCCTAGTGGTCCCTGTGAAAGAAGGGGTCCCATTGCTTTGTCAGAGGTCACAGAAGCATCCCATGTGCAGCCCTGGTCACATCCAGAGCCTCCTTCCCACGGGAGACGCTTGTTCCTGTTCTCCTTTGTGCAGTGCCAGAGCCCTGAATCAGCTGCCAGGGTGGGTGTGGGGGTACCTTGCTTTTCAGGTAGGGATGGCTGAGCAGGGCCATGGAAAGACATGGAGCTGCCTGGGGTCTGAGGAGGGTTGCCCGTGCTTGCACACCCAAGCAGACTCAGCTGGGGAGCTGTTGGTCTGGGTGTGCATGAGGAGTGGAGGGTGCTTCCCCTCCAGAGAGTGCAGAAGGTGAGCGGAGCTCAGCCTGCGCCCCTGAGGGCCGGGAGGGGAACCTTGCTCCCCACCTCAGATAAGGCCATGGCTTTCCCTGAGAGGTGCTGAGCCTCCACACCAGCAGGACCCTTCCCTTGCACCCTAACCTCACCCCCACCCTCCCCCCTCCATTTGCCTGCTGAGCTGGAAGTGCATCTCCCCTGGCCTGTGGCTGCAAACTCAGCGGGTGATGCCGCGGAGTGAGGAGAGCAGGAACCAATTCCTTACGGGGCCATCTCGGAGCCTTCCCCGGCTTTTCCTCCCGTCGTCGCCAGGAGAAGTGCCCCTGCCTAAGTGGAATAAATTGGTACAGACCATTAGCACCGCAGGTCCTCCTCTGGAGGGGGGCAGGGAAGGAAGGGGCTGTCGGCTCTGCTCTGGATACAAAGCAGCCAGCCACGCTCTAGCTCCTTCCTCCCACACCCCGTTGGCCTCCTCCTCCTCCTCCCTGTTTGCACGCTCCCTCCCTCTTTCACTCTCTTTCTTTCCCTTAACGCCACGCTGCAGAGAGGCAGACCTGGGGAACCGGAGGCGGTGGAGGAAGAAGGAGCTCTCCGGTGCTGTTTCTTCGGCTGTGAAACCGGGAGGCAGAGAGGCAGTGAAGGAGCATCTTGGTCGCCGCCTGGATTAAGAAGGAACACGTTAAAAACAGATTAAATAAATAAAGAACCCGGAGCCGAGAAACGAAGAAAAAAAGGGAGGAGAGAAGGAGGAGGAGGAGGTTGCTGGGGGGAGCCCGCTCTGGTGGGTGAGCAGCCGCTTTGAATCGTGCCTCTGTTCCCAGGGATTAAAGCATGAATGGGAGCAGCTTCCCAGCCACGATGGAGAGAGAAGGCGATTCAGGCTGTGGGAATAAGGTAACTCTCGCCTCTCGCAGGCGTTGCATGGCTGAGCTGAGCAGGACAGAGGTCCTTTATGCACAGGGCTCTGTGGTGTGGGTGTGTGTGTGTGTGTGTGTGTCTGCAGTGGGAGGAAGCTGGAAAGACTCAAAGCGATTTTCCTACCCCTCCCAGTGTGTTTCAAGGATGCAGAACGGGTCCTGGGGGCTGCAGCGCTGGGGAGCACTTTGCCCCCCTTTCTCAGGCTGGGTGCCTGAAGATGCCAAGCTGCTTTGCCATAGAAGGTTGGCTGGGATATGGGCAAATACACCTCCAGGAGCACTGTGCTCCCAGCCTTGCCCTCCCAGCCCTGCACATGCTCTGGGGCTGCCCTCGCAGGCTCGCCTGCGGCTCTCAAGGAGGCTGCGTGGGGACTACAACGGCCCTGCGCCCTTCCAGCCCGCCGGCGCATCCGTGCGGGTGGGGGGAGGCGAGAGGCAACTGAGAGAGTTGATTTTCTCTTCCCTTGGTCATCATCTGCCTTTTTTTTCACAACAGAAAGGGATGGGATTTAGGAGGAGGGGGAACCAAAATCCCTTTCATTCGTGCCAGCTGTGGTGAGAGCCAACTTTGAGGCTGCTTAAAGGGAGAAGCTTTCTGAGTGCTGTCTTCTGGGGGGAGAGGAGATGGCTGCGTGGTGCTTTGCTGTCTGAGCATTGATCTCTGTGACATGTTATGCTGTGGGAGTTATGGGGGAGAAAGTCCACGGTGCTCAGTGAAGCTAGCCACAAGCGATGCTCTCCTTTTCCCTGCTGGGCCTCTCTCTGATGCAACTCCTGGGGCTCTGACCCTGAAACTCCTAATTTCTCTCGGTCAGACCAGAAAGCTCAACTTCAAATAGTGCTGGGAGGTGGCTTAGCCCAGATGTTTTGGAGAGAACCTGATGTTTACAGCTGTGGAGCCCATACCCAGTGAATCCCAGCGAGTAGCAGTCTTGGCTGGGCATCCCTCGCTACCTTTGGCAGAGTCTTGCTGCTGCAATATCCACCTGTCCTCCCTCATCCTCTTGCCTCCAGGGGCTTCTCGATGGGTCTTGGCATGGGGCTGGGGAGCATTTGCTTTGGTTATTTAGATAATGACATGTCAGAGAAGTCCCTCTTATGTGCACACAGTGCAGAAAGTCATGAGTCCCTGTGCGCTGTCAGTTGACGTAAGAGCTTGTTGTATCCACATCTAAGGAGCTTATGGTCCGGTGCTTGTCACGGGCTGGGGGAGACAGTGCAGTCTGTTGTGTGGGTCTCTATGCACTTGTCTGGGTTGTAGGGTTGAGTATCTACAGTGAGGAGTCACCAATGTGTGTAAATGATGGTGTGTTTGTGAGGGAAAGGAGGGCTGTGTGAAGGCACAGTGGAGCTCCAAACCGTTTTTCTGCCTCGTGAGTCATGATCACAATCCTGGCTTGTGTGAGGACATCCTCCTAACTCGCCTGAGCTGCCTCCTGTTTAGTAATCAGTCCTTCTCTGCACACTGGTCTCCAACACAAATGAGTCAGCCAAGGTATGGCTGGAGGGTTACAGTGGTTGGGCTTGCTTGGGTTACCTGTCAGAGCTGGGATCAAGAAGGTATGGGGAAAATGGAGGCACTTGGGAGAAGAGGGTGAGATATCTCCTTTCTGTATCTAGCACCCAACTCTGCTTTCTGCTGGTTTCAAAGCACTGGGCAATGTGGAAGATGTTCTCCTAAAGGAACTGAGAGGTGCTCCAGGGCTGCTCTTGAGCAAAACCCAACGGGCAGATCCCAATCCATGGGAAGACAGGATATAGCCCTTTCTGGCATCACTGTGCAGTCTGTATTGTGGGACAGGGGAGCAGTGCCAGAGGCTTCAAAGGTCCCTTCTCACATGGGCTTGCCAGCAAGATCTGTCACTTTAGCGGATGCGACGGGCCTTGGTCAGCATCTTTCTCTGCAGATGATGCCCTCTGTGGCTTTCTCACCCTCTGCTTTTCCTCATGTCCTCTATTGCATGCAGCAGCCCTGAAAGGTTAGGTGGGCTGCAGCTGTTAGGTCTTGTTGGGGGATATGGCTGGAGGGGCATTTGGTGTGGCTTCAAACCACCCAAAGGCAAAGCATCTTCTGGGAGCAAAGTCATTGGAAGGGCTCTCTGCAGTGTCTTCTTCATGGATCCTTGTTCTCTGTAACGAGGTTTGCTCATGGTCATCCTGAATCAGTTACCTGCCAGTGTTCTGCTTCTCCAGTGGCAAGAGAAGTGACCTCTGCCGAGCGTAAGGCCTGAAGACTGAGGAGAGGTTCTCCTTTTTCTCCTGTGAGCCCCATATGTTTGTGTTTGGGTTGGCAAGTTGACATCAGGGCTGGATTCACCTTCAGAAGCTAATAAGGGCTTTGCTGAGTGGAGATCACAGGGTGTGGCCCATAATTAATCTTCATATCCTGATCTTGACACGTGGACCACCCCTGAGCGCTCCAAGTACCACAGCCTATTAGTCAGTAGTGCACACATCCTCCTACATTTTTACATAGGAGCTCCACGGCTCCAGGCACCAAGGAGAGGGCTGAGGACAGCTCTCTGGGCTGGGGAGCAGATCCCAGCCCCTTGAGGTGCTCATGGCTTTGTCCCACAGCTTGAGCCAGTTCAGTCCTGTTCTTGACCCTCTCTGCCCATGGCCAACGTGGCACATCCCAAGGCGTGTTGTTCGCAGGATCCTAGGGGCCTCCTGGGCAGCGGGATGCCCGGTGGGTACCGGGGCGGTGCCTGGGCACACTTGCCCAGCCAGCTTTGCACAGCTATGTTTTCCATGCCAGGCTGTGAACAGAAGTGTGTTTCTTCCCCGTGTACAGCTGTGTGCAGCTGCACGTGTACTCCATGTCTCTGAGAAAAGCCCTGTCCTGCCTGAGGACCACAGAGCCTTTAAGCAGTTTGCCAGTTGCAGCAGCGCCTCAGAAACCCCTCCAGCTGTCCTACCCGTACGAACCACAGCGTGATCCACCTGGCAGGGGCAGCAGAAGAAATAGGAGATGTGGAGGATCCCACTCCTGCCTGGCTCTGAGCCTCTTTCCTCACACAGGACAAGAGCTAAGCTTCTGCACAAAGATTCCTGCGCTTCTCGGCTCTATGTGAGTGATGTACTGGCTCTCACAGGGAGTGTGAGCACATCAGTCACTGCTGGACCAGCTCCAGGCTGGACACTGCCCTGGAATGCTCTTTATGGTGACTTCCTGAGACATGGCTTGATACTCCAGAGTGCTCAGTGCTGTGAACATCCAGTCTCTGCACTGGATGAGCAGCATGGAAGTAAACAGGATGGACAGAGAAATGCTGTGCACTTCGTTGGGATGGAAGGGTGAGCCAAACACTGACAAGGGAAAGGTGGTCGGTGTGTGGTCACACAGGGAGTCCCCTGGCAAAGATAAGGGATACCAGAGAAGAAATCCTGCCAGCTAGACTGGGACAATCTTCAGAAAGGCATTAAACACCACACCACCCCCCTCCATCTCCAAAACCTCAGGGAGGGGTTTCATCTCTTCCCATCGTGACTGCGAATTCTCTCCTGCAGCTCCAGGCCGTGGCAAAGCCACGTGTGCGCTGCAGAGCCCACGGGAGAGAGGTGTCTGCACATCCCTGAGTTCCCTCCACAGTGGCTGCTGGAGACCCATTATCCTCTCTGAAATAACACCAGCTGGCACCCTGCCAGCACTACGGGGGACAGGGGGTTCAGCCTCTCTCCTTCCATCCCCACCTTGCGCGCTCTGGACGGTGGGCTGGCTTGCCACAAGAATTTGCTCTTCCACACTGCTTCCATCTGGGAGCCCTGTCAAAGCCCAGTGGTAGGGAGTGGAGAGCTGTGGCTCAGAGAAGGAAGCCTGTGTACCCCCCCACCCTCCACCAGGTGGGAAACCCTTTGCTGAACTGCACTGAAGATGAGGATGTCGCCTGGGGCAGGTTCAGCTGTTTCCTAAAGAGAAACAGGCACCTCCAGGGTGCAGCTGATCTCACCTGAAGGCACTCATCTAAAGAGGCCAGAGGAACTCTCCCTGTGAGTTGCAGATGGAATCCAGACAGCAGGCTCTGCTGTGAGGGGAGCAGGAGTGAGTGTCTCCCACCCCGGGACCCCGCGGACGGGCGCTGCAAGGCCATCACAGCTCTCCCCTGACCTTTGGAGAGCCAGACATCTGCTGCTGTGGCACGAAGATCTCCTCCAGCCAGCTGTAAGGTCTCGCTCCTCCAGCCTTGTGAGTGCTGTGTGTTGTGCCGTGGGGGTGGCAGAGCCCCAGTTTCTCCAGCGCTGCAGCTCACTGTGGTTATGGGAGCATGGGATTCGTCTCAGCTGCCTGGCTGCATGTCACTCTTAAATGCCCCAGCACAGTTTCTTCCTCAGATTCGGCACCTGAAAGGCAAAAGAAGGTTAATCCAGAAGAAATACCTTGGCTCTGCCTCACCTTCCATCCAACTGGAAAGAGACCAGGAGCAAAAGAATGGATGCTGAGGATCTGCTCCGGATTTCATGAATGGATGAATGTAGAGATGCAAGTGGGGATTTTGAGGGGATTTGGAAGCCTGCTCCAGGATTTGTCTGGCACGCAAAGCGTTTATAATACTTCCAGCATTATCATAACATAATACTGGCATGATTTGGGGCCCACTCCAGCTCTCAGGGAACAAAAATCATAACTCCCATCGCCATGGGTAGGATTGGGATCCTGCTTTCCAGAAGGTGGAGTTTTGCACAGCCCATACTCTTGTCCTGCTGGCACAATGAGAGGGCTGGGATGCCTTGTGTGCTGCTGGGGTGCCTTGTGTGCTGCTGCAAGTGGGTCTGGGTGTGCCTGTGTGTGGGTGCTGAGCAAGCTGCAGGAGCAACGCTGCCTTGGAGCAGCGCGCCGTGGCCTCTTTCAGAGAAACGCGGTGTGACAGCGGAGTGGGTGCCTGGGTTACCTCCCCGTGGGCTTCTCTATAAATACCGCCTTGGTGCCGAAGCGTTCTGGCTAAACTCCTTGGATTTCATCCTTTGTCTTCCCATCTGCTCAGCAGCTTCTAAAGATAAAGAAGAAACGGGCACCAACGTGTTTCTCCTAACGTGGGTGGCCCTGCGCGGGCCGGGACCGCGCTTACCCGGGCTGCACGGGAAGGTCGTTGAGGGCATCCAGGTTCTCAGGGAAGGAGTGAAAGCAGCAAGGGCTGGGGAGTGACATTGCTGTTCCCACATGGGATGTGGATTAGACATCCATAATTCTGTGAGTATTCCACCCGAATCCCACGGGCTGTGGCACGAGAAGAAACCTGGAGCTGTGCTGAGATGCCGATGGCCCCGCAGGGCTTCTGGCTGGTGCATCCAAGGGAGCTTTCCCTGGCCTCAGCTCCTGTCTTCCCCTTCCAGCCACAAAAACGCAGCAGTGATGCCACAGTCCTAGGATAGGAATTAGTGCTGTGGGGACCTTTGTGCCGAGGCCTCCAGCCCATCCCCGTGTGAGACAAGCACATCAGAGTGCTGTATCGCTTCGGGGTGCTCCAGTGCAGGATTTGGGGCCTTTTCTTGCAGCCTGCACTGATGTGCTCTGCTCATTTATAGAGCAGCTGTGGATGCTCACCATGCAACCAGAGATGCCCTGAGCTTGTATTTGCCCCCAGCGGATTCCCCCTGTGCCTGGCCAGCCAGCCTTGCCTGTCATCAGCCAAGGAGGAGCATTTCCTGAGGGCTTTTCTGTATGTGCAGGTCAGGGGAGATGCTGAGAGAAATCCGTACCGTTCCACTGGGCATGGGAGCTGTCATCCAACCCTGTGACAATGTCACCGTCCTCCTGCAGGCATCACACCCCTTCCCATGCCCTCCTTGCCCTGCCATCCCTCTGTCCCCATGGGGAACTGTAACTGCAAGCCCAAAGGCAAGGCTGGAGTTTGTGGAGTGTACAGGAGGTGAGTGAGAGTGTGCCACGGCCATTAATGGGGTACATTACCCAGATGATGAAGGAGAGGCCTGACAGGGCTGTTAACTCTCGTCCCTCACCCTAANCCTAAGAAGCCTTCAGAACCTCCGGAGGATCGGAGAGGAGCACTCGGCCGAGCCCCTGCCGGGAGCGCAGCAGCTTTGCAGGAGGAAACCTGTTAGAGACTGGGTGCGGTACCTGGATCCTGTTTCAGCTCATGAATAAGTTGATATTTCTTCTGAATAATGGATGCACATGATGGCAGCTGAGTGGCAGATCCCTGAGTGGGCTGGCTCTGAACGAGGGGGTGAGACACGCGGGGACAGCTGCAGTCCCGGTCGGAGCAGGGAGCTGGTTGGGATGCTGGAAACCCAGAGGGACTGTGCAGGGATGGTGTCTGGGGGGGTGAACCTGCATGGCTGAGGCAGGGAGGGTGTCTACTTGCTCTTCACATGTCTCCCACGGCCAGTGTGAACCCCACACAGCTCTTCCCTGAGGAAGATCAATATTTGTTCTTGGGGCTTGGTGTGAATGTGTGAACGCGAGGAGAACGGCGCCGTGATGAGCTCCTAGCACAGTTTATGGGCTGGACCCCCCGAGCTGTGGCTGTCTCTGGAGGCAGCAGCTGCTCTCAGATGAGCAGGGTGCTTTAGGATGCTGCCTCACGCAGTGGTACTGAGAGGCAGCCTCTTGCTTCCTTGAGAGACAGCTTTCACCTGACTTTCTAGTGGCACGTTTTGCTTCTAATTTGGGAGAGAGAAGTATGATCTGGCACAAGCCTGCCACCCTTGAAAGGCTGCCAGCCAGCGTGTGGCACTCGCTGCCTGCGTGCTCCCTGCAGCCCTGGGCAGGGACGTTGGGTCCCTCTCGCCCCCAGCGCCTGCAGCAGCTGCAGGGACGTGGTGCCCCAGGGCGAGGGTGAATTGGGCTGCGTGACGCAGGGCTGTCCGGGCATTCAAAGGTGGCTTCAGAGGGGCTGTGATCACTCAGCCAAAAGGCAGCTGGTTGTGGAGATTAGGAGTCACTGCTAATTAATAATTCTTCCAGTGTCTTTCCTCTAACAGTGGCACAGCCACAGCGTGCGGCTCTTAACGTGTTCACTCGCGGGAAGCATCACGGCTCCCACCGTGACCTTCTGCAAGGGTTTGGAACTGTTTGTTTCTGGCATGAGTTTTACTGGGGGGGCAGGGGGAAATAATAGCAAGTGCTAATATTGGGGTTGCAGGAAAGCTGGGGTGGAATCTGAGTGGTAAGGGTGGGGGCCAGGACAGCTCCACCTGTGTGAGAAGCCATCAGCGTGCCTGCGAGGTGTCTGCTCAGCACTGGCGTGATTTGGGTGGTGGGAAGGGTGCAGGTAGATCTGGACACACTAGCTTGGCCCAAGCCCCAAGACTCATAGCAGGGGAGCATTAAACAAGACTGAGAATCAATGTGATGAGAGTCCAACTCGTTCTTGATGGCTGAGTTTGATGTCACATCCACCTTGGAGTTAGTTACTCTAAACTATTGGTTCCTTTAGCTCTGAAGTTCTCCAGGCACAAGCAACCAGTGCTCAGCCAGAAGCATTGAGAAGGGGGCCTGGCAGGCATAACTGCAAATAGAATCCCTCTGTGAAGGATCCCTTGGCAGCAAGGTGGAGCTGTCTGGATCCTGGAGGTGTAGACACTGTCTCTGCATTGAGCCTGGCAGACTACCCTCAGGAGGAGGCACAAATGGCAATAAAAGGTGCCTCTCCATAAATAAAGCCCAAAGGGTGGTAGGAGGGGGAGCTGCCAGTCTCCATCCTCTGTGGAGGAGTCACTGTCCCTGGCACTGGGTTCCAGGATGATGGTCACCATACTCTTGTGAAGTGTGTCACACTGTAAACCTGTTGCTACCGAATGCTGTGGGGGCTTCACGCTGGCGGGACACCAGAGGGGCTGCTATGACCCACAGCGCAGGGGAACCGCGGTTCTCTCTGTCCTCAGCCTTGGGAAACTTGACAGCTGTGGCAGCAAAGGATTTGTTACCATGCTCTGAAGCCATTGTCCCACACATACATCTCCTTTCTGACTCCAATTTGTCTTTTATTAATGCTGCCATCGTTACTTCTCATCCCTGTCTCGTGCGCTCCGTGCGCGGCCTTTTTGTCTCGCCCAAGCATCTCGTACCCCAGCGCTCTAATGGGGAGAGACTCGGGCTGCTGAGGTTAATAACTTATCCACAGCCTGAGTCATTCTTGTTACAGAGCAAATTGTGAGCTGTGTGGCAACCCAGGGCCAAGACCCCAGTCTGTGGGGGTAGAGGGGCTGAGGGGTAGTTGGCATTCAGGTTGGGCCACCACACACAATCCCTGTGGCTGTTTGGCCATTTGGGTGGATGTGGGGAAATGGGGATCATGGAGTCCGGGGAAGGCTCTGGAGGAGGCTGAATGAAACAAGGTCTCCACCCCACACTGAGAAAGCCAGCACATTTGGGGAGAATGGAAGATGAAATTCTTCTTTTTTTTGTCAGTGTGACAGTGGCTTGGAGGAGCAAGTGTGCCGAGATGTCCTCACTGACATGCCAGGTCCCCTGTTTTCCCTTTCACAAGGGAAGCTCCAGTCCCTCGAGCTGGAAACAGGCTTTGGGACCACCTGGAGCACGAGCCTGTCCAAGGCCAGGCAGCACAGATTTCCCCCTCTCAGTCTCAGCTTCTGCTCCTGCTCTGGCTCATCACCAACTGAGTCAAAGAATTAGTAACTCTGGCTTTTAAAGATTAGTCATCTGTAGGAACGACATTTGCAAGACTGACAGTTCCAATCAAATGCCAAGGGCTGCTCTCGTGCTTGAAGATATCTGTTTAATTAACAAAAAAAGGTAAAATCAACCTGACTAATGAAGTGTTGTACCTTGAGACACAGCCTAGCAAAGGACAGGTGTGGTCCTGCTCCCTGGAGGAAGCTGCCACCGCATGGACTGGACAGGCCTGACGGGAACATCATGGGGTCTGTGATGCAGCACATCTGACACTCTCCTCACCGTGTCCCCTCCTTGGTGAGAGGTGGCCTGCCCCTCTGTCCCTGCCATGCAAGGCTGGTGACAGTCGTAATAATAACGATGTAATTTGCTTGGTTGATTTGAAATGCGCCATAATTGCTGCGTGATTACAATATTCTTAGAGCAGCCATTACAAAACCCTCCAGTTTCTCAGAGCATCCCAAGGGCTTGTCTCGCTCTTCACCTTGCCAGTAAAACCCTTCAGGGGAGTCTGTCTGTCCATCAGCCGGGTCTGCATCACTCTGATTGCATGGGCAACCTTTCAGCCCCTTGTGGGACAGAGTGTCCCGGTGCTGTGACACTCTGGGGTCCACAGGGAGGAATATTTCCAGCTGGTTTGGTGGCAGGATGGTGCTTGGCCAAGCAGGTCAAGCTCTTGGCCAGTGATGATGGAGTTCCTGGAAATGGCAGGGGCTGGTGAGTGGTGCTGGAGAGAACCAAGCAGCAGGGAGAGGCACTTGTAGGTGCCCGTCTTCCCACGACAGCATCCTGCTCGCAGCTCCTGCAAGTTGGGCTGCGACACTGTGGGATGAAATCTGCCTCCTGCTTTTGTTTGGCTTCTCTGTTTCTCATTTGTGTGGAGGAGATCTGGGCTGCAGTTGGCCCTTGGGGGATTCTAAAATTAGGAGAAATGACCTTCCCCAGGCACACACGCACGCACGCCAGGCCGTGGGATCAGCGCGCGCTGCGCTTCGCCAGCACCTCGGGCATCGCTGCTTGTGCCGTTCCTGCATTTAGCCTGGGAGCTGCCTGAGCCTTGTGATTCCTGTCCAAAAGTAGGCAGCTATTTTCATCTCACCTCGAGAGCAAGCTGAGGCGCAGGTGAGCCAAAATAACTGAGCCACAGGGGATGCCAGAGACAGAACCAGGCTTAGACTGGAAGCTGGACAAGCTGGTAGATTTAGCCCCTGCCTTTCCCGCTAAGAGAGCATCTGAGAGCCAAATCCCACCTCCTTGGGCAATGCTGGAATAGTTATGGGTTTATTGGATCTGCATATGGGGGTTTTATGCTAGTAGAGGAAAAGAAATCTTTCCCTTCCAAATGCCTCTCCCTGTTATTGTGACATGTCAAAGCTTCTCGGGCAGGCACAAGCATCCGCGTTGGCCGTGGCGCCGGGAGGAGAGGGGAGAAGGATGAGTCCACCACGGGAAGCCCCATGTGCTTCCTTTCAGCACACACAGGAGGGTCCAGCACTGACCAGGAATGGGAGGGAGATCATTTTAAAACGACCTTCCTGTTTCCAAGGAGAAGCTTGTGTAGGTTTGTGGCTGTACTAATGGACCACAGAACCGTGAGTGGAGATTGATTGTGTTGCAAGCTGCTGAATTATAGTTGTGTGTTTGCTTTATCAGGCCAGATCCACCACCCCCCCATCTTCCCTTTCCACACTGTAGCATGAAAGAATCGATGCTAATCCCTCAGGCCCATTAGTGACTCTTGCAGAGGTCACAGGCTGTCAGACTGTCTGTGTCCTGTGTGACCAGCCAGCACTGAGCAGGGCTTGGGATTTGAGCCTGTCCCTTTAAAGACGATGTCTAACAGCGTTGGGACACAGGGATTTTCCCTGTAGGTTGGTGTAATGGGCTTGGTTGTGACAACAGTTTTTACTTGGGTGGCATCTTCAGGGAGCTGTGCCTGCCACAGCTGGTGTTTTCAGAGGCCATGGAGCATTTGGATGCCTGTCTATTTGGTTTTGCCTAGCCTTCAAAAAAAGCACCTTTAAGCACCTGGTGTTTGCTGCTGAAAGGAGAAAGGTACCTTTGAAAACTGCATCCCTTTTTAAGGTGTTCAGGGTGCTGGCTTGCTCACTAGCTCTGCAAGGAGTCATCCACACCCTCTCCTTTTTTTGAGGTCCATATATGTGTTTGATGGGATGTAGCCCCCAGCGTTTCTGGGGTTCACAGATGCACCTGCAGCATCTGATGCTCTGAAGTCAGACGATATATAACAGCCTGTGTGACTTCTCTCTACCACTGACAGCAGAGCTGGAAACTGTGGTGGTGGGATCTCCTTCCCACAGCCTTAGCCAGGGGTACAGCCTTTCTTCGGAGAGCCACATCCATTCCTTCATCATGCTGTGTGTCTTGTAGGCTTCCTCAGGTAGGTGAGGGCAGGAGAGCCCAGCCTTGGCTTGACGGGTTTGGCTCAGTGATTCAGTCTCTCAGGTCCTGAAGCAGTGGCCTTCACTGGCAAGGGGAGGTCCTTGCCACCTCTTACCTGAGATATTGCATGGAAGTGTGTTGCCTTCAAAGCCTCTGAACAAAGCATATGCAAAGGCTACTGTGGAGCCTTTGCATATGCAAAGAGAATTTAGCCCAATCCCGTTGAAATTGGGTCATCCTTTGTTAATGTCACTTGTACAACCTGTGGAAGTCAGCAGTGCACAAATGTTCTGCTCAGTGAGACAGAGAGCCTGGAAATACCTCTGTTTCCAACAGCCTTGGTGTGCTCCCAGCTGGGCAAAGGGGATATTGGTGTGTCACCTGTTTGACAAGACTTGATGGAGAAGCCCTTAAACACAGCAATTGTTGGAGCACTCTTTTCCCAAGGCTCGTTCAGCATTCACTCACAAGCAACCTTCCAGAAAATCGAACAACTTTTCATGGGCGTCATCAGCGTTTCCCCTGAGAAAACAGCTCCCAGTTGTCTCTCTATTTTGGAAGTGGGCTAAGTCAAACAGCTTTTCATCTTGCTGGAGATGCTTTTTAAAACCCATGTGTGAAGTGCAGCCGTTTATCAAGGAGTATTGGGTGCTGTAAATGCTTTCTCATCCAAGACCTGAGTCAGCCCACAGCGTTCCTGGCTTGTCAGAGAGCCTGGACCAAGCGCTGCCAATCCTGACCGACAGACCAGAGCATCCTCTGAGCATGGGAAGGGCAGCGCTCTCAGGGATCCTCCTGTGTGCCTGGGCCAAGACCAATGAGACTCTCCCCAGCACCAAGATCCACTTCAGCCTTGCCACCTCCTGTTGCCAAGTGCACAACACAGCTTCTTGCTTATCCCAGGGAGACTGCAAAGCCCAGGTTCAGCCCTCTTCAGCAGCACAGCAATAAAATTCTGCCTGCCCCTTACAAGGCATCACCGGGAGCATCTTCAGAGCAGAAAGGAAAGGAAGTTCCATGGCTGCTGCAAAAGATCTGGGAGAAATCCTGGACAGCACTTGGGCACTGTGGTGATGATTGCAGTGTAAGAGCCTGCACAGGAAAGCAGACACATTTAGGACAAGGCATTAAGTCTATTAAGGGTTTAACAGAAGATCTGCCTTGCTGTTGGAAGCAGTGAAATCTCGGCAGTGTGCTCAGCATAAGAGCAGCACTGTCACTTCTCCCCTCCTCCCTCTACCTCTGGCCACCTCTACCAGCATCTGCAGAGGTGGAGCAGCACGGGGGGAGGATTGACCTGGAGAAGAGAGTTCCTGTGCTTGTGAAAATTTGGCTGAAGCTCTGAACTCCAGAGTTTATGTATTTTCCAAATGGGTGGGTGGTTCATTCTAATTCTGGATATGCAGTTTATTCACATACACAACTAATCCTTTTTGGAATCCTGTTAAGTTCTTGTTCTTCTTCGTATCCTGTGGCAATAAGTTACAGAAGCTAATTGTGCTTGTGTTGAGCTCCCTTGATCCACTTTGCTCATGCTTGCTTTAAATCTTAAGTGTTGTTGTGAGAAGCTTGGTTAATTTTTATTTATTTATATTTTTTCCTGTGAGATAATCAGTGTTCTTCGTCCCATGTGATGTAACAGGGCTCTGGCACTTGGGGCTGGTCAGGTTTTGCCCAAACATCTGCAAGGCTGAGGAAATTCTGCAATTCCCTGTGCCTCAGTTTCTCCAACACAAGGTGCAGACCCTGTGCATGCTGCCAAGCCCCAACAGCTTTAACTCTGGTGGATGAATCCAGTTCTCTTCTCGATGGCAGATTATTTTCACACCTTTTCTTAGGTCAAGGATGGTGCTTTGGCCCTTGCAGCAATGGGGGGGCTGGGCTGCAGAGCTTTCCCTTTTCTCCTGCAAGTTGGACAAACCTGAGGTTCAAGTTAGCACCCCTGATTAAATCCTCAAAGAACAGGCAATTCTGCAGGCTCATTACTCAGTTCTGGCTATTTTCTGCTTAATAACTAAACAGTAATTAGCTCCACAGTTTTGCTACTATACTTATAATAGCCCCCATTAAAGTTATGGGGTTTTTAGGCAGTAATGGCTTACAGAGTAATTAACGAGCAAGAGGCTTTTATTACTACCTTTATTTTTAGCCTGTGTTTTACAAGCCTTTTCTGCCAAATACCAAAATCTTGGAAGCCTGTTGTGCCCATGGAGTGGAGCTGGGCTGTGCCCGGAGCGCCTGGAGCTGCCCACCGCTTCCCCCACACGCTGCAGTGGGGATCCCAGTGTCAGATCCCTTGTCCCCTGTGCCTGCTGTGCTGTGTCATGCCAAGGGATGTGTAACTGCCCCCTGCCTCAGTTTCCTCATCTGAGAAATGGGCAGGATGATGTGGCTCTTGTGTCCCTGCAGCCATTTTCTGAGGCGTGTGACCTTGGCCATGAACTCGGAGCGGTGTGAGGGGGTTGGGGTCCAGCTGCTCGGTGGATGGAGGTGAGCTGAGCAGAGGGACCAGCTGGGGCTTGCACCTCTCCTGGTCACTTCTCAGTGGGCATCAGAGCCCACTGAGAGGTGACCAGTGGGCATCAGAGCCCACTGGGAGGTGACCAGGAGCTATTGCAGGAGCTATTGCAGAGGGGAGAGAATCCCTGGGTTTGGATTTAGGGGACGGACACTTTGCCTGGGGGAAAAGCTATTAGTGAGAAGACACTTGTGTCCTGAGGTAGGAGTGTTTCTTTTCCTTGTGAAGCTTCTGTTGCTGGGTTTGGCTCTGTGTGTTTGTTGTTTGTTGTCTGTTTTGTAACACAAGTTCAGTGTTTGTTTGGGTTTGAGCGTGTGTTTCTCTTACATCCAGACAATATTTTCCCTCCCCTGACGTGTGTGTATATACACGAATCCAACTCGAGGAATTCTCTGGCACAGCACGTTGTAAATTTCTTCTGCCTGACCCTGGAAGCCCGAGGAGCCCCTTTCTCCCTGACAGGAGAAAGAAGGGAGAGCTGCCCCTCAACCAGGGCGCAGGTGACATCGCTGAGCCACCGCGGAGACGCCGCCAACTAACCGCGTCTCAACGAGAGAACCTTCCCCCTCCATGATCCTGACACCCGGCTCCAGGGCTGACGAAAGCTTTTTATTAGATGAGTGCCCTGCTCGTTCCATCGTGCCTTGACACCATTGCCCTCTGCCGGAGGATGGGCCGTGCCTTCCTCCATCTCAGAGCACGTTTTGGCCGAGCAAAGACTCTCTGAACGGTGCAAAGACGTGCGAACGTTTCAACCCACAGGACGCCTCAACTCTGAGCTGGTGATTTGGGGTTTTGCCTGATTTTACAAAGCTGAAAAAGACTATACTTACTGTCACAGAAAAGAGATTGATGTTTTTAATTCATTCATGTTTAAATTTGTTCCTCCTCCTCTTCCCCAAGAGAGCAGAGGCCTAAACCCAGCAACCTGAGCAGAGCCGGGTTTTGAAGGTCCTCAGCAGGAAAGGGAGAGTGGTGTGATGAATCACCTGGAAGAGGAGCATCATCTCTCCAGACTGACCTTCTGGCCAGCCTCACCTGTGCCATAAGCAGCAGCACAAAGCACCTTGTGGCTTCAGGAAAGGGGGATGGTTTTGGCTGCAGAACAAGCCCTCTGCTTCGGACTGCAGAGCTGTGACTTCGTGACCATGTACTTCTGAGCTGGTGCTGTTCATGGGAGAAGATGGATTTCACCTTTGGTGGCATTAACACGGAATGGTGAAGTGGGGGCGTGGCCGGCGTCACCCTGCACCGCAACCCCCATTCACGTTAACACCTCGGGAGGGAACACACTTCAAGCACTTCATCCAGATCCAGATTCCATAGTGCTCACAGCAGCCCCCGAGTGAATTCCTGCTGTGTCCTTCACCCAGGCTCCTCAGGGTCATCAACACCAAGGAATCGCTTCAGGAGCTCGCAGGGAGCCAATGTCTGTGCCTGCAGGGCAGGAGTGCGTGGTGCAGCGTGGATGCTCGGGCTGCAGACGTGTGAGGCAGCCAGCGGGGCTCAGGCTGTGGTCTGTGGTTCTGTGTCCTCCCCCAGCTCAACACCACACTCAGGCTGTGGTCTGTGGTTCCATGTCCTCCCCCAGCTCACCACCACCCTCTGTGGTTTGGATCCGTACTGGGGTTGTGTCCCTTGGGGCGCTGTAGGGAGGGAAGGGGCCGTTAGTGACAGCGTGGGGTGTCCTGTTGGGATTGGCAGCGCGATGGTGTGGATGGGCTCGGTGTTCAGCCAGCCCCAGGAGGACATGGGGGAGAAGCCTTAGAATCATAGAATCATAGAATGATCAGCGTTAGAAGCGACTCCCAGAGGTCATCCAGTCCAAACCCCCTGCAAGAAGCAGGGACACTCCCAACTACATCAGGTTGCTCAGGGCCTCATCCAACGTGGCCTTGAACTTCTCCAGGGATGGGGCATCCACCACCTCCCTGGGCAACCTGTTCCAGTGCTCCACCACTCTCACAGGAAAGAACTTTTTTCTATTATCCAATCTAAATCTCCCTCCCTCTATTTTGGAACCATCACCCCTTGTCCTGTCACAACAGGCCCTACTGAACAGCCTCTCCCCATCTTTCTTGCAGGCCCCCTTGAGGTCCTGGCAGAGCGCTAGAAGGTCTCCCCGGAGCCTCCTCTTCTCCAGGCTCAACAGCCCCAACTCTCTCAGCCTGTCCTTGTAGGAAAGGTGCTCCAGCCCCTTTATCATCTTTGTGGCCTCCTCTGGACCCTCTCCAACTGGTCTATGTCCTTCTTATGTTGGGGGTTCCAGAACTGGACCCAGTACTCCAGGTGAGGTCTCATGAGGGCAGAAGCCTTCCCATGGCAGGGAACTCCATACCCAGCCCGAGCAGAGCCGACAGCTCTCTGCTAGGGCTCAAGCAGGCTGGGATGCCCCTTGGCAGCCTGAGCACCAGAGTGACAGATGATTGACCAGGGAGCTGCTAAATGCTCTGTAGCAAATTAAAAGGAATCGATCCTGAAGAGACCGACACGCAGATCGTTGGAGCCCACTCGTTTTCCCTCTGGGCTGGAGGGATGGCAATCAGAGCAGCACCCTGGCCCAAGGTTCACCACAGGGAGCCCAGGCTGTGCCTGTCCTCTGGGAGGATGCTGGAAATTTGGGTCTGGCTGGCAGGACATGAGGAAGAGGCGGCATTGAGGTAAGAGCAGCACGTTTGGAGGAAGCCACCCTTGACAAACCGGGCAGTTGATGCAAGCCAGCCTGTGGTGGCCGCTTGCCAGACGCTGTGAATCGACTCTGAGCAGCCCTTTTAGCATGTCCTCTCCTCTCAGCCCCTCTCTGGTGGCAGAGCTCTTTCCTTGGTGTATCTGCAGCAGGGCGCTTCACAGGCAAAGTGTTCAGCCTTTTCTGAGCTGCCCTGTTCCTCTGTGTCCTCCAGGGATGCCCAGGGGACATGCTCTGGCTTCCTTAGAGGACCCAGAGGATGCCAGCACTCAGTGCCCTCTGTTCCAGCACAGACACTGCAGGGACAGCGAGGATGAGGCTCTTTCCTGAGGGCAGTGTGCTTTGGCAGTGCTAGGCCAGTGGGATTTCTCTGGCAATGAGAGCTGGACAGGGATGTAGCAGAAATCTGATGTTTACTGGAAAGATTCCTCCCCTTCCTCCCCAGTTTGTTTGGCTGCTTTCTCCAGTTCTGGAAAAGAGAAAAAAAAATGGGACAAATCTGTGTTGCTGGGAGATGCTTCCTTGGAAATCTGGGTGTCCAGCTGCTCAGAGCATATCCTTGGGCTGTGAAAAGCATTTTCTTGCTTGTCTCCCCATACTTGACTGCAGGAAACCCCACTCTCTGTAGAGCCAGATGTGTTTGGTGGGCAGTTTAGAGCTCTGTGGTTGTTTCTTCTGGAGACTCTCCAAAAGACTGGCTCCTTCTTGTCACCCTCGCTGGCAATGGACACTTAAAGGTCTCTTTTTAAGGACAAAGGCCAACATGTGTTTGCCCTGCCCATTGCTTTCCCTGGTAAATTAAAACCTCTGTGATTGAAGTGCTGGTTTGGGAGAGCTGGTTTCTGTCCAGTGACCTGCATATTGCCTGCCTGGACTTTGGAAAGACAACCTGACACTTCTGGGAGCCGTCTCCTCCTCATCTCCCACCGGGCTCAGTGCCGGAGGCTGACGGTACATCCCAGTGACCAAGGCACGGCCAAGGGAGATGCAGATCCATCCAAACTGGGCTAATCAGGGATTTGGAGCTGGATCTCTCCTTGACTGCCCCACTCAACCAAGAAAAAACAAGCTCTAAGGGTCCTGGGAAAAAAAAAACCACGTGCAAAGCAGCGTTGTATCTACACCCCATCTCCTCTCTGGTGTAAGGAGAGGGTCCGACCCTTCCCGGGGCGGTGCGGTGGCTCTGCGCTGGGAGAGCAGCCTGCCCCCTGCCCTTGGCTGCGGTACTCCCTGGGCTCTCCCTCGCCTGCAATGCAGCCCTAATGCGGGAGGCTAACGCGTCCCCCCCGCCTGGGAGCAGCGGTACTAAACCGTTACTCGTGTTTGCAAACTGCCTCCCCGCTGAGTGATGCGATTCAACTCGCCGAGACGCCCGGGTAAAACACACTCGGCTTAAATCTTGTATGTGCTGGGTGGCGTCACGCTGAGCCGGCGTGGCAGGTTAAGAGGCTCCAGTCACAACACCTCTGGGATGGGGGATATGAACCTGAGCAGGCTGATGGAAGCCCGAGTCGAAACCGGCTGCGCTGAGGATGGCGGTGGGATGGCCTGAGCTGGGGGGTCACAGGGACACGGGGTGTCTGGGTTTGCTGGGGGTGTGTTCCCAGGAGCAGCCCCCTGAGGGATTTGGTAGAGGGAGAGGGTCTGGGGGAGGGGCAGAGCACTCACTGGTGTGCCAGGTGAGTAAAGTGCGTGGTGGTCTCTGCTTCTTCCCAGGGGCCTGGGCACAGTGTGTGGCGGGGGGGGTCTGGATGGCTTGTGGATGAAGGGTCCTCTTCAAGCACCACGTCACGGAGCAGCTTGGGCTTGGCTGAAGCCAGGGACATGCTTGAGAAGCAGATGGGAAGGAGAGCAAAGCTCTGGGCACCCAGGAGGCATCTCTGTCTCCCTCCATCCCTGAGGGGGTGGGACAAATTCCTCTTGCTCACCACCCCCATTTGATTCGCTCTTCTTGAGGAGGATTTGTGACCACTGTGGAGCAGCTCCCTGGGTCTTTGCCTACTCACCTCTGCTCTGTGTTGCAGGTTTCCTTCCAAACGAGTCCCTGAGGTTCCTGCTGGCAGCTCCAGCAGCATCCTGTAAGAAGTGCCCTCCTGCTCCTGGTCCCAGCAGCCGAGGCCCCTCCAAACCTGCTTCTGCAATGGGTGGGTTGTAAGCACTGGTAAGACCTACGAGCCGTGTCGCCTTTGCTGCTCTCGCCCTCTCTCGCGTTCTCTCTCTGTCCTTGTTCCTTCTTGCCCATTTATTTCTGTTCTCCATGTGCTCTGCTGTTCTGTCTCTGGGGTTTTCACTGTCAGGTAATGAGGAGCTGTGGGTCCAGTCAGTCTTGGAGATGCCGAAGAGACGAGACATCCTGGCTATCGTGCTGATAGTTCTGCCCTGGACACTACTAATCACCGTCTGGCACCAGAGCACCATTGCTCCGCTGCTTGCAGTGCACAAGGGTGAGAGAAATCAAACCAGCCCATGCCGAGTCTGTGCATCCCTCCCTCGTCCTCATCCCCTCTCTCATTTCATTTCTCCATGGCAGCCATGCTCATCTCAGCCCCCAGCCCATGCCCGTGCAGAAGCCTCCCCACTTCTGCTGTAGGAACAGCCCAGCGCTCTTGGGGATTCTTTGGAGGCGTCAGGGTCCAAACCACAGGACCTGCTCACTTCAGTCAGACATTTTCCTTTGTTCCTGGGCCATCCCTAAGAGAGGAGACCCCTCCTGCTGCCCTGGGCAGCATTCTCCACACAATCCAGCAAGAACACTGCAAAAAGGAGAGCGGAGGAGACAAAGCTGCCACTTGAGACAGCTGCTCTGGGAGAGAAGAGGCAAAGAGCATTTTGAAAGTGTCCTCAGGAACGCGGCAAACTGGTGCTCTAGCACTTGAAGAGGCAAGAGCCAGCATCTCACCTGGTGGTTTGGTGGAGTTGGGATGAGAGAGCCGGCTTCCAGGCTTCCAGGCACACGAGGCGTTCCACGGAGCTCCAGCCCGGATCAGATGAACACGGGAAGTTCTGGCAGATCCTCTCTGGCCAGATGGGTCCCAGATTTTATCAGCATCGATATCCAAAGAGCTCTTGGGGGCTGGAAGAAGCCACGCTGCCCGCTGCAGTCGTCGTTCTGGGTTCTGCCCTTCGGCCAAGCGCCGGGGCAGTGGCTCAGCTTGGGGGGGCTCGTCTGCCGGCTCATTCTCCCTCTCTCCTCCCTTTCTCTGGGAGATCTCCCCTTTTCCATTTTAACATTCACACCCATCCTCTGCAGTCCCTTATCCTTTTCCTGAACAGTCCCATGTGCAGTTTGAGTTGTCAGTAGTTTCACATCAGTCCTGTGCAGCTTTCCTATTGCTCCAGAGGGGTGACAGCTACACGTGAGGCTCTGGGCAGGTCTCAGGGGAAAAAAGAGTGTGTTCCTCTGGAAGCTGGACAGTATTTCAGGGAAAGAGGGATCTGCTGGATTCTAAAACAGGACCTGAAAGACTCCTAGGAATACACTGTCTGCACACCAGTGTGATTCAGTGCCCTAAAAACTAGATTATTTTTCTGTGAGAGGCCACAGACACTGTGGAGAGCAGAACCTGCTCTACTCCAACTCAGTCCTGAACTTAGCATGGGCCTTGCTAAGACCCTTCTGCTGCTTCTCAGAGCCCCCTCTGGGAAATGAGTGATGACAGAGACCAACCCAGAAACTCCTGGGGGAAATCTTTTTGTTCTTGCAGTGTGTTTCTGAGATCCTTTGGTAGCCAGTGCCGAGAAAGAGGCGCTCACCTCCACGCTAGCACACGCAGAGTCCACCCACGTCAGGGCTGGCCGCTGCAGTTTGACCTGCAGCACTGTGCAAGCTGCCCCAAGCACCCTCCTGGCTAAGGTGTCTGTCCCCAAGGCACTCTGCAGATCTCCTTTTGACCCGATTCCCCTGTTTCAGAGAGCTCTGCTATGCGACACAGACGTGATTAAACAGATCTCCTTGTGATTACAGAAGGACACCTTGTCCCTGACCCCCCCAGCAGATTTACAACCTCCTCCCATCAACACCGTGGTGTAGGTGGCCTTCATTCAGCTCAGGGCTGGTATGACAATCTATGTGCTAGAAGAGTAACAGACCATGAGGAAACCCATGGGTAGAGCCTGCTGGTTGGGGTCTGATATCTGTTCCTCCTCATTCTCATCTCAAGTTCTTGGGAATAGCCAGTTTGGCAAAGATCTGCGGCTCAAAGCACGATGTGTCACCCTGAGCAGAGGAGCCCCTTCATCTCCACCAGCTCCCAGCCACAGTGTTCCTGCTGCTGTACAGGGGTACAGAGTGTGACTGTCACACCCTGGAAGGAGGATGTGACCACAAACTTTTTTTCTCTTGAGCTGGTGTTGAGCAGGTCTCTCTTTGCAAGGATTTTGCACGTTTGGACCAGTGTATCCTGTACATCTGTCTCTATACACACACTCTTTGGTGTTCCCATCTGCAGTGAGAGGCTTTCACGCTGCCTCTCGTTTTGGGGTTTGAAGCAGGTTTCCCCACTCTCTGTGCCCCGTCCCAGGGGGGTCAGGAGAGCAGTGGGGTACCGTGGTGACCCGGCTGAGCGATGCTGTGGGGTGATTTCGCTGATTCATCATTTTCCACCAGTGAGCTCCCCGCAGAGCCGTGAGTCCTGTCCCGCTGAGCGTGGTGCCTTCAGGAGTGACAGATCATCAATCCTCCTTGCTATTTCCTTTATCTAGTTCTAGCTGCTCTCCAAGCCTGTCTCTTCTGGGTGCTTTTTGAAGCTGCTCTCCCTGAGCACTTGGCTTGCAGCGTCACGCTGGGCTCTCAGGCTGTGTTTGGTGACGGTTTCTAGCAGTGGGAACTTCTTTCCTCACGTGTTTGTCCCTGACTCCTTTATTTATTTGTGTACTTGTTTATTAAAGCCTCCATCCGAGCTCGCTTCCTCTCCTCTGAACCCACGAGGGTGACCTGCTCTCAGGCTGCTGGCTCAGGCAGGGGGGTGGGTGCTAGAGGACTGAGTCCATGCAGCTTTCTCTTCTCTCCCATACCCTCGCCCAGATGATGGTGGTGACTCCCGGCGTGATCTCGCTGCAGGCTTGGACTCCAAGGAGTACTGCTTGTCGGACCGGGACATTGTGGAGGTGGTGAGGACAGAATATGTTTATACCCGCCCACCCCCGTGGTCAGACACCCTTCCCACCATCCACGTCATTACACCCACCTACAGCCGCCCGGTGCAGAAGGCAGAGCTGACGCGCCTGGCCAACACCCTCCTGCACGTGCCGAACCTGCACTGGATCCTGGTGGAGGACTCTCAGCGCCGCACCCCCCTCATCACCCGGCTGCTGCGGGACACCGGGCTCAACTACACCCACCTCAACGTGGAGACGCCCCGTAACTACAAGCTGCGGGGAGACATGAGGGATCCCCGCATCCCCCGGGGGACCATGCAGAGGAACCTTGCCCTGAGGTGGCTGAGAGAGACCTTTAACAGGAATAACAGCCAGCCTGGGATCGTTTACTTTGCTGATGATGACAACACCTACAGCCTGGAGCTCTTTGAGGAGGTAAGACAGTGCTGGGGTCCCTCCAGCTGCCTGAACAGGAAGAATTTCTGTCCTGAAGGGGCTGTCAGGTGTTGGGACAGGCTGCCCAGGGCAGTGGTAAAGTCCCCATCCCTGGAGGGATTGGAAAGGCCAAGAGATGAGGTGCTGAAGGACATGGTCTAGAGGTGGCCTGGGCAGGGTCAGGCTGAGGTTGGACTCCATGAGCTTAGAGGTCTCTTCCAACCCAAGAGATTCTGTGATTGAACACAGCAAATTAGCAGATGGGGTGGAAGAGATGCTGTGTACCGAGGCGAGGAGATGCTGTTGCTTCCTCTCCCAGGCCCTGGGGCGGTCTGGTCTGTGTAATGGTCCCACCGCAGCTGTCCTGAGGTTTTCTCAGGGGCTTGGCTGCTGCACTGCAAGGTGTGCATTTCCCAGGGTCAGAGGTGTCCTGTGCCAAGTAACAGGAACCCCAGTTTATCCTGAGTCATGCAATGAGGAGGCAGATGGCTTTTACTCTGAAGGAAGGTAAGGAGGAGCTGCCTTGCCCTGTGGGTTGGAACGTCGCCCGCTGCCCGACGTGCCCGTGCAGACGCACGTGCCTCGCAAAAGGAACCTCAGCCATCCCCCATCCATGCCCTGGCTCAGAGGGCAGATGGTCTTTCATGCTGTAGGCAACAGGGTTGAGATCTCAGCCTGGACCTGTGACCACAGGCTGGCACTCAGCATGTCCTGACAGCCTTGTCAGGCTTCCCACGTGCTTTCCCACCTTTGCTGCTCACCCCGCTCCTCCTGGGGCTCCCGTTGAACTCCTGTGCCTTTCCCTGGCTGCAGACTTCCCAGACTTGTTCCCTCCTTCTCCTGAGCCGAGCTCTTGCAGCAGGAGACAAGGAGGATTGTCTTCTCCCCCACTAGCTGCCACTTTTCATTCCAGGGATCTCTGATTTATCCACTCCACACACAGCCCCCTTCCCCGTTGGCTCTCACTCCAGCCTGGACAGCCACAGGGATACACACGCTTTCAAAGCTGAAAGCAAATGCAGCCTGAACATCTTTCTTCCCCAGTGCCCTCTGAGCCTGGCTCTGGCAGCATCCTGAGACAGACACTGTTAACAAAGCAGAGAGGGTTCCTGCGTTCCCCTGTGGTAAGGGATTCTCCTCTCTGATCTGTAGCTGCAGTTAAGGTCGCATGGAGCCAATGAAACGTGCTGTGAAATGCAGAAGACACACACTATTGTTCCCTGCGGAGAGGGGCTGCCGTTAGCATGTGTATAATGCAGGAGGGCAAGTGCCAGAGCTCTTCTGGTCTCATTTGCAGTAATTAGCAGTGATGAGATTAGCTCTGGGAGAACCCTGGGCTAAGAGACCCGGGCTGAGAGCAGAACAGGAGGCTGAGACTGACAGCGGAGCAGGACAGGGCGCTGGGGGGTGAGCATCCAGAACATCTGCCTTGGCCAGTGCAGGCATCCCCTGATGGCTCCTCTCTGCTCCCAAGGAGCCATCAGGGGCACTCAGTGATGTTCCCTGAGGAGCAGGAGCAGCTCCAAGGCAGCGTCCCACGCTCAAGGAGCTTCTCATCTGTCCCCAAGGTTGCAGGCTTGCAGCACCTGGCCCTCAAGATGCTGTTAGCCTTGCTCATCACACTCAGGGAGCTTCTCATCTGTCCCCAAGGTTGCAGGCTGCAGCACCTGGCCCTCAAGATGCTGTTAGCCTTGCTCATGGCAGCTCAATCCCCTCTCGTTCAGGGAAAGCACCTTTCCTCCCAGATACACCATTCCTGCATCACCAGGAGGCCTTGGATAAGGTGCTTTCCTCCTCTGTGTCCTGCTTTCCCCGGCTGCCCATGGGAGGGCTGATGCCCTGTGGCTCTAAGGACCTCACAGCTGGGTCTGGTACCGACAGCTTTGGGTCAGCGCTGAGCTGTGCTTTGCTCTGTGGCTTTCCACTCCTGTCGCTGTTGTTGGCTGCCACTTCCCAGAGCACTTTGCTTCTCCAGCCTGGTCCTTGCACGGGTGAGTAACGAGCTTGGCCACTCACCCCGAGCTGCAGAGGTGCCTGGGTGCATAACACAGGCTCTCAGCTCCAGGGAAGGTTCTGGATCTCAGGGACATTGATGTCCCACGGGACAAGGAGCGAGGTGAAGTCATCCCAGTGCCCGTTTGCACGTTGGAGACGGCGTGGAGCCGACCCTTCCGTGTGCACCCACCGCCCCCCTTGTCTCTCCTTGCCTCCAGATGCGCAGCACCAGGAAGGTGTCGGTGTGGCCGGTGGCCTTCGTCGGTGGCTTGCGCTACGAGTCCCCCAGAGTGAACGCCGCCGGGAAGGTCTACGGCTGGAAGACTGTGTTCGACCCGCACCGCCCCTTCGCCATAGACATGGCGGGCTTCGCCGTGAACCTCAGGCTGATTCTCCAGCGCTCTCAGGCCTACTTCAAACTGCGAGGAGTGAAGGGAGGCTACCAGGAGAGCAGCCTGCTCCGGGAGCTGGTGACCTTGAACGATCTCGAGCCGAAAGCTGCCAACTGCACTAAGGTACGGACGCGTCCTCGCAGGCGGGTGGTGAGGTAGGAGGTCCCCCGGGACAGGGGATTCCCTGGGTGAAATGTGTGTTGGTTGCTTTGCGTGAATTCCTGAGGGGGCTTTTGAGTGCTGGTGTTGCTGAAACAGCATCACCCTGGGACATCTGGGATCCATCAGCCTCGGAGTCACCTGGATTAACCCTGGAGCTGCCCAACAACCTCGATCTTCCTGCGTCAGAGAGAGTGTAGAAATGTTTCAATGCCTGGGATATTGCTCTGTGTTCTGGGATGCTTCTGTAAGGCATTGTGGGGCTTTTTCTGGATGGGGAGGGGGTTAATGCTGCCAAATAACTGCTCATTATTTGCTGGCACATGTTTCCTGGGAGCCACCTGGTCAGGGAGCAGAACCCCTACATGTTAAACAGCGTAGGAACCCAGGACATGATGCTGGTTCTTGCCCTAAAGATTTCCCAGTGTGAGATGAGAGGCAGCAGATAGATGTCTATCCACAGTGACAGGGGAGCGTGTGAGACACAATGAGACGGTGCTGGTTAGTGTGACAGGCATCAATCACAGCACAGCAGCAGCAGAGGTGCTGTCAAGTGCTTTCAAACGCTGTGTGAGTGGGTGCACTGAGCACTGCAGGTGGGGACGGGGTCCCTCTGAGACCCCAGACCCCTGTGTCATGCCTTTGTCTGCAGTAGGCACCAGCCAGTCCGACACAGGGAGCATTGTAGGGAGGGGGGAGGTTGTTGGTAAATAAGCCATTACCACCAACAGACCCAGTGTTGCATCTGTGTCTCTGTTCCTGTTTGGGACAGGAAAACATTTTGGACAATGCCCTTTGTCTCTGCTTTCCATCGGCACCGCTCCACCGCCCCCAACCATGGAAAAACCAAGGATCAGTCTGTCCAGCAGCACTCAGGGGAGGAATTCGGGAATAAGGAAGAGGATCCGAGGGGGGAGGAGCAACTCTGTTGATTGTCTGACCCCCACTGTGCCTCTTTTTTTAAATCTTATGTCTGTCCAGCACTGGGCTATAACACAGATGATCTCCCAAGGGATTAAAAGTAGATCCCATCTCTTGGGCACTGCGTGCCCTACTGCTAACAAGGAAGCACTGGCCAGCAGTAAGTGTGTTTCCAACCAACAGGGGCTGCTTTTCCTCTGGTGTGCAGATTAGGGGGTGTTGGCCATGGCCAGTGATGTGATCTTAGGAATATCCTCCCCCTGACAAGAGCTGTCAGACAGGAGCTGTGTGAAAAGGCTGCGGGGAGGAAGCGATGGTTGTGGAGGAACGTGGAGGAGGGAGGGGAAGGGAGATGCTGTTTCCAGGCAGGAGGGAGAAAATGCTGCTGTCAGGTCAGGGATGGGGAGGAAGCAGGAATTGCTGGGCAGGATTTGGACCAGACCACTTTTCTCTTTTCTTGGCTAGGCTGTGGGGATCTTACAAGGGTCCTTGTTGTGAGCTGAATGCTGCCTGCTCCTGGCAAACCCTGAGTGCAGCTCTGCAGGTCGAGCTTTGCTTCCCTGCTTGAAGCTGGTGCCAGCAGCCTCCATTTCCCAGTTACTTCTTTGCTCGACAAGAGCCCAGACAAGCAGCAGAGAAGGACAGAAGTACTCTGTGGTCTGGGGTCCTCAGGCCCCCGGCTCGAGGCACAGATTTCTTTCTGGTTGTGCTGGTGCTGTGGATCTGGTTGAAAGAGAAGCTATGGATGTGTAGTTGGTGAAGTGTGTGGTTGGAGATGCTGAACTGCCAGTCCCACCCCTGGCAGAGCTCAGCTCTTGGCCATCAGGAGAGATCTGCATTAACGTTCCAGTAAGTGGGAATAGTTACCTGCTCCTGATGGAAAATCAGGAGATGGCTGCAAGATTTTCCCATCCCTGGGGCTGCCTTGAGGTTTCTCCATTCCACTGGTGGGCTGGTGCTTGTGCAGCACCGAGAGCCACTTGTGGAGACCCGCTGGGTCTTGGCCTTTCCCTTGGGGGGCAGCAGCATCGGGGTGCGCAGGCCCTGTCACAGAGGCTCACTGGGACGAGCAGGCTCTGAAGTGGTGCTGGGGGAGCGATGGAATGGGGGTTTTTGGACCCACTCCAGGCAGCAGTTGGTCTCCATGGCTTTAGGACTAGCAGGTGAGATTTAAGCCCCATGGCAGGAGGTGACTGTTCACATCAGAGACAAATCTGGTCCATCGGCTTCTCAGGTGAGGGAGTTAAACCACAAAGGTTTGAAAAGTGCTTTGTTCCTCTCAGAAACAGACCATGCCCTCGTTTCTCAGAAAGGCAGGGGCTGGGTACCGAATGGATTGCAGATACTGGGATGAGACGTGCTGAGTATTGTCATAGCAACCAGAGGGAAACCCCTGCAAGGTAGGAAGCATCAGCTCCAGCAGGTGAAGGGAAGCAGCAAAGCGCAGCTCTGGAGGGATAACGCTGCTCCCAGCCATCCCAGCTCTCCGAAACCGAGCGAGGGGACAGTATTTCAAACAGCTTCCAGAACTGTCAGCACCAGCAGAAAGTGTTTACCTCCAATATTCTGCACTGGTGAGGCCTCACCTCGAGTATTGTGTTCAATTTTGGGCCCCTCACTTCAAGAAGGACGTTGAGGTTCTGGAGCATGTCCAGAGAAGGGCAACGAGGATGGTGAAGGGTCTGGAGAACAGGCCCTACGAGGAGGCTGAGGGAGCTGGGGAAGGGTCTGGAGAACAGGCCCTACGAGGAGGCTGAGGGAGCTGGGGAAGGGTCTGGAGAACAGGCCCTACGAGGAGGCTGAGGGAGCTGGGGTTGTTTAGTTTGGAGAAGAGGAGACTGAGNGAGAGAGTCCTCAAGCATTGGGACAGGCTGCCCAGGGAGGGGGTTGAGTCCCCATCCCTGGAGGGGTTTAACAGACGGGGAGATGCGGTGCTTGAGGACAGGGTCTAAGGGGAGACTTGGTGGAGGTAGGTTAATGGTTGGACTGGATGATCTTCGGGGTCATTTCCAGCCTTAACAATTCTATGATTCTATGATTCTAATACTGCCCCAGAACCAGAGCAGGGCACTGGTTCTGAGGGGAACAGGCACGTGATGCTCCGGGTCTGAGGGAACCACCTACAGCACCCAGAAGGCTGCCGAGCCCTTCGTGGGAGGCGGCTGGTAACCACAGGCAAGGAGCAGGTTAATGTCCCAAGACAACACGCTGTAAAACGGGCAATTGCTGCGCGCTGTGAGCGTTGGGTAGCACCAGACCAGCCGAAATGAAGTTTTATGCCAGCCTCCTTCCAGCCACCAGCGTGTCATCAGGCTCCAGGGCAGCTGGTTAAACTGCACCGTTGATTTAACGTGCGGGAAGATTCGTTAGCGCAGCAGAGGGGTGTGGCTAATGACTTCTGTCCCTTCTTCAGATTTTAGTCTGGCATACGAGGACAGAAAAGCCTGTGCTGGTGAATGAGGGGAAGAAAGGATTCACAGATCCCAATGTGGAAATCTGATGGAGCGTGGCTGAGCAGAGACCAACACCGGGTAAGAGCTGGCATTGTTCAGCTGGAATAAGCGGTGGTAAAGAGGGAAGGTACCAGGCAGTGACAGGAAAGACAAGAGCTCTTTTAAACCTCTTATTTCATTTCCATTTACCCATCTCTGACTCGTCCTTACTGCAAAACCTCTTGAGACCTTTACTTAATCTCTCTTTTTTTAAGATGAACTGCAAAAGGGGAAATACCCTGTGAGAGTGTGGGGAGAAGAGGTCAAATCCAGGGTGTTTGGGCAGAAGGCACATCCTTAAAAACCCAAACCCTTGTGAAAACAAGGAGGAGGGTGCCTTATCCTGGGTACCGACGCAGCGCGAGGGGGAAGGATGTGGATTCACCCACCCACACGCTCTGTGATCTAGAGGTGGACTAGGCAGGGTCAAGCTGTGGTTGGATTCAATGTTCTTAAAGGTCTCTTCCAACCCAAGAGATTGGGTAATTCTGTGACAAAACACCAGTGAAAGCAGAAGGTTTTGCTGGGGGAAGAGTTTAATTTAAAGGCACATGCAGTCAGTGACAGGCAAGGGGGGGTGTGGATTGAACCCCACAGCAGGTTTGTCTGCCCGAGGTGAGCACACAGGGTCAGACACACTGAAGCTGACATCTCGCTCCTCTGCTCATGCCCTGACTTCTCACCCTGACTTTCCTGAGCACCCCACTGCAGTCCCCCTCGTGGATTCTCCAGGGCACACGCTGCACTTGGTGTGCTGGAGGGTGCGCTGCTCGCCCGCACCCGCATCCGCTGCGATGCTGCGCTCCGTTTTTGGGGTGGGGGTGTCTGGAAACAGCACACAGCTCCCTTGAACTGGAGCATAGAGCCTGGCCTGGAGCAGGAGGTGGCTGCCGCTCGTTCTTACACCGGCAAGTAAAAGCAGCGCAGCGAAGGGGTAATTTGCTCCGCGTATACGAACACCCGCGAGCTCTCCCCGGTGAGCTGGATGGAGCCCTGCCTGCTGCTGCACCCTGCCCCTGCCTGCACCGCTCACCATCACCGCTCACCATCTGCGTGGCTTTGCAGAGCGGCCGTGGCTCCTCCACGCTGCCACAGCCGCCGCTCCTCCACCCGGTTGCCTAGCAGCAGCCCTCGCGGACCTGTGATGGGAGATGGCTTTGGGACGGGTCCAAGGGGTGGCAGCCAGCGCGGCGAGGCGCGGGGGGGGTAATGAACTGTGTTTCTGTTGCAGATTCCTTCGTGCTCAGACCGCGAGGTCCCTCCCCACAGCATCCAAGCAGCCAGACGTGCGGTAGCCAGGACCTCTGCTGACTTCCAAGAGTTTTAGCGTACAAGCAACACTGCATACATCAACTACCCGGATTCCCCTGCCCTTCCTCCTGGACTCTGAGCCGAGCCTGACGCTCTGGAGGTGAAGAGGACAGAAAAAAAAGCACAGAAAATAAACAGGACTGACAGCGACCTCGGGAGAAGGCCAGCGGCCTCGGGAGATGCTCGGTGTGGGAGAGGTGCATGCAGGGCACGACGCGCCCAGCTGGAGCGGTGGTCTGGACTGAGGGGGCTGCTTGGCAGGACCTGACAGCCAGGGTGAGGATGCCCCCAGGAGGGTGGTGGCCCCCGGTGACTTGTTTTATCCCTGAGATACACTCACCTTGCGGCTATGGGTGCGACCACCTAAGCAGCTCTCTGTTCACGGGACGGGGGGTGGGACGGCTGCCTTCTGAGATGGCACCTTAGTCCTTAATTTTAAACCTATGTTAATCAGTGTTTATTACTCTGCACAAGACAGGGAGGTTTCGGGGGAGGGCGAGAAGCAAGGCAGGTCAGGACAAACCCGTTCAGTCTCTCTACCCTCTGTATTCCCTCTCCTTTCCCTTCATTAGTGTCACAGTTCAGAGGGCACTCTGGTGTTCCTCTGCGTTCCTGGATGGGGTTTATGGTTACAGCACGTGGCTCTCTGTTCATCCACACTAAAATGGTTGGAGTAAAACATGGGGTTTGATGAGGTGGCTGTAGCCACACACTGTAGCTCTTTGCCCAGGCCCAGGTCTCGGTTTGGTTCAGCACCGATTCAGTTCACGTGAGCGATAGGTGTGGGACCCTCTCAAGGGTGCTCCTACCCAAAGCCAAATTTCCATTCTCCAGAAATAAAAGCCACCTGCTTAAAACCAGGGATCAGATGACAAAAGCCGATTGCAGTGCATTCACCATTCCACTGGCAGGTGTCCTTCAGCCCCAGCCCCTTTGCCAGGGCCAGGCCACGCTACCGCAGAGCTGCTGGCGTGGAATCCGCGCCGGAGCAGCTCCACCCCGGGCTAACTGCTGCCAGACAGACAGAGCAGCACCCTCGTAGAGGGGACCCTCCCCTTAGCGTTCTGTTCCTCCAGCACCCGGCTCGAGGTAGGTCCAAACGCTGCCCACGTCACTCGCCTCCTCCCCGTCGCGTGACCCCGAGGGACCCCTTGGCGAAGGAGAGGGGGTTGCTCCNTAGAGGGGACCCTCCCCTTAGTGTTCTTTTCCTCCAGCACCCAGCTCAAGGTAGGTCCAAACGCTGCCCACGTCACACCNCCCCTCCTCCAGCCCCTCTGGGAAAAGCAAACCTTACCCCCCCCTTCAGAGCTGACCTTGGATCGCCCCCCACTGCCCCTCCACTGCCCCAGTCCTTCCAGAAGGGTCTGAAGCACAACTTTACCCTTGAATCGAGGGAAAAGCGTAATCCTGGAAATCGACTGGGTTCTCTTTAGCCCGAACAGGCAGAGCTGTGCAAGTGCTATAGACCTGATTGTGAGCTTCACAGTGCAGGACTCTCCCCCTGGACTAATGACCTTGTGTATTTACTAAGGTTTAAAAAACCCACTATTTTTTTTTTTGGAAGTTATTTCCTCCTGCTGTACATCAAACCACCGGGGAAAAGCTGAGCTCTGTAGTTCCCACTCGTAGTAGCTGTGCTGTTGTAGCTCTTACTGACATGCTCCTTGAGCTGGAGCGGTGCTGGGATAGAGGGGATGTGGTGCTACTGGTTGCTGGCTGCTCCATGGGTGCAGGCATCGTTACCCTGGGCTAGAACAGCAGGGCTCTGCTCCCCAGCAGATCTGTCCTGATACTGCACCAGCCTGCCAAGTCCAATTCGGTTTGCAAACCTCCCCCCCCTGCCCTGAGTGGAAAGAGACGTTTTTAAAGGACTACAGGGTTTTCATACCATTTTAATAGTTCCCAACTGACGTCCTCTCCCAGCTGCATGTTTTGTTTGCCCGCTCTCCATCCCAGTCCCTGCAGGGCTGGTGACCTCCCCTCCTTGGAAGGAACTAACTTTCAGAAAGACACGAAGGACCGAGCCCTGGACACAGCTCCACTCCCCTCGAGGGCCCTTCCATCCCACACAGAGGCTGCCGTGGTCCCTGGGAGCACGTGTTCGTTCAGTAGCTCTGGCCAGGATGGAGTGTGATACAGCTGCACTGTCTGTTCTCAGTTTTAAACAAACTGTATTTAAATTTGTTAAATAAAATGATGGTTTCTAAGAGTCAGAATACCCAGAGACTCCATTACCAGGAGACGGCGCCTGTCTGATGTTTCTCTCACAGCCTGAATCCGCCGGTTGCTGGAACAGAAAGCAGGGGCTGAGCGACTCCGAGGAGATGGGAACGGAGTCACGGCTCGGGTTTGATCACTCCCTCTCCTTAAAGAGGCGGCAGCTCCTCCGTGACTGCCGAGCTGGTGAGTTTAAGGAAAACATGGCTTTCTGGTTTTAAATCCAGAGATCCCCCGTTTTGGGGGACAAGGAGCAAAAAGCAAAAGGAACCTAAGATTTCACAGCAGGTTAATGAGAACATGTGGAGGTGCTCTCCCATGTGCACCTCTGTACGCAACCCTCCTGGTTCTGCTCCCTCCAAATGTCCTCATTTNACATGGGGTTTGATGAGGTGGCTGTAGCCACACACTGTAGCTCTTTGCCCAGGCCCAGGTCTCGGTTTGGTTCAGCACCGATTCAGTTCACGTGAGCGATAGGTGTGGGACCCTCTCAAGGGTGCTCCTACCCAAAGCCAAATTTCCATTCTCCAGAAATAAAAGCCACCTGCTTAAAACCAGGGATCAGATGACAAAAGCCGATTGCAGTGCATTCACCATTCCACTGGCAGGTGTCCTTCAGCCCCAGCCCCTTTGCCAGGGCCAGGCCACGCTACCGCAGAGCTGCTGGCGTGGAATCCGCGCCGGAGCAGCTCCACCCCGGGCTAACTGCTGCCAGACAGACAGAGCAGCACCCTCGTAGAGGGGACCCTCCCCTTAGCGTTCTGTTCCTCCAGCACCCGGCTCGAGGTAGGTCCAAACGCTGCCCACGTCACTCGCCTCCTCCCCGTCGCGTGACCCCGAGGGACCCCTTGGCGAAGGAGAGGGGGTTGCTCCCTGCTGAAACCCTGTTTTGAGGGACTGAGCCACGCAGAAGAGGGACCTGGGTGCTACCGCCTTGGTTGACTACTTGAGGTTGACAGACGTGCTGAGGAATCGAGGTACAACATCCCCCCTCCTCCCCACCTCCAGCCCCTTTGGGAAAAGCAAACCTTACCTCCCCCTTCAGAGCTGACCGTGGATCGCCCNATTTGTTAAATAAAATGATGGTTTCTAAGAGTCAGAATACCCAGAGACTCCATTACCAGGAGACGGCGCCTGTCTGATGTTTCTCTCACAGCCTGAATCCGCCGGTTGCTGGAACAGAAAGCAGGGGCTGAGCGACTCCGAGGAGATGGGAACGGAGTCACAGCTCGGGTTTGATCACTCCCTCTCCTTAAAGAGGCGGCAGCTCCTCCGTGACTGCCGAGCTGGTGAGTTTAAGGAAAACGTGGCTTTCTGGTTTTAAATCCAGAGATCCCCCCCTGTTTTGGGGGACAAGGAGCAAAAAGCAAAAGGAACCTAAGATTTCACAGCAGGTTAATGAGAACATGTGGAGGTGCTCTCCCATGTGCACCTCTGTACACAACCCTCCTGGTTCTGCTCCCTCCAAATGTCCTCATTTCAGACGGGGGAATGTCGCAGGTGCTCACAGTGAGGGCAGGGGCAGAGGGGTGGCTACCTTGTCCTTGCCCTTTCCTCCTCCTCCTGCACCTCCTCCCTGGGAGTTCTACCTGCCTGGCCTGCAACACCACAGAGGACAAAACACATCTCGGTTTTTAAAACTTTTTCTTTTTTTTTCCCTTCTTGAGAGATAGAGAACAACCTCCATAGTAAAATGTAGTGGAAAAAAAAAAAAAAGCTCGAATTAAAGTCATTTGACAACTGACTTGGCTTCCAACAAGTGAACAAGCAGCGGCCTCTTCACGGAGAGATCAGCTGGACCCTGCCTGGAGCACATCAAAATGGTTTTGCACACCTGGTTACTCACACGGTCGGGAACTATTTTCTCCCTATCTAATCATAAAAACAAGGAGGCCAGTAGTAACCCACTGTTAAAGTCACCAGAGAGCTGAGCTCAGCTTTCAGTTCAGATGGCTTCAGTTCTTCCTCTCCCTCCCTCCCACCTCGGTTTTACTCCCCCACGTTCACCAGATGGTCCGTAGCCTCACGTGCAGCCATCCAAGCTGTGGGTCCTCAGCAGCGCAGGGAGATGAGCTTCCATATCCATCCCTCCATCCACCCTCCGGGAGCCCAGTCTCGCTTCAGCACTTACTGCCAAGAGCAAAATCCTTTACCTGGGTCTAGTGGAAATGAACGTGCCCAAGTGCCTGGGCCACCATCGTGTCCCCAGACATGTGACATTCGAGAGGAGCCGAAGATGGGTAAGAAGCTCTCGTCAGTCCACGTACTGTGTCCTTCCCAAATAAGGTATGTCGACAGACTGTATTATCCGTCCTGCAGTGCGCTCCTCGAAAATGACAATCTGCAGAAGAGAGGGAGATACAGATATATATGTATATGTATAGGAAATGTCCTCATACAGAGGCTGAGTCACTTTCAATACTTTCAGGAGGGGAAGGCATGTGATCCCAGCAGGGCAAGGACGCATCGTTTACAGAGATCAATCAATACGGGTCTGAACGGTAACTGTGACTCTTCCTTGGCACCGCTCGACGCAGAAAATGAAGCAGCATCAAATGAGGTTTGTCTGGATTTTGAACTGGAGGCATTGCTTTGAAGTTTAGCTGCCATCCTCCTCACATCTGTCAGAGCCACAGGCAGGTTTAGAGCGGCACCTTCCCTGATTTCCACCAATCTTGGGAGGCAGCAGCCTCCTTGCTTCCCGTTGTGCCGGTTTCCAGCTCGAGAGGCAATTAATGCTCTGTACGTGCCTTGGTCTCTGGGACATGGCTCAGAGCAGGATGTTTAACACCACAAAGCAGCAGAGAGAGATCCTGCTGCTCTCTCACCTCGTTGCTCCCTTTCCACAACCAGGGGCCAGGCAGGTAGAGTGTCTCCTGAGGTCCAATCTTCCAGTAGCGGCCCAGGTTCTGGCCGTTGACAAACACCACGCCTTTTTCCCAGCCCTGGGATCAAGACCACACACAGAATTATTGCCTGGTTGGTGTCCCCCTGCCCGGGAAGCCAAGTCTTGCTTTCAAACCCTCATCCTTTCAGACCATTCTCTGCTCTCTTGCCCTGTGCAAGCCCCTGAAGCCATGACCATTTACTGAAGCCCTGTTGACCAGGACTTACACTGAAGGTGCCAATTAAAAGCATGAAGCTTTCTGAAACGAGCAATTTGTGATTCATGCTGTTAGAGACAGGTTCATCCTTCCAAACAGACACAGCTTTATTGCCCCCAAGCACACAGCATCTCCCTTCACCTGTTTCCCAGGTGACAGGAGTTCCATACTGCTACTGTCTAGAGTCATTTACAACAGAGTGTAAGTGGAAAAGTGAGCAGTGTGATAATTATGGCACGGACAATCAGAGGAGGAAGTTTACTAATACTTAATATCTCATCTTAAGTTCTGTGCAAGAGCAATCTTCCACAGAAGGAAGATGTGGGCGCTGCCTCTTACACCATGTCTACAAAGAAGTGATTCTTTCCATACTACAGTGTGGAGGTGGGGATGAAACTAGTGACTCCTTGATTTTCTGTGCCCATGACTCCCCTGCAGCTACAAAACAAACAGGCTTTGTATGTCGATTAAGAAGACTGACTTCATTGGCATCTCTGCAGGGTCAGCATCACACATCTTTTCTCCTCAGGACCACTCCAGGCTGAACAGAATTACCCACCAGGTGAGAAGGTGCCTACACCCTCAAAACGATTCCCTTTCTCCAAGCTTAGAGGAAGACTCGGAGCTTAGTCAGAGCTACTACATAAGTGTCTCTCCAACCAGCTCTTAAAAAACATTGATCAAGAGAAAATAAAGGTGAGGGGAAGAAAAATAGGACTTGCCTGTAGCTTCAAGAAAGTGTCCTGTGGCTGATGCTCTATCCACAGCCTTCCACGAAAGAAAGCCGGACCCACAAAGTAATCTGGGACCGTACTCCAGCCGGCGGCGTGTCGCAAGCTGTAAGAGAACGACCAAACACGGGTGGGAAGCACCAGGCAGCGCCAGGAGACCCCAACGCTCTCCCACACCAGGATGGGAAGCACCAGGCAGCGCCAGGAGACGCCAACGCTCTCCCACACCAGGATGGGAAGCACCAGGCAGCGCCGGGAGACCCCAACGCTCTCCCACACCAGGATGGGAAGCACCAGGCAGCGCTGGGAGACCCCAACACTCTCCCACACCAGGATGGGAAGCACCAGGCAGTGCCAGGAGATCCCAACGCTCTCCCACACCAGGATGGGAAGCACCAGGCAGTGCTGGAAACCCCCAGAACTGATGGGATTTGAAGCACATTCCCGCCCGTGTTCCCGCTGAGGAACATGAATGCTGCACTCTGGTGTTATTTCCCGCCTGTGGCAACAATTTGGGAGCAGGGGAGACACAGAGGAGACAATGAGGAGTGTGGAAGCCCTGCTTCTGCCTCGAGCTGTGACACCTGGGGGGGTGCACATGTGTTACTTGTTGGTTTTAACACCACAACTGACCTCTGTAGGGTTTTCTACCTCTACTGACAGAGGCTCCCTGCCTTACCCCTGCTAGATCCCTTTTTCCAGCCTTTCCCAAATTAAAGCAGAAGAACTCAAAAGAGAAGAAGCCATCTGGACTCTATTAGTAGCTTCCCAGAATTAACCCACCCCTCACAAGTTTCAGTTGCTAAATCTATCAGCCACAGTGCTGCTGCAAAGACAGACACGAACTTCTCCAAGGTATGGGTGTGCTGGGACTGGGGGGTAAGCCATGCTTGTACCCCCTGACCTGACCCCACTGTACAGGCCATGAGGAAGACTCTCCAACAAAGAAAACGGTTGAAACTCACACAAACCTTTTCATGAAGGCAGGTTTCATCTCCAAACTGTAAATCTTGAAGTTCCTCAAGGGGGTTTTATTCAAGAAGACGTCACCAATTAAGCCTGCAAGAGCAATGAGGGTAATGAAGAGTTGAAAAAACAGCCAAAGCTGATGGATTTTTCCAATCTGAGCGCGAGGAACAGCAGGAGATGGAAAGCAGCCACGTTCTGCAATGGAATTAGAGCCCATATGGTCCCATTGCTCATCCAGATTGAGTGGGGAACAACATTACTCTGCTTTGGCCTCTCCGCTCCCTACTCTGCCTCAGCTCACCAAGCTGTTAAACACCCTCCAAGCAGCAAACACTGCTGGCACAGGCAGCAGATGGAGTTTGGTCGTTGGTGGTGGCTTTTAGACTTCTTTTAAAGCAGCAGATCGGTCACTTCTCTAACGGGCACAGCACCACCTAACACAGGCAAGACTCGTGTTCAGCTCGGATCCAGTGCTTCTCACCAAGGATCTTAAGACATCTTAATGAGTAATTTACCCTCAGCACTCATTAGAGGAAGTTCTTTTCCATGTAGCAGGCAAAGCCTGGGTCTTAATCCAGCCTCTTAATTACAGGACTGTAGCTGTGGCTGCAGTGAGTGGAGGTGTGCAAGGCACAGAGGTGTTATTCTGCAGCAAAATACAGTACAATCCCACACCCAATTATCTATTCTGTACTTCTCTGGCATATGAGTCCCCACCAAAAGAGAACCCTGGGGTTTTGACCTCTTCCAGCTCCACATCTACGTGCAGCAGGCTTGAACATTTCAGTAAATTCTTCTTAACAGGATGCAATTCCTTCCCCTGATACTGCCTTGAGCTTTTCAATGTTGCTTCAAACCCCCCAGGGGAAAACACAGATAAAAAGAGGCATTTTCCTTCTCTCCCTGCAGGGTAACACGCTCACAGAGCAAGAGGAAGGGTATCACCAAGCAAATCTAGAGCAGCTTCACTGATGGCCTTGGGTTTAGCTCTACCCCTATATTTTATAGAGAAGCCTTAGCACAAGCCATCAGGCAGCCACTACTTTCCATCTAGGACCACCCCAGACAGTGGGAGTGAAGAACAGGTGTTTTAACCAGCTCCCTCCATCCCACCCTTCCCATTAGCTCCCAGGTGGAAGCCTTGTCTTGGTAGCTGTGCTGGGTCCTCAGATTGGTTCTGTGTGGAGCACCCACAGATGGTTCTACAGCACTTCAACTCAGAGATGCCTCTAGGGCCCTTTGAGGACCAAATACATAACTTACCTTTCCTCTGTTCATTCAGTGCCAGGCCATAATTGACACGACCGCGGTTCTCTACCAGGAGTCTCAGCTGCCTGAACCCCTGTCAAAACAACCAACCACACACAAGGAAGAGCATCAGCTGGACTGTGTCAGCCAGGTAAACAGGTCAGTAGAGGTGTTTAAGAGGGAAGGTGGTGCTGATACCTTTGGCAGACGCTGTTTATCTGTCTAAAGTTGTTGGTTATGGGACACAACAGCGTCCCCACACCATTCAGCTAACAGTGACAGCACTGAGGAACGCTCAGCCTTTTCACAAGTCTCCTTTTCCATTTTCCTTCTGTTGGAGGACCATTCTGACATCACCCACAGAGCCAGGAATGGAGTTTGACACAGTAGAGGCTCAAAGCTCTCCCACAAGGATATCTGCCTGCACACCTACTCCCAGGAGGCGTGTGCAGCCCTGGCGACACACACTCCATCTATACACCAGTCTTAAAGCTGACACCCCCAGGGTAAGGCTACCCTCGGAGCTAGAGAGGCATTCCCCCTGCTTCTTCTGGGGCCTGAAAGCCCCCTAACCACCTTAAAACCTCCTGTGTGCTGAGGACAGTCCCAGACAGCAATTTGGCAGTGAAACGTGACATAGTGTCGTGTGTGACTTAGTCGTGCGACCCCTCCCTGTGCCAGGCTACCCTACCAGCTACTTCAGTGGACCAAGGTGGGATGTGCCTTCTGGAGAGCTACTCTCCAGCAGCAGCTCTGGTGGTGTTACCTACAGGCTGCTGCTGCGAGTGTCCAGTGAGTTACCTGTCCTTCGGGCAGGGAGAGCTCCACCGTGTTGTAGTCCAGCTCACCAACATACATGGTGTTAACAAACACCTGTGGAACAGAGCACAAGAGAGGAGAGCAGCTTCTCACCAGTTATGCTCGGGTTGGGAAGTGGTATTTGGGGGGAGGAAACCATTCAGCATCTTCATAGATGATCTGGATGAGGGGATTGAATGCACCCTCAGTAAGTTTGCAGATGAGACCAAATTGGGTGGGAGTGTGGATCTGCTGGAGGGTAGGAAGGCCCTGCAGAGGGATCTGGACAGGCTGGATTGTTGGGCTGGGGTCAACAATATGATGTTCAACAAGGCCAAATGCCGGGTCCTGCACTTCGGTCACAACAACCCCAGGCAACGTCACAGGCTTGGGCAGGAGTGGCTGGAGAGCAGCCTGGGGGAAAGGGACCTGGGGGTGTTGGTTGACAGACACCTAAAACATGAGCCAACACTGAGGAAGAGGGAAGAACTTCTTCCCTGAAAGAGTCCTCAAGCATTGGAACAGGCTGCCCAGGGCGGGGGTTGAGTCCCCATCCCTGGAGGGGTTTAACAGACGGGGAGATGCGGTGCTTGAGGACATGGTCTAAGGGTAGACTTGGTGGCGGTGGGTTAATGGTTGGACTGGATGATCTTAGGGGTCATTTCCAGCCTTAACAATTCCATGATTCTGTGATTCTATGATCTCTACTTGAAACTACAACTTCAGTCCAGGTGGGGGGAAAAAAAAAAATCACAACATTTCTCAGAACAGTCCATACCCTGATGGCCAAAGATAAGTTTTAGCTGAGTGGAACCTCGAGCTGAGAACCAAAAAGAGCCTGACCAACACTTTGGTCACAGCTGAGCCATCTCTGCTCACATTCCAGAGTTGGCCACTTGTCTTCTGCTCCTCACCTGCGCTCGGTCGCGGACGTGGTCCCTGGTATGCAGATGGCCACCACCAAATATGACGGTCTCGTAGAGCACGTAGCCGTACGACTGGCCGCTGCTGTCGTTCCGCTGCAGGTTCTCCATGTTGATGGGAAACTCTGACTTAACGGGCTGCAAAGGAGGAACACACTCATGGGCAGAGGTGGCCTCTCAGCACTGACAGACCACACAGAGGCAACTCATTTAAGGTAGGTGTTTCCACCCAAGACGTGATGCCTTTTGCTCCTGAGAGGATTAGAACTGGTAGTACCTGCACAAGAGAGGGCAGCACGTCCCAGAGAGACACGTACTGATGCAGCAGGATCGCTCCGTACGATGCCTTGCTTTCAATCATGGGAGGGAGAGGCAGAGGCTGGCCTGTGATGGGAAAAGAAAGGGGAAGATGGAAGGACTGTTTTGGATGCAAAAACCCCTCCAGAATTCCCTGCTTTGGCCAGTCACCCCAGTGAAGTAAAGCCCTGTATCTGTCAGAAAGAGACCTGAGACAGGTGTGACCTGCCTGACCCGAGAAGAGATGAATGATGCAACAGGTAAGGTAAAATACAACCAAAGGTGTTCCCTGCAGCTCTACACTCCCAGTTAGCCAGCACACACCTCCCAGCAGCACCTGAAGCTGCTGAACGCTGCGACCTGCCTGCTGGGTGCAGGCAAAGTACCTCATGTCCCTGGTCCTCCCTCCCACCCTTCGGAAGCAGCACCCAGGCAGTGAACCGAGCGGAGCCGCAGGGCTCCAGCGCCAGGAAGGGCTGTTTGACCCAAGGTTCTGGTTTCACACTCCAGCTGGAACAGTGTTTTGCTTCTTGGGTTTGTCAGTACCGATGATCACGCTGAAGAGTTGTCGGAGCTTGAAGAACTTGGACGTGTAGTCTCCAGCCTCTGTCAGCACAGCATCGTAATCTGGAAAGGACGCGCGTACGGTCAAGGCGGGCGGCAGCTCGGGGACAGCTGTCACACACACTGGCATCCAAGAGGTGAAAGCCCAGGACACAACTGTCTTGGCAGTGTCTATATTACAGAAACTTGCATGCTTTTATCGGTGTGAGCGTAGCTAAACAAGCGTAGAGCTGCTCAGTTTGGAGAAGAGCCGCTCACCGAGGGGAAACATCCTTTTAGAGAGCTAATTTGCACAAATCCAGAATTTCACACAGGATAAAGTCAGCAATTAGCAACATTAACAAGGGGCTGCTGGGATGCAAAAGGCTTCATGGTAAAATTGGGGTTTGGGAAAATTAAAAACCAGAACTGTAGCCTGGATCACCACCTTTGCCCACAAAGAAGAGCCGGCATGGGGGTAACGTGAGGCAAACACATCGTCCGCAACTTCTATTGCCAGGCCAGAATGAGGGGACCCTCCACATCCTTGAGAGGGTCCAGGGATAGGAAACACTAATTGAAGCCCCATTTAGACAGGCATTTGCTTCTGAGCTGTGTTCCAGCTCAGCTCTCCCTGACAAAGTGGCTGTTCCCACTCCTTCTCGATGTCTCTGCCAACTGGAGTAGCCTGAAGGCAGCGAAGGACAACTCACCGTAACTGGTGACATCTGACTTGTACTCGTCGGCCTCCAGGGCACCGTTCATGAAGCCAAAGTTGGTGCCTCCGTGAAACATGTACAGATTGATGGATGCTCCCATTTTGAGGACGCTTGCCACAGTATTCACCATCTCTGCAAAGGAAGGGCAGTGCCAGGACAGCCTCAGTCAGTCAGTCCTGCCCGTGGCACCACGGTGATCTGTGCTCTGCCCTCGGTACGGGCAGCACAGCCACTGATGCGTTAATACATGCAAATAAACCTCTCCTGCAAGTGGAAAAGGGGAGGGCTCTTGAACATGAGCAGGAGTTTTGCTCTGCAGCAGGACAGCTGTAAGGACTGCTTGGCCAGACTCCCAAACTCCATCACAAAGACAACTGCAGAAGCCGAGACTCATTAAATAGTCCTGTTTAGCTCTGCTTTCACTGTGCTGTAGATGACCCAAAGTTGTGGGGTTGTTGATGTTTTATTTTTTCAGTACTGTCCTTCCTTCATAAGGGGCTTTTAAACCAGGTAACACCCTTGATCCTTTCAGAAGGTGCCTCCCTGTATTCCCACATCCTCTCTTAGCCAGGAGTGATTACGCACCGGGCAAGTGATGTCGTTGTGATGGAGGTTTCACAGAACTTGTGACATTTATACAAAGCCCAAATAAAATCAACACAGGACTCAGATTGGCTCAGAAGGTACAAGAGAGGATTTCAGTTGCCAGGCTGCATGTTTTAAACTGCTGTTGAGTAGCAGGAGCCCTTAGATATACCAACATAAATACATTAAGATGTCTGGCTCTCTGCACACCACTCTTTGAGGGATAAAAAAAAAATATCTATGATTTTTTTTTTCCAGAAAAAGCTGCTGATTACTAACACTGCTTATCCAAGTCATGGCAACACGAGCCGCTCCTGGAGTGATTATTCATTCGCGATGGTGCACACAGAGCGAAGGTTACGGCAGGACAGGAGGCTTGAGAAAGCTGTATGGCTCTTGGCCATGGCTGTGTGCCAAGTGTTAACCCCCCCAGAACGCAGGACCAGTGCTTGGTGCTCACCATCTGCATCGAAGACATAGTGAGGGCCTCCCCAGTTGTCAAACCACCCGGTCCAGTACTCCATCACCATCTTCGGCTGGTCTCTCTGGGCCGAAACAGAAGCAAAGAGTTAAGATGGAGACAGGGCAGCCATGTGCTCATCCCTTCTGTTTTTTTTTTACCCTAGGGAAAAATGCAGTTTGGAGACACACTTCACAGGAGTGTTTTCTTCTAGAGTTGGCACTAAACACAAAACCAAAAACCCCAAGGAGCCGAGGAGCTCGGTGGAGTGCGGAACAAGATGCTGTGGGGCAGGGTGGGCAAGCGAAGTGGAGCACAATGCAGGTACCATGGCACACAAGCAAGTGAACAGCACCAAACGGTTCTGGGTACTGCTTGGTAGAGAAAAGACAAAGCATCCCTGCTCAGCTCCTGCCTGAGACACATCCATACACGTCTGCTTACCAGATACACCATGGCCAGCCAGTGTCTGCAGGTGCGCCGCGGCCCACGCCTGCCAAGGCAGGAACAGCAGACCTTAGTGGCTTAATGCCTTTTCAATGCTGCATATGGTGTTGGCAGGACAGAATTAGCCTTTGCAGGAATTAGGTCTTCATTAAAAGGGCTCTGCACACACAGAGCAACTGCTGCCCGCTTGCCGCCGCCTGCCAGCGCCCTCAGCTCATCACAGGGGCCATCACAGCGCACAGGACAACCCGTGCCCAGCCTGGCTGGCACTCCCTGCTCATGGTGTTTGTTTCCAGGAGAGGCAATTTTGCCCTTTATTTGACAGAGGCTTTATCTCACACCCCATAAAATGGCTGAGCCAAGCAGCATTAAGGAAACTCGTGTTTCATTAGGACAACTGCAGGTGCCTGTAGCAATCTAACTGCCCCGGGTCCGGAGCAGCTCTTAGACACACATTTAGTCGATCCCTCCCCACTGAACTAGCTGGAGAAGGAATTTTATCAGCCTCTGGAATAAAAGATCAGGACAAGGAAAAGACAACACAGCTTCCCAATCCTTACAAATGCGAATGACAGGCTCCCTAGGATGCTTTATTGGGCTGTGTGACACTCAGTTGGTGTGGAAGGGGCGGCTTTCCCTTCACTTGCAGGGTGTGGGGAGTTTTGTAGGACCTAAGGAAGGGGAAAGCACAGGCAGCAGAGCTCCTTCTGCCTGTACATTTAGGCAGTAGGACTCAGGGTGCTGGCAGCAAGGTTTGCTCTCACAGCCCAGGGAAGAGATCAGAAGAGAATTCATCACAGCCAAGGGTACATCTTGGTTGTTCACATCTTTCCAGGCTGACACTTGGAGCAGGCAGAGCAGCAGGGAAAGAAGGGGACAGAGGATGCAGGGGGGGAACCTGCCACTAAAACCCAAAACTGGTTATTCTGCACCTCTCCCACTCTGTGTCCAGAAGGATTTGGCCTGATGAGAAGGAAACCCAAATATTTGTTCAGTCCTCCCCCAAAACCAGCACACAAACCCAAACCAGTCTATCAGCTGTCCTGGAAAATCTAAGCAAACAAAGTCTTTGTGCATCTTACCTGCACTGTGTCCAGATATTTCAGCAGCCCCGGTTCCAGCTTCTGGAAGTTAACAGTGGCCAGTGCTGTTGGGAAAGAAAAAGGCTGTATTAACCTAAACACACACACAAGGCTTAGGGGACCATCTCCTTGGGCATCAGCCCAGTACAAGCTCAGGGGAATTAGAACATTTTCTGAACACCAATACACCCTCCTCGGAAATTTCCCATCAAAGGCTCCACTCGGCATGTGGTATCCAACTGGACTGCAGGATGTGTGGAATACTCGGGGCCGTCTTTCAGCTCTAACCACCAGAGATACCAGGAGAAGAGAGCATCAGAGCAGCCTGGGGGTGTCACAAGCTTTAATTGGAGGCTGTAAAGCACTTGTAGATCCTCAGATAAAAGGCACCACATAAAAGCAAACTATTATTAGGAAGTTGAGTCTGGATGGGGCGCTGATCTGCCAGGCTGCAAGAATCCCTACCCAGGCGGTATCTTACAGTGTGTCACACCTGGGGGTGTGAGAGAAACCACAGGACAAGCAAACCAGACTGAAACTGGGATCAGAAGAGTTGTTGGTGCTCCTGGCCTGTGCAGTATGGGGGGAGCCGCAACTCCCAGGAGGAACTGCCAGCGGGAGCGGATGGGTTCCAAGGCACTTGTCTGGGATCAGCATCCCAGCACGTGTCTGATCCACCCTCCTGCTTCTCCAGCCCTCAGACACACTGGTGCTATTTCTCCCAAGAACCTTTGGAAATGCAGGAGCCATGGTACAGTCTTACATTAAAAACTGACTTCTTACAAGAGCTGGAATCAAACCCAGCCCTAGTTGTGTCAGGCTGAGCACTTCAAAGGGAATGCTCAGAGAAGCAACAGCTCACTTGTCACTGCTTATACCCTGATTTTAACAGGCTGACCTACGTCCCATGCTGAGCTGACACGGTGGGAGGACAAAACCAAGCACTGATTTAATACATTAGTTGGAGAATGTGCCCAATTCTGCTCTGCATGCAGACTAACAGCATGTCATTGGAAACAAAACAGGATGCAAAGGTGTGCAGAGCCGGCCCCAAAGCCTATTTCCTCCTTGTCCTCCACAGCAGTGTTCACATACAGAGTTTTCCATCACAGCAGAGGGAAATCTGAGTTTTCCTCTTATCCACCAACTCCCAGCTGGTCAAGCTCAGATCTGAGCCACCCAGGTTGGGGCTCTTGGCACCAACTGTGCCCAAGAATGGAGGGGGCTTGCAGGAGCTGCACGGCAACTCTGAGCCTGAGAATTTTTTCCCTATGGCATGGGACATCCCATAGAGGTGACATGAGCCTCCTTCCTCATCCTCATGTGCTGCAACCACTGAAAGAGGGCTGCAATGCTGTAGCCTCGGGTCCTTCTGCAGCAGAGCACCTCACTGATGCTCCGGGCATTAAGAGGAACCTACAAGTGCCTCTTGGAAAGAAGCCAGCACACCACTGACCGACAGAACAAGATCACAGCATCACTGCATCAGTTTTTGAACCCATCATGGAGTCTTCCCTTCTCTTAATGCCTTTCTACAGTGGATTTTGTTCTCCCTCCACCAGTGCCTTCATAACCACCTTGCTGCCATACTGCTTCGAGCCCTAGTTCCTCCACACATCTGACGACTTGACATGTTGACTCTAATGAGCAGATTGTTGTGACATCGAAGAGGCAAATTGCTATCAGGGAGCTCTCGGCGTGCAACACGCTGGAAACAACAGCTGCGAGCAGGAGCGAGCGCCGAGGCAGTGAGGATGCCCGCGGAAGCTGGGGAGGACCGGGCTGGCACTGCCCCACCAGCCCGGCTGCTGGCTGGCAGGGAGAGAGTGACTCTGTGTGGTCAAGGCTGAAAACTGCCACACTCGAGGAGAGGATGGTACTGGTGAAGGCTCGTGGACTTGAGGCTTATCCTCACAGCGCCACACAAAATCTAGGGGAGGGAAAAGTCTCTCCCTTTAATCATCTCCCTGCCTGAGATGAGGAAATTAACGGCGCGTACGACTGAGTGATGACAGGAGCACTCGAAGCCTGCACCCGGCGAGCATTTCACTAGGGGAAGCAACTGCTGTGCAGGCAGGCAGCCAGCAGAGGCACGGGAGGGAGCAGAGGCCACCTGTGCTGTAAACCTCAGGGGACCTGGATCTGGAAATCCAGACAGGGGGATCACTCTGGCCCCAGAGAGCAAGACCTGGGGCACAGCAGACCAGCCGTACCTCCACCTCCTCACAGCAAAGAGCAGGAGGGGTGCTAAGCAGCATTTTTAAACACCTAACAGAGGTATGCTTTTAAAAAGGGAAAGGGAGAACGGGCACCCTTGTGCACTACTCATGTCTGACACCCTCCTGCCCTCCCAAAGGTTATACAGCTCGAGGGGAAGGCAGGGCTGCCCACAAACCTCTGAACTCACGGGGCGTTACACCCGTTACACGTCAGGTGAGCTTGCTCGACAGACTTGTTTCTCCTCACTGCAAAGCAGGTATCTTGATCAGCAGTTACAATTAGCAGTTGCTGAGGTTAGGTGTTTAATATATATTCAAATGAAGCTTTCTTGCAAGCAGAGAGGCTGCCTCTGCCCAGAGCGATGCTGCTACCGCTGCGTTATGCCTCACATCAACAAAACCCACGCTAGACCTTTCTGGGAAGGGACTGGGTTTGCTCTGTGCATCCAGCACCCAGCTAAGGGGTCCCTGCTCTGCAGCTAAAGCTCCAACTGCAGACAGGTGAGGTTGAATGGGTGCAGTGGAGCAAACAAAGCCCACTGCACTGCTCTGAAGGCTGCGCTCCGTCAGCTGCCCCGGAGAAAGAAGCCGGTCTCACTGTGGGCACTCACCTCCTTCCACTAAGCCAAAGGACAGCCCATTCTTGTTGTCTGAGGTCATTAACAGCTCCACAATCCCTCTGCTCAACAGGGCCTGAATTAAAAAGGGGAAAAAACATTGCATTAATAGATCAAGTTTAGTATTTGTCAGGATACTGAAGCACTGAAGTACATTGTCACCATCTCTAGAGAAGACTTGGAGCTGGCAGGGGCTTGGTAAGAAACACTATTCCTGTAACATCATCCCCCATTCCTCCTGACACTGCCCTGCCTGCTTCTTCCAGCTTAAAACCAACTGAAAAATCTTACTCTGTTTTAGAAAGACAGACCAGTTTCTCACTGATGCACCAGGCTGGAGGATTGTATCTTCTTCAGAGATCGGCTCAACAAACAGCTTCGCTGCCACCATCCAAACAAGGCTTCAGGAGGACAAGGGAAGCCTGAGGCTGGAAGCTGAGAGGAGGAGACAGCGAAAGCCATGGCAGGACAGCTCAGGTACCTCTGCTCTCCCACAACCAAGCTGGGTGAATTCACTGGTCCTCCAGTATCACAGCACTGCACCAACCAGCACTCTGAGGTGTACGAAATGCACACATGAGGCTCGTCGTCCCGCTGGGGGTGGTCTCGTACACGTGGTATTTAACAGAACAGGGGCTGATGTCTGAGGGAGGGGTTAGCACCCCTCTTCTCACAGCATCCTCACTGGACACCAGTCACTCCTTCAGGGAGCTGTGGAAACAAGCCTTAGGGCTCCCAATTCCCAGTTACTAACTGTAAAACAGTGATAAGGGCACGTCAGCCCGCACACACCTCTCAGAGCCTCCTCACACGTTACACGCGGTCTGCGCTCGAGAAGGGCAACACACCAACTCCAAAGCCAAACTCACGGTTCAGAGAACGACCCAGTGAGTTTATCGACCTCCCACACTAAACCGACGCCTGAGCTGGTGTTTGATGCAGTTCAGGGAATGGGAATTTCTGATGGATTTTATGGCAGTAACTCTTGGAGCGCTGCACTAACACTGAGCTTGCTCCTTCTGAATGTACTGAAGGACTTTGCAGACCTGGAGAAACAGCTGAGGCTGCAGGTGAGAAACCAGGAGTAGAGCAAAAAACAAAGCACCAAGAAGAGCAAAAGGACAGGGATTTCAGGTTTGGGGTGAGTTCTGGTTTGTTTGGGGTTTTTAATGGGTCCATTAATGCCAAGAAGATTGCAGTGTCACCAGATGCAGATGTGAATGAGTCAACTTGCACACTCAGAGCTCGCTCTGAGCTCCACCTCACATCAGATCCCACTCTGGCCAGAAAACCAAGCCCTGCCAATCCTGCCTTCCCACGGTTTTGTCTTTAACCGTTGCAATATACTTCCCCAGATGCAAAGTGCCTGCAGATACATGACAAAACAGGCCTGGCAAGGAAACATTATCTGTTCCAACAAGCCTGGGAAACATCCCAAGCTCTTCCATCAGCGAGACGGGGAGAGCAGGCAGGGTGTCTGCACGCTGCTCAGCCGCTCCGTGCCCTCGCCCCTGCGCACGCGCTCGCCACCGGCAGGGTACAGCGAGGGAAGCTGCAGATCTAACAGGCAGCTGTGCCATCACCAGCTCAGACTGGTGATTAACTTGAACTTGGTCATACACACACTTCAGATTTAACCTTCTCAGCGATGCTAAATCCCTCCCCACCACGGAGGCGGCAGAGGAGCGGGCACAGCTCTAAGCAGATTAGGACTCCTGCCACGCCATTTACTTGGCCGCGGAGGCTCTGTGTACCTTGAGCAACAGGACAGCCTGAGCTGGAGTGAACCTCAGGGCAAAGCTGGGGTGTGGGAAGTTTTACTGGATCGACCTGGTAATGGGGCAGCAGCAAAGAGGGAACAGTCAGCTCGTGCTCACACACCGCCAGGCCGGTAATGTCTCAGCAAGAGGAAATCAAACAAGGAACCTTGTGGGCAGAGGCAGGAGCCAAGGCACTGTCTGGGCCCCATTTGGCATGGGGAAGGGAAGCACTGAGCAACAAGCCTGCCTGGTGCTGAGCTCCATCTTACATGGGTTGAGGAAGGTTCCAGTGGTTGGTTCATAGAAACCTTCCTCCCAGCTAAGTTAAATGTTTCTCTAACATCAGCTGCGAGAAGGAAGGCAGGACCAGCAAGATAGACAGCTCCTCCAGGGCCAGATACATATCACAGATACTCCCCTGGTTCCCTGTCACCCTCCTCCCTGGAAGACGTTAAGAACACAGGCTTATCAGTGTTTGGAGGGTCATAAACCATCTCTTCTGCTCCAGGAAGAAAGATCAAGGGAAACACAGCTGGATTATGCTTTTGAGGCTTCCCAAGGCCGGGCTTGAGAGTTATTCAGGAGAAAGAAAATACTGAGAGGATGGTAGTTAACGAGGTGAATACCACAGGAACGGGTAACTGTGCCCACATTACCATTTTAACATAGGACATGTAGTTGGGGTCTTTGGCGTAGGAACCGTACTCGTTCTCCACTTGGACCGCGATGATGGGACCTCCTTTCTTGTACTGTTGGGAACAAAAGGAGAAGTTTCTCACCATGGTTTCCAATCAGAGGGACCAAAATTGCTACAGCCTGCTCACAATCTGCGGTGCAGACAGCTCTTACTCATGGACAGGGGGTGAAGCATCGTACTTGCCTGAAGAGGGACGACAAGAGGCATTAGATGATCAAAATAGGCATCCACAGCTTCTGTGAAGCCCTTGTACGTTGTCCTCAGCTGCATCTCAGGGTCTTGCAGTAGCCAGCTATGGGAAAAGCAGCAAACAGACACTATTAGAGCCCCCTGTCTGGTACCACCACCATGCCAGCACGTCTGGGTGGGAAGTGTTGGTCGCATCACCTGGCTAAGCCTGCAGTGCAGGTATGGCCATGGTGTGAGTCAATGTACTGCTCACACATTTAAAGGAGTCCAGGCTGCACTGCCAAGCTGTTCCCCTTCCTTCTGCTCTCTACTCCAGGCCTAAGATCATTTTCACTCTTTATCAGAACCTTTTATCTGCCTGATTAAAAAAACCCCTGGCAAAAACTGACAAGACAGGCCCCTCTCAAAACCTAATGCAGACCATAATACTCTCGCCAGTAAATCAGTCACCAATGCACCTTCGCAGCTCTGCCCTGACCCTCCCTCAATGCCAAAGCTCTGAAAGTCAGAAAGGTTCCAAGCAATAATCCCCAAAGGTCGTCAGGTGTCTCCGCTGAGGGTTACGCTCCGCGAAGGTAAGGAAAACAAGCAGCGCGTAACCTGGCACTGGTTCCACTGGGATCCAGTAACCAGGCAAGTCTCGAGGGTGCTCTGGAAGCCTCCTGGCAGCACACTGTGAGCTTTAGGAAGAAATGCAGCTGGAAGAGGGTGAAGTTACAGGTCTCTGTTACAACCTGTTATGCGTGTTCCAGCGGGACTTTTAAACTGAGCTGAGACAGGCTGCGACAGCCGTAGCAGATGGGTTCCCAGGTCTGTTTCCATCCCGTACCCATTAAGCCATCACACAGTTACTGTTTTAATGAATAACTGCTCAGAAATGACTCTGGTTCCAGGCTTATGACCCACACAGCTTGGGAGAGCTCAATGGACCTTCCCCTGCTTCAGGGCCACAGAAATAAACGCTCCCATCTAACGGCCAGACCATTTGAAATCCTCGAAGAAGGCCCAACTGCGCTGTCAGAGGTTTCTTCCACAGTCCCAGACACTTGCCTCAACCAAGCTACTTACCTGGGCAGGCCACCAAGGTCCCATTCCGAGCAGATATAAGGTCCAGGTCGCAGAATCACCCACAGTCCATTTTTAGCTGCCAGTGAAAGGAAGGCCCTGGGGATCCAGAGAGCTCAGTTACTGCCTGACTGCAGAGTCCCTGCCCATCACACACACCAACCTCCACCTTTAGGTACCACAAGAGAATTACTTGATGCAGCAGCTACACTGCAGTGGTACTAAACCTGTGGAGGAGGAACAAGGGTCTCCATCTCCCAGCCAAGGCAGAGGCTTTGCTTTGGAAACAATTCCATCCAGAACCACCCGCCCCTCAAAACAGGAGTGACGGATAATAGAGCCGTCTGTACCACATACTCGAGATCCAGGTTTCGACTGAAGTCAAACTTCCCCCTCTCTTGTTCGTGAAGGTTCCACGGCACGTACCTGCAAGGCAGAGGTAGGGATGTGGAGAGGGAAGGCTGGAAAAGGGCACAAAATCTACCCATTCCATTTGCTAATCACTAACAGACCCAGCGATCACTGCACATATGCATGACAGGCATTTTTATGAGGTACAGGTGGCAGGGCTGGGGCGCGAGGACACTCACGTCGTGAGGGTGTTTAGGCCACACGCCTTCATCTTGAGCATCCGGTCTTCCCAGTACTCCCGGGGCACCCGGAAGTAGTGCATGGACCCCCCAAATATGCGGAAAGGCATGCCTTCCAGGAGGAACTGCGAGTTCGCTGTCTGCAAGCCCAGGGTCCTCCCCCACAACTGCAGGGGGATCAGCTCGCTCCAGTTAAACCTAGAAGAGAAAGAGACGGATGAGCATCCAGCCTCCGGTACAGAAATCTGTGCCAACCATCAAGGAATGTGTCCCCGCTGCTGGTTCCACCCTACCTGGCAGGAGCAGATCTGCCCTTCCAGCTGCTTAAGTAAACTGTGGTCATACAGCACACGTGTGTTCTTCGACAGACAGTAAAACCAGTGGAAGATCCCCCTCAAGATGCTTATTTAACATTCATCCACCCTGGATGCCCTGAGCTCCTCTGCCACTGGAGTTGTACTACTCAACTACTCGGGCAGAGGTGGTGGAACTGAGCTGCTGAAGACACAGGACGGGCAAGGTTTCACTCAATGCTTGCCACAGCCTTGAATACTTATGACTTGTAAGATCTCCCTGGTCTGCAGTCGGATGCTGCAGGCTGGATGGGTTTCCAGATCCTTGCTCCGGCAGCGGCTGCATTTCAGTATGGACACCCTGAACGTCTCGCGGTCTCCGATACCTTCCAGCTCAACGCACGTTAAAATCAAGACCCCTTTTAAAGAGACCCTTTTCCTCTACTTTAAAGGAAACCTCAGAATCACACCACCCATGCAGGAAAGATGAGGTCTGCTGCCATCACAAACTTACCTCTGCCTGCATCCCTGCTGCTGGGAACTCCCGAGTATGTTATGTGCGGAGCAGAGGAGGTGCCAGGCTCCAAACCAGTCACAATACTCACATCATCACAGGCTCTGTTCAGGCTGGTTCCTGTGCACAACAAGCCTCACATGGCTTCCCAGTTCCCTTTGCCTGGGCCAGGAAAATCTTTTACCAACTAGCCCGGGCCCAAGGCAGGGGATGCTGCCTCCATCAGACCCCACGGCTCCGAATACACAGAGGAGTAAGACCACAGCAACGTGTCCCTCTGAGATGCTATCACAGCCAGATGCAAGGAATGAATCCATCTCAAGACAGCAAGAAGGACCCACACATCCAAGAGAAACATCACATCCAGAGAGGAGGGAAACTCCCAAACCTCTGGTGGTTTTCTAGACTCCATGTAGAGCGTGTAGTGGCAGGGAAGGTGAGGACACCTCACAACAGGGATCTCTAACCAGGAGGAGCCGTCCTGCGACACGAGACAAGGAGGCTACAGAGGAACTAAAGCTAAGGCCTGCGGGGCTGGCCGACAAGCGCAGCGGGTACCTGTGGAGCACAGCGTTCTCACAGGGCTCCGAGGCAGCCGGCGGCAGGCAGGGGTAATACCTGGAAAAGGAAGTCTCGGTTAGCCACACGCTGCCGACAGCTTGCCCCTCGGCCTGCCGGCACACCCGGCACAAGGAGCGCAATGCCGAGCAAGGACAGAGCACGGCAGCCCCTCGCAAGGCTGAGCCTTCGTGAAAGACACGCGGGAATACCCAACGGATGGATTCAAGGGGGGGCTGCCTGAGTGGGAACAGGATGGGAAATGCTCATCTGCCAGATGGACGGTGAGGGGAGGCTGGGAAATGGCAGCACTGCTCCCAAGGGATCACTATGGGCTGCAGCAGCAGGGGAGGTGGCTCTCGGTCCAGGATGTATGACGGCCACCTTCCCCTCTGTGCTGCTACAGCCATGTCCTGTTCAGACTGCAACTTTTGCAATGGCAGCTTGATCCACTGCTGCGGCTCAGTGCCCAGCCTGAAAGCTCAGAGGGGCCCAGAGATGCAACACTCCCATGTTTTTAAAGATGAGGTTGGGAAATGCCGAAGTTTCCGATTTCTTTCGGAGCTGGGTAAAGCCCTGCCCTGCACATGAGGGTCCTGCTAACACAGGTGCCAGAAGGAGGCTGTGCTCAGGAAGCATATGCAGCCGGTTAAAAATAACCAAATCACTTAAGCTTATCTTTGTAATCCTGCGCATAACTCAGCTGGCAAGTTTCCACCAAGTTTCCTACCTTCAAACTCTCCAGCTCTTTGTTCTCACCAAGGACTCGTAGGAAGCTCATGGGTTCACAGTATTTTCAACATATTCCCCTGGATATCCTGAAACTCACGTCTCTCACTAAGATCCACCAAAGTGACTTCTAAAAAAACACTTCTGTGACTCAGCAGAGCTTCCTCCCATCACTCTGAGCTGGATTTCTGCAGCTCAAAGCCCACCTGAGCTCTGTGCTACCTCATCAGAGCTGTCTAGGTATTTTTTTCTGCCATCTGTAATGACAGCAAGGGTCACAAATAACCTTTTTTCATCCTTTTGCTAAAGGTGACTGGTTCTTTGTCCCTCAGCAGCCATTTTCTCCCTGCTTTGGGAAAGTCTGGTGTTTTTCAGGGCAGAAAAAGAAAGGCATTAGCTTACCAAGTTAGTCCTTAACGAAATGGTAAGAAATATGTAAGACAAAGTTGGGAAGTTGCAATTAACTGCTAAACCAGGAAGCCATGCTACAGCATTCACAAGCTGAAGTCCACTCTGTGTGAGCTTTGGAGTTGGTCTAAACGCAAGAAAACACAAGTTGAAACAGGAGAAAAGATGTGGAGACCACTCACTCGCTTGGCCAACACTGAAGAACATACTCCAGAGGACAAGAGGCTTTGCAGCTAAGCCCTGAGCCTGACTTAGACCTTCTGTCTCAGAGGGCTTTGCAGGGCTTCCTCGGGGCAGAGAAAAGTGAAAGCTTTGAGCTGCCCTCACTTGCAACACGCTGCCTTGTGGCAACTGAGGTCCCGTGCTGGCTGGGATCACCATCGCAGTGTTTGATCTCACAGTTTAGTCTCAGGTGACCCAGGCTGCAGAGAAAACCATGGGGCACCAATGGATATGGTGTTTTATAGATGGCTGTTGCAGGAGGCAGTGTTGTATGCTTTTATTTGCAATAAACTGCTGCTAAGAACATATGTGGCACAGACCCAAGACACACGGTAGAAGAAATTTGCTTCTAATTAAGCCAAGAATTATCAAGGCTTTTGTACAGCTCTGAGGATCAAGTAGCTTCCTGCTATGAACTGAAGGACGTGTTAGAAACTATCCAGGTTATCACAGTGATAAACAACTACATCCTCCCTGCTTGAACAGTATCTTCAGCTCGTTGTTGTTGGGGTCTGGGGAGCTCCTGTCCCTCGGCACGGAGCTGGTACTGTGTGGTGACAGCGCTACAGGCTGGGGGCAGAGTGGCTGGACAGCTGTCAGGCAGAGAAGGACCTGGGGGTGTTGGGTGATGCCAACTGAACACGAGCCTGCAGTGTGCCCAGGTGGCCAAGAAGGCCAAGGGCATCCTGGTTTGTGTCAGAACTGGCATGGCCAGCAGGTCTGGGAAAGGGTTTATGCCCCTGGACTGGGCACTGGTGAGGCTGCCCCTCGAGTGCTGCGTTCAGCTCTGGGCCCCTCACTCCAAGAAGGACATGGAGGTCCTGGAGCGGGTCCAGAGTAGGGCGACCAGGCTGGGGAAGGGTCTGGAGAACAAACGTCCTGAAGAGCGGCTGAGGGAGCTTCGGGGGTTAAGTCTGGAGAAGAGGAAGATGAGGGGAGACCTTCTCCCTGCCTGGAATGACCTGATGGGAGGGTGCAGAGAGGTGGGTGATGGTCATTTCTGCCCAGAGACAGGGGACAGGACAAGGGGAATAGCCTCAAGCTGCACCAGGGCAGGTTCAGATGAGATGTCAGAAGAAATTCTTCCCCCAAAGAGCTGTGGGGGTGTGGGACAGGCTGCCCAGGGAGGGGGTGGAGTCCCCACCCCTGGGTGTACTTAACCGACGGGAGATGAGGTGCTCAGAGAGAAGGGTCAGGAGAGGACAGGGACAGTCGGACTCGATGATCTCAAAGGGCATTTCCAACCTGGTCATTCTGTGATCCGGTGACACGTGCGCGGGGAAGAGCATCACCCCCAAAACGAGCGTGACGCAAAGCGCACGGGGCATGAGCTGCAGCCGTGAGTAACGCCCTGCTCCAGGTGGGCTCCGGCGGAGCCGACGCTGGAGCGCACAGCCAGGGCCAGAAGAAGAAACACAAATGGATCCCGAAGGAGAGACGGACCCGGTGTCTGGGTACCACATCGCTCGGTCCGAACGGGCCCCGGACATGCTGGAGCGAGCGGGAACGACGCCGTGAGCAGCTCCGGACACGGGTTAGTTCTGATTCGCGACCGATTCACCAACGCGCGTATTATCCCGTCAGAGCCGCGATGCTCCCAAGCCCACGGGCTCCGGGGTCGGCCGGGACGGCGTTCGCAGCGCTGGCAACCGCCCTTCCCCACCCGTTGCTTTTAACGTCGGCCGGGAGCGCCCCGGGA
>VXBZ01006676.1:536295-550525 GCA_013399135.1 Heliornis fulica
GGGGAAGGAGGGAGGGAGCGGGGTGTGGAGGGAGGGGGGGAGAAGCTTGGCCCGGGAGGTGGAAAAGTTGATGCTGGCAGCTGTGGCAGGAGGAGCCCAGCGTGGAGCCGAAGGACTTGGAACGGGTGAGGTACGAGGGTCCGGGGTGGGCTGGGGCAGCTCGCTCCCTCTCCCGAAGGGGCTTTGCGGGCATGATCCCCGTGTGGAGCAAGGAGCCCCACACCCCTGGCGCGGTGTCGGACCGAGCCCTTCTCCCCTCTCCCCTTTCCTCGCACGGCGGAGAGGGGCCACGCCGAGGCCAAGCGCCTTCCGGACCTTTCCCCAGCAGCTGCGTTGCTCTGCAGAGATCCAGCCCTCCTGCCGCCGTCCGTCTGTCCGTCCATCCATCCTCTGCCCATCAGAGCCGTGCTAGGCAGGGCTGTGGCTCTGCAGCGGGCCAAGGGTGCGGCCTGCAACCAGTGCCAGCGCTCGCACTGATAGAGGAAATGGCCGAGTTGAGGAATTACTGTACCGCTTTCACCGCCCTCCCTCTCAGCCATTGCCACTTCTTTCAGCTTGCCTCAACAAGCAGTAATTCTTCTTCTTCTTCTCTCACTCAGCAGGTGCTTCTCCAGAGTGACGATAATTGAAAGTGACCAGAGATGCCTTGGCCGAGCAGAAAGAGAGACAAAGGAGCAGTAGCAGGTCTGTGCTGACATCCTGACTCATTCAGCATCTCTCGCTTGAGGTCCCAAGCTAGAGTGAAACTACAGGCAGCCATCTCAACCGTCTGGCTGTCTTGCAGACAGCATTTCCTCTGTAAAAACGGGCTGAGCATCCGTCTGTGACCGAGACAAGTCAGCTAGAGAGATGATAGGGATGGTGACATGTTCTCAGCACCAGGCAGTTAAGAAACATAAAATTCATGCCTGTTTATGAAGAGTTTTCAGACTGTACATGTTAGAGGTGGCCGGTCAAAGTATACCCAGTGGCAGGAAGATGGTGTGGTGCCCTCTGCCAATAACAAAACAACAGAACAAACAGAAAAAAAACCCAAATCTTGCACTTGAAGCAACATTATATCGTGTTTAAGGTGTGAGATGAAAAAAAAAATACAGTTAGCCTCATCCTTGCCACTCACTCTCTGAACAAGCAGCACAGGTGAGCCTTACTCTAATGTTTTCAGGTACTGCAGTAATTTAAATAGCTTGCTTTGCTGCTTGGTTTTCCTGTTATTTACCAGCCTCACCTCAATCAACTCTGTTGCCTGCAGCTGATTTCTCAGCAATTAATTTAAAATATAAATCAACTAGACTTCCTGGCTTTTATGATGCCTATGCCTATTAAGCTACATTTGTGCATACTACACCAAAAATATATATCCCTATTTCAGATGTAACTAGAAACACTCAGAAACACTGGTGCTACCTTCCCTGTAGCATCTGGGGTGCCACAAACATACCTGCAGTCAGATGCTGGTATGTGAAACCAGCTTAGACAAGTAAAAGTTTCATCACCAGTCCTTGTTGGAAACAAAATGTGTTTTATCTAAACGGCTTTTTATTGTTTCTTTGAAGATAAAAAAGAGCCTGATGCTAAAATGGCCAAAACCGAGGAGGAGGCTCCAGGTAAGAAGGAAGAAGAAAAGTCCACGAAGCCTCCAGCTGGGAGTTCCAAGTCAGGATGGAAGAACTGGAAGAAGACAAAAGAATCAGACTCCGGCGAGGAGGAAAGCAAGATAACATATTGCCACTGGCTTCTGAAATCAGAGCCAGAGAGCAGACTGGAGAAGGGAGTGGACGTGAAAGTAAGCACCGACACCCAGCCTGACTCAGCAGCTTGGAAGCAGTTTCAGTGCCATCCAGAGAGTCAGAGCCTGGACACAGAGTTACTGGTTCAGATTGTTTGCAGTGTTTATGTTGTGTCTTCTCAAAAACCTCTCTCTCTCTACCAGGGTGACAGCCTTGGGGTTTGATACCTGTAATAAAAGAGGAAATCTGGCCCTAAGGAGGGTGCTTAGCAGCTGATAGCAGGGCAGCATGTAATTCAGAGTGCCTTTACACTGCTCACATGCTCCCATGGGAACCCCAAAAATGGTGTCATGTTTGTACTATAATTGAAGGAGCTAGAAGGAACCGGTGTTTGGGTGCAGTGTAGATAATGAGACAATGAAGATCAGGCTTCCCCTGAACTTAACCTGTACTGTCATTCCCTTTGGCAGTTCAGCATCGATGACTTGAAAGCCCAGCCCAATCAGACGACCTTTTGGGATGGAGTAAGAAACTACCAGGTAAGGAGCACAGGGCAAGGATGGGACCACTGAAACGGCATTTAGAAGGGAGTGGCTCTCCCCACGGACAACTTGTTCCCTTTGCCCAAAGGATTTCCCTTTGAGTTACTCCATCTGCTTCTACAGCTGGGTTTTGTCAGGATTTGGAACTCCTGCTTAATTGCCTCTAGGTCAAAGGTAGATTTAGGCTGGGTAATATTCTGTCAAGTCATCCAGTTTTAGCTCTTGACACCTCCTAACAAACACTGTTATATACTGCTTATAGTGCAGAGAGCTTGACACAGAGCTCTTAAATCTGTGCTTTACACCTGACAGGCGAGGAATTTCCTGAGAGCCATGAAACTCGGGCAGCAGGCCTTCTTCTACCACAGTAACTGTAAAGAGCCTGGCGTTGTCGGCATCGTCAAGGTGAGTGTCTCCTCTGTGTTTCAGGGAGAGCAGGGAAAGCAGTGAGGGATGGGTTATCACACAGTGTGTTAGCCCTGCTCCTGGCTCAGGACCAAAGGGGTGCAAAAACCATCTTGCCAGAGCCACAAATGAGCCTTGAGCACCGATACCTGTCACGGCAGGGCATCTTTCTCAGGCATCTTTCCCCAGAGAAATGGAAGCCAAGTGTTGCTCCAGACTCTGATTTAAGTCTGAATCACTAAATTGCAAGGCAGTAAAATAAAACCTAGGGCACAGAAAAGCTTTAAGAGGGCAACTCTTCACAAAGACTGTCATCACCTACCTGGTTTTCTACTGTACGTGCTCCTTCCACATTGCTCTCGCAAGAGGTGATGATGTTTCACTGAGAGCCATACTGTTGTGCAGCTCTTTGACCCAAGAAATGGAAAGGAAGGAAATACATTTCACCACTAGAAGGAGGTCAGGGAAAGCAAGGCTGATGGATTACCAGGATTATTCCTTCTGTCCAGTCACAGGTTCCTCCAGGGCATTTCACACCCTTTGCTGGCAACAGTTTTTAACTGATGGGAACTTGTTTCACGTTCTTCTCCCTTGCTGCTCCAGATCGTGAAGGAGGCATACCCTGATCACACGCAGTTTGATCAGAAGGATCCTCATTACGATTCCTCCAGCAGAAAGGAGAACCCCAAATGGTCCATGGTGAGGTATTAACTAAGTACTGCTTGCACACAGAGCTTGGAGCAGCTATGTTTGCATCATGCTGCATATCTTCTTAAGCTTCTGTCCTGGCCTAGCCCCTTTTTTCCTCTCTCAAGAGAAAATCTAATCCTGTTTTCTCCACCTTTTCCCCATCTATTTCTTCTATAAGGCTGCCAAAACTTATCTCCCTAAACTCTCAAATCCAGCCTGGATGCAGAGCTGACCTCCAGGCCCAGCAGAAACCCGGGTTAGGACAGAGAATTAACCTCTCTAAGCACCGTTGTCAGTGTGCAGCAAAGCTGTGGTGCTGAGACATCACAGGGAAGTGACTCTGGACAGGCTGGCTGCATCCTCCATCTTTGTGCTTGTGACAACACGTGGGCATGCTGCTAGGGCACAGTGCCACAATTCCTGTGGACAAATCACCTTTCATAGAATCATAGAATCACAGAATTTTAAGGCTGGTAATGACCCCTAAGATCATCCAGTCCAACCATTAACCCACCGCCACCAAGTCTACCCTTAGACCATGTCCTCAAGCACCGCATCTCCCCGTCTGTTAAACCCCTCCAGGGATGGGGACTCAACCCCCTCCCTGGGCAGCCTGTCCCAATGCTTGAGGACTCTCTCAGGACAGAAGTTCTCCCTAATATCCAACCTAAATTTACCCTGGCACAACTTGAGGCCATTACCTTGAGTTCTGTCGCCTGTTACTGGGGAGAAGAGACCAACCCCCACCTCACTGCAACCTCCTTTCAGGGAGTTGTAGAGAGCAATAAGGTCTCCCCTCAGTCTCCTCTTTTCCTTTCTGAGAGCTCTCTTACCCTTGAGCAAGGAAAAGCTTCTCTACCCCTGTGATAGCACATCAGGCATCTGCTTCAGTTTAAACCAGTTCTTCCCACCCTGCTAAGATCCTCTGTGACATCTGAGGCTGTGTGTCCTCCTCCAACCCTGCCCATTGCTTCCCAGGTGGATGTGCAGTTTGTGCGGATGACAAAGCGCTTCATCCCCCTCTCTGAAATCAAGACCCACCACCTGGCACACAAAGCAGATGGAGGCCCCCTGAAGAACATGATGCTCTTCACAAGGCAGCGTCTTTCCATCCAACCACTGACACAGGGTAAGAACCTCCTCGGGCCTCACAATGCCCTTCCCCAAGCAGCAGCCCTCACTCGGAGAGCTTGGAAGTTCCACTCATGGCTTTTTCTTCCTTACCTTTTCACCACAGAGGAATTTGAATTTATCTTGAGCCTGGAAGATGAAAAGCCACATTAAGGAACTGACAGCAGCACAGCTTCTGCCCAGCCCACCGATGCCACCTCCTAAACCAGCACAACTCCCAAGTTTCCTTGTCCAGTCCCAGCAACGAGAGCACACCCGCGCGTGACTCGCAGCCGCACCGCCCTTACTCTGACACAGTTATTTTTGCTTATTTTTAAATAAAGCCTTTTAGAATCAGTTGCAGCTGCTCTGTTTTTAATAGTGGAAAAACCTGTGGTCTCAGTGTTGAAGGACCAGGGACAGGCCTGTCCCTCTCAAAGGTGTTTGCTGCCAGATCCAGCTCAGCAGCTCCGTGTGCTTCGGAGGGACGTCCCTCTGCAGAAAGGTCTCGTCCTGAAGTGGAATGACACAGTTTGGATGTGTGCACACATCTGGCCTGACTGCTGCAGCACCCATCACAGGTAACTCCCCGTGGTTTTTTTTTTTATTTGGGGAAATCAGAGAAAATTGAGTTTGCTGATTTTTAAGCCACACAAGTCTTCCACCAGCACAGCTTCTGTGCAGTGGCACAGCTTAAAGAAGGCCAAGAGTTTAAAGAGGTAACAGAGGACAAACCCCTCGGGCTCACTTGGAGGCCGGCACAACACAGCACTAAAGGGAAATGTCTTGAAACCTTGAAACAGANNCAGGCAATATAAACCATACCAAACACAGGCATGCACAGCGTTTGACAGCCAGGGCTGGCTCTTTTTTAATTGGAGAGACAAAAAAACCCGAGTTTAAAATACAGCCATTGAAAGGACGACGAATTAAGAAACATGTAAACACAGCAGAGGCTTAATTACAGGTTGCGCCGCTTGGTTTAGTACTTGCACACTCCCCTCTGCCCAGGAGAGAGGGACCAACCTGAGGGACACGACTGCTTGAGTACTGTGAGCCCCTCACCCTGCTACACCCTTCTCTGGTAGCTGGGGTGGCCTTAGGCTTCCCCTTCTCTAGAGATGCTCCACCCCAAACAGAGCGCCGAGCGGGCGACCGGTCCAACGGTGAGCTGAGAGTGAGTAAAAACGGGGGTTGTGTCTAAATTTGGGTGCCACAGGTAGGGATGGAGGGGAAAGGGGGTGCAGGGTGGGGAAAACCCCTCAACCAGCCCAGCACACAGGCTTGTGCACCTTTTCCATGCAAACCCTCGGGGAGGGATGGAGATGTTTAATAAAATCTCCTCCCAGGGCGTTCCCTCGCATCCAGTAGCAACACTGTTACACGGGGCGCTCCTGGAATGTGGAGACACTTCATCTGTGGGGTTTCTTTAACACCACACAGCCAACAGCAGGCAAGGGGAAAAAATAACCTGGATATGGAAGGTGAGGGAAAGCTGGGGGCACTTAGGGCCACAGAAAGACAGTCTGCTATCCCCAGAGTCCCTAGAAGACTCTTATCATTCCCCCTATGCACAGCGGGGAGTAGAGCGGGCGTCAGAAGCAACGTCCAGCTTCCCCCACCACAAGACCTGCAGCAGGCCCCCAGCCCCCCTTGCCCTGTCATGGTGGGGCAGCTCTCCTCTAAAGAAGGCTTTTGCTTCGGTCTTAGGAAGACACAGCTCCAGCCCATGGCGTGGGCTTCTCCCGGAGGAAAAGCAGGCCCCGTCTTCACCAGTACAGAGCAGAAGCACAGTGTGACACGAGTGTGCAGCGGGGATGAGATCATTAGTGTCCTCTACAACAGAGCAAGACTGTCCAGCTCTACTAGAAACCACAACCTTACACATGGTGAGTAAGAGATAACTTACTTTGGCAAGCAGAAACACACATTTATCACTGAAATACAGTAGCTGTCCTATGACATAAAAAGCTCCCCTTCCCCCCCCCAGGCCCCACTCCCTCCACCAGCACTGCTCCACTCCACAAAGCAGAAGGTACTTCCATTTCTACTCCACATTCAGCTGTGGGATGGGGCACAGGGGAGTCAGTCTGATGTTGAAAGGGAGCCAGACAAAAGCCCAGCGAGCCACACGCTCGCGGGGAAATCCAGACAAATCCCGGTTGGTAGAGCTCACACCCCACGTGTGTGGGGCAGCCTTGTCCCTCCAGCTGGTGGAGGCCTGGCCACCCGCTTCCTGGGGGGCACCCCAACAGGATGGGTGTTCTCCAGACCCTGTCAGTCCAGTCTGCAAAGCCACAGCTGAGTTGGGATGGAGGAGTGATGCCCTGCCGGGAGCGCTCTCGTGATTCTGCGGAGCTGGAGACTAAAAGCAGCTCATTTTGGAGAAAAAAAAGCGCATTTGGGGTCTCAGTTCACAGCAGACAGACCTTGTGGGCAATTCCAGCTCGGGCCTCAGGAATGTACCTCTGGAATCAGAGTGCTCCACCATCCTTCCAGCTGCTGCTTGGCTTCATCTAGCAGCATGCACAGGCCAGGAGCTTCTTCACACCACTGCATCCACCTTCTGTCCTTACTGATCCTCATCCCGCAGGCAGGAGGGAGCAAACAAAACATGTGTTTGTCTACCACCGCCTCTCCCTACTGCACAGCCTGCTCAGCTCAGCATGCTCAGCTCAGCCTGCTCCCAGCCAAGCCCCTATTTACTTCTTACATCCCAAAACCATTCATTAGACCCACAACTGGGACCTGTACGAGAGCAGCAACCAGAGCCTGACTCTCAGGGACACTCAGCTGCTGGGACAAGACTGGGAAGGCACTGCTCTCACCAGGAGCCTTCCTGTCCCCTCCTCTTGCCCACCCAGCAGCACTGTGGGACCCTCTGCCTGACCTGTGCCATCTCCCACCTGCCTCACTTCCCCCCACCTCCAGCCAGAGCTCCCCCTTGACGCAACACGGCAGCCAGGAGCTCTGCAGCAAGGATGTGATGGTCCCAGGGCTGAGTCACCTACACTGTACAACTGCTAGTGACAAGGAATCCAGCACGAAGAGGAAGGGCAGGCAGCGAGGGGATAACACTCAGCAATCCCAATGAGGCCACAGCTCGATCCCCAACTCCCTTCCCTGTCTCCCAGCTCATCACTGGGTCAGTTTTTTCCTTCCAAAGATCTTCAAAAAGGCAAGAAAAATGTCCATCCTACACAGCAACCTCCACACCGCTGGAGAGACTCGCGGCAGACTCGGCCTTCACGTGCTCGCTCCCTCCCCGCTGCCACACCGACGAGGTCCCGGGGCAGGGAGGAGATCAGGCAGCTCCACAGCCTCCAGCCACGTGCCTCAAAGCAGCTGACCCCAGAGGAACGTCGTTGGTTGGGAAGCACGGAGGTACCTTCAGCTCTGCACCGCCGGTGCTCCAGCTCGCCTCGCCCTCCCGTCCCCCTCCCACCCTACGAGTCCTTCCAAGAAAGGAATTAAGTCAAAAACGGGTATTTATTTTCACAAAGTCTCTGAAGTGTTTTTCTTTTTCTTCCTCCTCGCTGCTGTCCCCTCTGGCTCCTCAGCAGCCTTCCTCTGCGCGGCCTCTCACTGCCGGCCGTTGTTCTCTGCAGGCTGGCTGGGGGGCTTGGCCTCGCTGTGGGAGGATGTTCCCTCAAACCTCTGGGAAGCGATGGCTGCTTGGTGGGACATACTCTTCCTCACTATGTCTCCTTTCCTCCAGAGCACCACCTCCTGCAGTAACACAGCCAGCACGGCCTGTCAGGGCTTGCGAGACCTTCTGCTGGCCCCACCCAGACCCAAAGGCTGAACTGAACTGCCAGGAGCAGCTTGCACCCACGCCGGCTCCTTCCGCCCACAGAGGCCTCGCAACGTGGCCTTCCTGAAAAGTTGGGCACAGCCCTTCTCCACGGCATCTGAGCATGCAGGGGCAGATGGTCTAGGGCTGGAGGTCTAAGGGCAACCCTGTCCCATGGCCCCTGGCCACCTCTCTGCAGTTCTGCACTCCACCACGGAACAACAGAGGAACAGAAGTCCCAGGCAGGCACCTTCTACATGCATCCCCACCACTGTGCACATCTTGCCTGTGTGGACCTTTGCTTCTAGACCCTCTCTGCACACTCACAGTTGTCTGGTCCTTACAGATAATCTGTCAAGAACATGATTCCCTTCTGTAGGAACCCCTCAGTCCCCTGTGACAGTCTACAGGGCCAGGAAGCACCAGCTCTGCTCCTCACCTGCTGTTTAAAGTAGCGTCTCTCCTCCTCATCGATCAGCACCAGGTTGAGGTAATAACGCACTGAGAACTTCTTGTTGATGTCCCTCATCGTTGGAGTCAGCTCATAGCCAGCCAGAAAGAGTCTGATGGGAATGGACTCCCCTACAAAGAGCACAGAGAACACAGGTAACTAGGAGAGCGCCAACGAAACGCAGTTCCAGTAGGCCACTAGCTTTGTCTCACAACCCAAATAAAGATGAGCTAAAAGACATCAGCTCCCTTCAGAAATCAGCATGCATTGTCTGTAGCCAGACCCTGTCCCTGCTGGCAGCTGTCCCATCTCCACTTTAACAGCGTGGGACTCGTTAGTGACCTGCACTGAGAGAGCACCACAGGATAAAAAATGAGTAAGGTGACATTTTGTCTGGCAGGTGACTGCTGGGAGACGGAACAGGAGATCAAGTGGCACAGGAGCTCGGCACAGAGCTAGAACACCATCTTTCTGCTCCAAGCTGCAGCAATGCCAGCTGGTGGCTGAAGCCAACAGCAAATTTACATCTATTCCTGGTTCTGCCACTGGTTAACCGAAAGAATGAAGTCACTGCAACTCACTGTGCTGCAGTTCTTCTCACAGTACCAGAGAGGAAGGGGATTGTATCTGATCACCTCTGTAAACTGCTGTGATTCTACCTGCGAAATAGGATGCACCCTACTGCTGAGCACACAGGCACAGCTGAGGATACTGCAGGACTCACATTCCCACCCCAAAAGACTTCAGAAGAGGAATTCTGAAGGGCTCATCTGCCTCCTCACCTCTCACGGGCGCCCCGTCCATGATCTCGTATTTAGCTATTGTGTCATTCTCATGATACACGTTGGGTCCGGTCCCTGTCGTTTCTCTTTTGATGATATCTATCTCCATGTGCTTGATCTTGATTCGCACCAGCAGGAAGTAGATCTTTCCAACAATCACATCCTTTAGATGGTACCTAGCAGGGGAAGGAAGAAAGCACCACAATCAAACACGGCGCAGCGAGGCCAGGGCTCGGACCGAAGAGCAGGACCTCGCTCGCCAGGGGCGCTGCTCTTATCCACAGCCCCGTTTCCTTAGGTCAGTTAGAGCTAACTCAAACTGATACAGTGTGGGGAGACTTGCCAGCATCAGCTGGGAAAGACAGGAGGTTAAAAAGAGTTTGAAAGAGTTTGAAAGAGTTGTCTCCCAACTCTGTGCTGAATTACGGTCCCGCTTTGGCTGTGGTGACTGGTAAAAAGCAGACATTGGACTCTGAAGGCTCCCACTGAGGATACAGGGAACATGAAGTTACTCCACAAGCTCGTCTGTGGGCAAGGAGAGGAACCCATGGATCCTTAACCAGGACCTGAACTGCCTGCCTGCCTTGCTGAACAACGAATCCCCTCGGGGATCACACCCGAGGCAGATGCCTCGGGCTTCCAAAGCAAGCTGTCCCCTGTAGCAGATGGCTCCCCACAGCCACCAGCTGCTCTCCAGACACTTACTTGGACTTGTTGTATTCAAACTCGATGTGCAGGCAATCCTCAATCCCCACCTCCATTTTAATTGAGGAGTTGAGCTCTGGGTAGGTGCTCAGCGTGTGCACGACTATGTCCATCTCCTTCACCACGTCGTTCAGCCTGCGGCTGACGGTTGCTCGAAGGAAGTATCTGCAAGACAGTCCCCATCCTGTTAGAGTCATACAGGGACCAATGGAGACGAACTGGGGAGGGACCTGGGGCTGACTGGACTGCACTGTGCCACCCAAGCAGCCTTACTGGTACCCTGGCTGCCGGAACAGCCAATACCTGCTGCTGGAAAAGGCAGAAGGGAATTTTCAACTGGAAAGGCAGAAGGGAATTTTCAACTGGAAAGGCAGACTGTCCCAAGACTTCCCTAAGTCTCCATGCATTTGTGAGCCTGCCTTACCTAAACACCTAAGTTTGGGGGATCTGAGTAACAGCTGGCACACATCAAACCCACTGCCCGTTGGTGGGGAAATTAGATCACACTGGTGCCTGCAGAAGACCTCAGGGTTTTCCAACCTGAGCCAGAGCTTGGATTTCAAGTGCTGTGAAACAGCGTTTGCAGCACTGGAACCAGACACAGGCTCTGTTTGCACACAGAGACAGTGACAGGCGAGACAAGGCAGCAAAACCATCCCTGACGGAGACCCAAGCAAACAATTTCCCCTGGGGTTTGAATTACCAAAAGAGATTGGAGAGTATTTGCTTGTTTCAGAAGGGGCTGACTTCTCCTGCCACTGAAGTGACACAAAACCATCTCCAGAAAGCCTGACACGTGCTTACAAAAGCCGGGGCCCTCACAGACGGCCTTTTGCAACTCAGCCCACTGAAATCCAGCGGGAACTGCATTACAGGCACCCTGGGGTGCCAGCACCCCTTCCCAGGCACCAGTACTTGACCCCTGCACAGAACCGAGGCCAGCAAAGGGAGGAGACTCACCGCAGCTTCACATTCTGCCCTGTGTAAGACTCGTAAGGTTTCTCCACGTGGGTGAATTCGAAGTCAAACGTCTGCGACTGAGTGAATTCACCGGGACGGGCCAGGTCTTTCACCAGAGACACAAACTCGTGGTGATTTCCTCGGTCGTAGTAGAGCTCTAGGAAGAGATAAGCAGGGATGCTTAATCCCACATGGCACCATGAGGAAAGGCAGGAGGTTTCACCCCTACCAGTGACTCCCTTGCCCAGTTCACCGCTTCTGTCACCAGAGAAATCTGCCAGGGGAGGCTGTGGCTGCCATGTCCCACTCTTGCTCTCGATCAGAGACAGATTCCAGCTGGAACTCCCCCCCTGAAACAAGAAGGAATTGAGCCACACAGCCTAAATGAATTGGGATCTCTGCTTGGCTTAGCACAGCACGGGTCACCTACTATCAATACTAATTATGCTCAGGCTGTTTGAGGAGGCAGCAGCTCACGTGGTCCCTTCCAATAATTTTCCACACAATATTCCAAGCCAAAGGTGCTGTCACTGTAAAGAGAGGAAAAACCACTGCTGCCTCACAGAACAGCAAACAGGGACAGAGCAAAGAGCAAAAAAACAGGAGGCATCCAACTGTCCTGCTTCTCCTCTGACAAAGGGGTTATCACAGATCACTGAATGTCAGGAGTTGGAAGGCAACCTCGAAAGATCATCTAGTCCACCCCTCTGTCTGAGCAGGATCACCTAGATTAGATCACACAGGAGCATGTCCAGATTGTTCTTGAATGTCTCCAGAGAAGGAGGCTCCACAACCTCTCTGGGCAGCCTGTTCCAGTGATCTGTCACCCTCACAGTGAAAATATTTTCCTTATATTCATGTGGAACTTCCCATGTTCCAGCTTGGGCCTGTTGCCCCTTGTCCTGTCACTGGCTGTCCATCCTCCTGACACTCACCTTTAACACATTTATAAACATTAATGAGATCAATTAGAGGGTTAGAGGTGCCCTGCTTTGCACCAGAGAGTAAAGGACAGCAGTGACCCTACAGCAGCATGTGTGGAGGCTGCTGGACACGGGCAAGGGAAGCGCATCCACCTTGGGAAGCACCGTTCAAACCAGCTCAGGTAACCAACCCAGTCACATCGCTCCAGTCTTCCCCATAACCCTCTTGCCACTGGCAGGCAACGACTGCAGGTTTCCTCCTTCAGTGATGGCAACCCTCCCTACGCTTCCACCAACCAGAGCTCTCTGCAGTTTGTGTCACAGCCCCACATTACACATAACCATCGGTGCAACCGCCCTTCCCAAGCCTGTGTGGGACCATGAAACACCCAAAGGGTAAAGCCTTAGCTGATGCCAGGCTAATGCCTGGAGCTGATGCCTCCACATGAGGAAACAAAACCCGAAGTCGACAGACATGGATACGCCCAAGTTCCCCCTCAGCACTACACTGTGCACAGGAGGCTTCCCAGAGGTTATCAGTCACCTTCAGGAGCTGCTCCTTGGGATGCATGAGGAGCTTGCACCCCCTAACACCTGCTCCTTACGCCCCTTTGCTCGGTGTATCTCCGTCACGGCACCGCTGTTGCAGAGGTGATGGAACCAACCTGACTGAACACACCGAACCCACGTCCACTGAGAGGGAAGCGCGTGGGCACGTGGCAGGGAGAAGACGTGTGCTGCATCAGGAGAGGATGAGATTGGCTTCCTGCACGGTGCTGAAGGCAACAACTGAATTTCAAGCAAGGGGAGGCTACTGTCAGTGTACCAAGTTCTCAGGAGGATGCAGACTGGCGCTCTGCAGCCCTCAGATGAGGAAGGATTGATGTTTCCTACACTCTGGAAGCCATCATTAGCATGTCAAACAGGTACAAGCTGTAATTTCAGGTTTCCAGATTAAAAAAAAAAGAAAAAAACCCCAATCACAGATCACTCCCCTACGCCTCAGCCTCCCTACCGCTGAGTTGTCTCACACAGCCGCCTCCTGGACACAGCACAAAACCAGCAGGTGAGGCAAGCTGGTCTGGGATGGGAAGCACTGAGGACACGCCAGCAGCAGCACAGACCTCAGTGCTTTATTAACGTGGGCAGAGAGAAAACAGCCCCATGCAGCCTCTGCAGCTCTGAACACACCCTGCTGAGGCAGTAGTGTGAATTCAGGGCCGATACTCTACGTCCACGTGGCTCAGAAGTCTTCCAACACAGACCATAACCAAACAGGTCATAACCCAGTTCAGAGGGGTGCAGACTCAAGGCATCGCATCACCCCGACCACGGTCTCGTCACTGGGAGCATCCTGAAACAATTTCGGGTCCCAGGCGCTTAGGTGACACCCTGACTCTGATCATGAGTGGGCGTGGCAGCTCCTTTTCCTCCAAGAAATCAGGAAATATGAAAGCTGCAGGGGTTGCACGCACAGCTGAGCACAACTTCTCAACAACTTGTGGTCACCCAACGAGCTGTGCATGGCCACCCACTCAAAGAGCAAGAGAACAAATGATGGAAGCAGCCAAGCTGAGCCCTTCACCCCCCAAAAAGGTCCTCTGCTGGGGCAAAACATGTGTTGGGGAAGGTGCCATGGGTGGGAACCCACCCAACTCCCCACAGCACTGGTGCTTCCCGCCCTGCCCTGGCCCAACTGAGTCGGCAGGTGCTGGAGCAACGCAGTCGGCCCGTAGGGCTGCAGGGAAGGGCAGCCTGGAGAACACTGCTGACAGCTGCCATTGCTGGGGTGTCTGAGGGTAGGAACCCCAGTTCTTCCCCATCTCCCAGCTGGAATTGTGAGATACTAGAGCAAGGGAATGGTGAGCTGGGAAGGGGCTGGAGGGTCTCTGCTGCCCAGCCCAGGGCACACACCGCTTTCCTGGGGTGATTCCCAGTGGGAACCCTCAGTGCAGCAACATGGGGTTTGAGCACAACGGTACGTTCCTTTGCATTGGAATCAGCACTAAATCACCGCGTCCCTCTCAAGGCTGGGCGAGACCTTCAAGCTCACCGAGTCCAGCCCCAGCCGGACCCTGCCTAGCCCACCTCTAGGCCGTGTCCCTCAGCACCTCATTCACCGCACCAGCCTTCGGGATC
>VXBZ01006676.1:564396-604526 GCA_013399135.1 Heliornis fulica
GTTCTGTCGCCTGTTACTGGGGAGAAGAGACCAACCCCCACCTCACTGCAACCTCTTTTCAGGGAGTTGTAGAGAGCAATAAGGTCTCCCCTCAGTCTCCTCTTCTCCAAACTAAACACCCCCAGCTCCCTCAGCCTCCTCGTAGGGCCTGTTCTCCAGACCCTTCCCCAGCTCCCTCAGCCTCCTCGTAGGGCCTGTTCTCTAGAGGAGCAAAGCAAGTGAGGCCTTTTTGTCTTTCCAGAGGCAGATTGCTCTTTGGCTGCTCACATCAGAGCTCTGTGTTCAGGCAGTCTGTTCTCGGGTTTGTGCAGTAACCACCTCTTTCCTTAAGCTTTTTGAGCTTTCATTTGGTTTGACAGGTCTGCTTAATAATGCATGTCCCAGATGAAAGGATTTCTCTGCTGTGATTTGGTGGTGATCCCTGGCATTAACGTGAGTGTCTGCTCCGCTTCTCCGCAGGCAGAAGAACGTGAGCGCTGATACAACAGGACATATAATGTGTGTCATTGGTCATGTTGCCAAGCACCTTCCTAAAAGCACCCGTGAGAGGCTGATTGGTGAGTGGCCCTGAGAAGCAGCAGGGTGGTGGGGGAGGGGGAAGGGATTTGAGCCTCCCAGCTTGACAGCTATTGCTTGATCAGCTTGGAAAATGCTCGTTTTCTGTGTGTGATCTCGTTTTCAGATGATATCCAGCGCTGGCTGTGGGAGCCTCAGTGTTCCTTGGAGGCCATTGCCCCGGCTGTGGAAACGCTGCAGAAGCTCTGCCACGCGTGCACAGGTGTGCCAGCAGAGGCACAGGTGTGACTTCAAATGCAGCTTCTAAAATCACTTATCCCATGCTGAGGGGGCTGTCTCTTGAGGGCTCCAGCCTGGGGGTTGAGCTCTCTAAACAAGGAGCACCTGACTCCAACAGCAGCTCGAGTCTGCTCTGCTCGGCTCTTACCTGCTTTACCACAGCTGGAGAACATCCTGGACTTGTAAGGCATCTCCTTTCTTCAGGAGGATCTCACCCACCCACCCCCAAAATGCTGTGCATTTGCCTTCTGATGGTGTTTACCTGACTCCTAAAGGAGACCTGTTGCTGTGCCTTTGTTGTCAGCTGTTTCTCGGGCTCCATCCAGTCCCAAGGTGTAGGTTGATACTACAAGCTACATGTGTCTTCTAGAGCACTTTCAGGGGAACAAATGGCAAATTGATTACATGTCATTTCCTTCCCATTTGTTTTAGTCCATAGCTTTGTTCCACTTCTTTTGTGAGAAGGTGAGCTGTGTTTTGCTGGTAAAATAGAGATCTTGGCCTGAGCAAAGCTCAAGCTGCTGCAGGTCTCTCTTGCCAGTGATTTTGCTCTGTAGGTGTATTGCATTTCCCATTTGATAATGATGGCAACTATTTTATGTTGGGCATCCAGATAAAGTTTAGTGAAAGGGATGCAAAACTGCACCCTCAGTGCTTCTGAAGTCAGGGTGGGTTGGTGGTTTCTGGTTTGGTTTTGCCTTTCAGTTGACAGTCAGCAGATCCTCCCTTGTAGATAACATCAGATTCCGGTGGTCCTGTACCTTGGTCACTTTGGCACTTCTAACAGTCTGATTTCAGCAAGACCTGGCTTATTAAAAGCATATGAAGACTTTCAGATTAGGGATCTGCACAGGGACAGATACTACAGCTATCTTTTGTCAGTTAATTACTGTTGCTTCATTATGGAACAGGAGCTGCTCAACCAGGTGTGCGGAGATTTAATATCTACCTGTGAAAGCTTCATTTCTAACATAGTCCTCAAGGAGGATGGAGCAGAGCAGCTGCAAGAAGACCTCTTGGTAAGTTTGGTGCCCCTTCACAGGCTGGTCAGAGGATGTAGGTGTGCTTGGAACTGGCCAGTAATTCTGCTATATGGGAGCATACCTAAACTTGTAACAAATTTGTGTGGGCCTAGGAGCATGCAATGGTTTGACACCTCAGCTGTTGCTCTAAAGTTAGGATTCCCCACATATTTTTATTGAAGTGGAATGGGTGTTTCAGTATTGTTAGTAGCTGTGTGAGGGTTATGGCATATTACACACATCCCCTTCCCATTTCTGCTTCAAAGCTTTGCCTGTCCTGTAGCTGTTGATTTTCTTAATTTTTTTGTTAAGTTGTTTTCGGGGCTCCCCCCACAGACTCCTGACTTAATTTACAGCTCAGCCATTGCCCTGTGCCTGCATTGTTCCTTTTTCACTGCAGGTGAAACACCTCTTCATCTTGGGTGAGGCTGCACAGCTGTGTCCAACAAAAGTGGAGAAACACACCTTCCTTTTGATTCAGTCCATACTGGCTTCAGTCAACAAGGACCAATGTGAGGCCCTCCTCCCCACTGCCTTTCATTTGGCACTTAGACAACCCTGCTTACCAGAAAAGTGTGCTTTCATTCACAACCTGTTCTTCCCTACTGTTTCTCCAGGTGGTGAGGACATTCCAGCTTCTCAGCCACTGTCCCAGTTCCATGGCTCACCAATGCCTACAGTGGTCAGAGCACATGCGTTCATTACACTCGGTAAGCGCCGGCCCGCAGCAGACACGGGCTGTGGGTGACACAAACATCCATGGGAGCAAGTCATACAGTCAGGAAAAATGCTGCCAGTTATGTGACTGCTCCTCAACGTGGTTAGTAAGAGTGATTAGTAATTAGAAACACTCTCCAGAAGAGTACTGTCCATGCACTCGGAGGCAGTTGCTGTGTGGCTGAAAGGTTGCCTTACCCATAGTAAAGTGCTCCAACAGAGGGTGAAGAAAACTTGGTGCGTTTGGTGCAGTTCAGAGCAGAATGACTGCACAAAGTTGCTTCTTCTCATCAGTGTGGATGAAGAGCTTCTCTGAGAGAAGCCTGGCCACATCTGCATCTCCAGCATTGAGGAGAATGCTCAGAAAGTTCTGGGTTTGTAGCACCTGTATGGTTAGAAACAAGCCTCTTCAACAAAAAAAGACCCAGCAGTCCTGTTAGAATGCAGGCTGGTTTATTTTAAGCTGGTTTAGTGATGCCCTGGGAGGTGGGTGTCTCCATGCCGTGCCTGTGACAGCTGGGGCTGTTCTTTTTAGCTGCTTTGAATAATACCCCATACACAGAAATAGTTCTCTGTGAAGGAGGGAATTTGGTGTGGAGGCCCACACTACAGGTCCACAGAGTTTGGAAGAACTCCTTGAAATGTCATCTCTTTGAGAGATGCTGCAGATTGCTCATCAAGTTTCAGCATGTTTTTCTTGTTTATTCCCCTGTTTACTTCCCGGTTCCTTTTTTGGCTCACGCTGGACTCCACGGAGGCGGTGAGCTGGGCTGTGGTGGTTAGGAAGAGGAATATATTCCCAGCACTGACAGTCTCACCCCTGTTTCACAGGTAAACTGTGTTTGCAGCATGAGGACCTGGCCAAGAAGTGCATTGCAGCGCTCGCTCGAGAGCTGGAGGTGTCGCAGGACGTGGCCGTTCGCAATAACGTTGTCATCATTATGTGTGACCTGTGTATCCGCTACACGGCCATGGTGGACAGGTACATCCCCAACATCTCCTTGTGCCTGAAGGACCCAGATCCCTTCATCCGTAAGCAGACGCTGATCCTGCTTACCAACCTTCTGCAGGTACGTGGAGGGCCCACACGGGCCTGGCAACCTGACTGGGGGGGTGTGGCTGGGGCCCTGAGTCATCTACACTCAGTCAAGAAGACTTTTTAAACTACGTGTTCTGTTGCTGCATATTTTGCTCACCAGGCAGAAATCAGGCTGAGGAGACTTTAGAGATTATTTTTAGTCCATGGTTGCCTCTTTCCTTGTCTTCTCTTTGACATTGAAGAGAATGGAAAGAAACACTCCTCTGTGACTGAATATAACCAGCATCGTGGCATCTTTTTCTCCTACCATCCCTGCTTGTTCTTCTAAAGACATAAATGTGGAGAGGCTCAAGATGTTTACCCTCCTCATGTTCACATGAAGCCAAGCAAGGCAGATCTGGAGCACCTTTGGCTTGTGAGAATGGTGTTGGAAAGCACGTTAGCCTCGGGTTGGCAGAAGAGGTTTTTCCCATCTCTGCATTTTTGTTGATACCTGGGGTAAACCTAGGTGCTTGCTGCTGTGGCATTTGAAAGCATCCCTCAAAAGATCGTCTTCCTCAGGTTTATTTTGTGTGCCTTCAGCTGAAGCTGTGCAGCTCCTTGTTTGCCTGGCACATTCTGCTAGGCTCCAGCAGATACTGTCCTGAATAAAGTCTGGAGGTACATACTGAATTTTTTCCTGATTCAAGTTGATAATCTATTTTCTGCTGGTTTCTTACAGGAGGAGTTTGTGAAGTGGAAAGACTCTCTCTTCTTCCGTTTCATCAGTGTCTTGGTGGATCCAAATCCAGATATTGCCAGGTAAAACACTCTTCAGTGTATTTTTAATATGCAAAAATGTCTTTCCAGTAGATGGAGACATTGCAACACTGGGTTCCTGGAGCTGAGGAACATGGTGCTGTTTCTTTGGAAGCCTTTCTCTCTGCACCTACCTTCAGTACCTGTATCCAGATAAAAACACATGCTTCAGGTTTATCTGCAGCTCTTGCAGGACTTCTGGTGATTAACTTGTACTGTCAATATCTCTGCCCCAATGGAGCTGAAGTTATTTAAATAATGAAAGCTTCATGCCTGGGTTCCACTTTAAATTTCTGTCTGTCTCTGTTGACTTTAATGGAAAAGAAATGAAGTAGGATTGTTGGATGCTGAAAACATCTCTCATTCTGGATGGAAAATGTCAGTGAGCTGATCTCCTTGTTCAAGCCCTGAGAGAGCTGGGCAAGAATTAAACGTGGTATTGAGGGAGGCTTGGCAGAGGAGAACCATCCTCCTCCTATAGCACTTGTGACCCAGCTTTGCGTTTCAGGGGTGGCTTTTAGAAGCTGCCTGACAATAAGTCCTTTCTTTTCCTCCTCCTCAGGTTTGGAGAGTACTGCTTGGTGCATCTCTTGCTGAAGAGGAATCCAACAATATTCTCCCAACACTTCATTGAGTGCATCTTTCATTTCAATAGCTATGAGAAACACGAGAAGTACAACAGGTTCCCCCAGAGCGTGCGGTGAGTGGAGCACCTCTGTGTCTCCATGTGCAGAGTGACAGGCTCTGGATGTGCAGCAGAGTGCTCAGAGAACTTGGTAATTGTGTGCAGTGGGGGGAGACAGCATTCCCTGAAGAGCATCCTGTCTTCCTGTGATGTTTCTGGCAGGATTTCTACATGTCATTTCTGGGAGTGCATGGTATCCTCGCAGGTTTATGGGTCTTCAAGTGACATTCAAATATTTCTTGCTGATTTAAAGTCTTATTTCTACAGTTTTGTGTGATAGGACTTGGACCTGGTAAAATGTCTTGCTCTACCACAGGGCCAAGAATCTCTTCTCTCTGAAGGGAAAAGATAACAAAGAAAAAAGGATGCTCATCTACAGGTTCCTGCTAGACCACTTTACAGATGAGCAGAGGTTCATCATCACAACTAAGATCAGCCACAGCATTCTAGGTAGGGGTCTGTCCTTCAGAATGTGGCACAGAGCTGATTCCTGTGTGAAACCGTTTGGCTTTCAATCTACCTGTGTTATCTTCCCATCTTTACCGGCCCTGCTTCTTCCAGGGAAGTTCCTCTTATTTCTTCCCTCTGTGTTCCAGCATGTTTTGTGGATATGATCCTTCCATTGGACCTGGAAGCCAATGAGCTGCTCTCAGATACATTTGCAGTCCTTAGCTGCAAAGAAATCAAGTTGTCAACCATGAGGTCAAAGCCCGATGAGGACGTTCAGCCTGATGAGGACGAAATGGCAATGGCCAATGCTGTCATGCAGGTGGCACAGAAAAAGCTCATCTCACAGGTGAAGAGCACTTGATCTGGTGTGGGAAGAGGGCTGGCTGCTGTACTGGGAGAGGCATTTTACCTTTCTGTGCACAGAAACAATCCAAGTATCGATGGCAGACAACGTGTGGTGCCTGTGGGCTGCTACTTGGGCTCTGTCTGTAGGTCCGTTCCAATCGGAGAGCCCCGGTGGAAGCACCGTGTGGTGGAAGAATGAAAAGTTAAGGGTAGATTTGTGAACTTTGCTTGTACTTGAGGGGTAGTTGGAGTAACAGGCTAAATGGCCAGTAAAACATGTAAGCATAGCAGTGGTTTTTGGCAATTTGCCTTCAGCATGAGAATTGCCTGCTTTAGTGATGGATCTTAGAAGCCTGGACTTGAGTTAAGAGCCCACAGATGTGTGTGTGACACAAGAGATTAATTGTATTAGTTCTCAGCATCTCCTCTCGTTGGCCATTCACCTAACCAGTGTGCCTGTTCATGCCTTGTTCAAACAAAGGTTCAGAAGAAGAACTTCATAGAAAACATCATCCCAATAATCACATCACTGAAGTCTCTGATGGAGCAGAAGAGGCTCCCAGCTCTGAAGGACCTTATGAACTACCTACGGGTATGGGAAGCTTTTTCTTGCTGGGTTTTTTCCCTTTCTTGAGATAATGTGTTAGATGTGCAGCCAGTCATGGAGAGAGCAGCCTTCTTGGGAGGGAATCCAGAAGGCATATGATGTTGTGACACTGCCTCTGTGTTAAATACTGTGGGAGGTGGAGGGACTTCAGATGAGGATCTCACAGTGTGTTACGTGTGAGCCGCCTCAGTGGAACGTGGGCAGAAGGCTCGAGTGCTGGAAAGCTTTTCCATGTTCCAAAGTACAAATTGGAATCAAAACTCTTAGTCTGTTAAAAACACCTCTGCTCTACCAACTGGTATTTCCTTTTGCACTTAAAGCAGCTGTGATCTGAATGGAGACGTGAATCAGTAGTCAGGAGAGATTGCTGAAAGAGTTTAAACATTTCTCACTGCTCCAGGAAATGATGCAAGATTACAGAAATGAAATCAAAGACTTCTTTGCTGTGGACAAGCAGCTGGCAGCCGAGCTGGAGTACGATATGAAGAAATATGAGGAGCAGCTGGCCATGGAAAAGGAGTCAGACCAGGAGCAGGTCTTGGCAGCACAGGCAGAGGTTGGTGCCATTAACTTTGTACACTTCTCCTTTGCTGAAGTTTGGGTCCACACAACACCCAGACCGTGTGTCTGTGGACCTTGTTACAGCCCTCTCACCAGTGGCTACAGAGTGATCTCAGACTTCTTTGTGCTTGTTGGCAGAAACTCTGGTTTCAGCCTCATTTAATACACTTAGGATGGCAATTAATGTAAAACGAATTCACAATTTAAAGGGAAACCCAAGTCTCGTTTGCCACTGTCTGTGCTTACATGTTGCCTTGCTCTCTGCTCCCAGAGTGTTAACATGAAAAGCAGGTCCAAAAAGGGTTCATTTTGCCTGACTTCAGGTGTGTGCAGAGTGGAAGCTGAAATCTGTTCTAGTCATGCACATCCTTTTAAAGTCAGTACAAAGAAAGAAATACACGCTTGGGACAACTGTCCTGAGCTATTTTAGATACCTGCCTTAAGATGAGATGACTTCTACCCTGGAAGTACCTTCCCCTCTCTGCTGACTTTAAAGAGCACCTATATATAGACCTCTAAACTAGGACGTATGTATCATATCAGAACTTCCTGTTCACCTCTCGTTAAAACTTCGGCCACTAATTTCTCACTTTTTTTATATTGTTCTCAAGGAGCAGTTCTTAATCACACAGCCTCAGTGTTGAGGGCTGCTAATGTACAGCCTCTTCTCCTGTTCCCTGTAGCAAGCTCCGACTTCAGAGGCAGCTGTGCCTTCCGTTGGCAGGAACAACAACGCTCAGTCTCCTGTAAGTAGGAGACAGTCCTTGACCTCTGGATCAAGCCCTTGCTCTGTGCCCTCTGACTTTACTACACCTAGAGCTGATGTTCCAAGACAGCCATTGCTCAATCACAGGTAGGGGGTTCTGTCTGTATGGCCAGTTATGATCCTCCCCAGTTATGAGGCTGCTGCTTTGCTCACCCAGTGTTGACCGTCACCGGTGTTGCAGCACAACCTTCTCCATCCTGCTTGACGACTGGGAAGGGGACCCGTCCCTCTCCTCTGCCTGTGCCTGGCCCAGTCATGCAGAGGGGAGCCCTGGTCCTCTCACTGTTTGTGCCCTGCAGGCCAGCATCCTTGAGCACCCTCGCCATCCTGAACTCCGCCAAGAAAGCGATGGAAGCGGGAATCAAGCACCGCAGCAAGAGCGTTGGGAGAAACCTGTCTGACTCCCTTCCATCCAGCATGGCTGGAAGCAAGCAAGGTGGGAAACCTGCTCCAGGCTGATCTGGCCTTGGGCTAATCCAGTGGACACAGCCTGATTGATAGACCCTTGAGGTCCCTTGTGTTCATGAGTTTCACTTCTTAATTATTTCCTCGTTACTCCTAGCATCGAGCGAGAGCCTGAATCAACAGTGTACCAGAGAAACCATTCCCCTTGCGGGACGCGCCATCAGCACCCCCGATCGTAAGTACAGCCCGAAGGAACCTCTCCCAAGCTGGGCCTGAGTGCTCATTCTGAGAGACACAGTGATGCATGGGGCCCCCAATGAGCAGAGAAAATGAGTCCTTGGTAACTACAGATCATGGTTTTATCTAAATGATTGTAGTTAATAAAAACCCCTTGGATAGGGAAGGCGGCGGGTGAGTGATGTACGTAGGAAAGGACACACTGCTGTGGGCTCTGTTTCTGTGTCACAGGATGGTGCAGGCTGTGTCAGTGCAGGAGAGGGTTGATTTGTGGGCACTGCCCGAAGCGTGTGAGATCCCATTGTGTTGAGATCCTTGTTCCCCTTGACTCTGGGAATGTAGCTTAGCATCTTGAGAGCAAATTCCAGAACCCTGCTGTGGAGGGAAGTACTCATGGTCTGGTCCTGTTCAGCTCTGTGGTGGGGAGTTCCTGCTGTCCAAACAGGATCTCAGGTGAGCTGTGCTCCACTTCTGGAGCAGGTGGTGAGCTGTGACAAGGCAGGAGCACACAGAGATCTGCTCAAGTGGGACCAGTAACCCACGCAGTCGTTTCTGAGCACGTGTGTGTCCTACCCTGGGAGGGAACCGAACTGAGCATCAGAGGAGGAGTAGTTTGGCTCTTTCACTCTGGAAAATTAAAGTAAAAATACAGAGAGGATCTCCAATACACAGACTGTGGCAGTCTGCTGCCCTTGCATGCGCTGTGGCCGAGCTGCCATCTTCAAACCTGACCTTGGGCACTGAGGAGCAGTTGGAACGCAGCTGTTATTGCAGTGACACACAACCAGCAGCAGGTTCCCTTCCCCTACACCTCTGGGGCATCTCTGTGGCTGTGTGAGTAACACCTGGGAGTACAGACTGGTGCCTGACAGGTCACCTCTCATTAGGTGTTGTGAATTGTTGCAGGGAGGCAGCAGTGTGCCAGAGGCACAGCGCTCCCGCTGCATCTCTGCACACACCTGACCAGCACACACACAGCGGTGAGCACGCAGCCAGCTCTGGCATGCTCGGCAAATCCCTGACATCCCTGAGCAGGCAGGAGCAAATCTGTGGCAGCAGTGTGCATCCACTGGAAAAATCTGACCCTTCTCTTCCCTGGATGCAGCACTGCGTGCTTAGATTTGTCTGCCTCGATGTTTCCCTGTGCTGCCTGAGCAACAAGCAGTGATCTTTGTGCAGAGACAATCGGGGACAGGTTTCTAGAGAGGAGAAACGTTGAAGTGCTGTATCTCTGGAAGCCTGTGGCTGTTTCTCTTGCACGGCATATGGTGGAAAAGGAGGAAGGACATTACTGTGCAGCGGTGCTAGGGCTGAATCCCTGCTTTGCTCAAGGCAGCACGTGTCCTTCCGTGAGGAGACCGCACGGAGCAGCGCTCCCGCCTCGGCTGGCGTGTGTGCAGCCATCTGCGAGGTGGCGCCGGCTCTCGCAGGCGGGGAGGCAGAGTGAGACGTGTTTCTCTCTCCTACGTCACTCTCAAACCGGTGGAGATGCAGCTCTTTGTAAAGCACTTTGTCCTTGAGAAGCTCAGAACAGCTGTCCCTTCCTTACCTCACTTGACTGTTCTGCGGTAGCTCCCTCCCTGCCTCTCTGGGTCCGCTCTGCATCCCCTCCTCACTCTTGAGAGGGTCTGGGTGAGCACAGATCACTCCACTGTGGTTCACAAACACGTGCTGACTGGGTGGGAAGCCCTTTCTTTACCCTTTTGGGAAGGGTTCTTTACCCTTTTGTTTCTCCCTTTCACATAAACCTCTCGTTAACTAAGATATCTTGTTAAGGCACGTGCTTCCAGGTCATTCCTGAGAGATGCAGAGACATCAACTTGGATTTCCACAACAAGCTTCAGTGATTATCTCCCAGGACAGGAAAGTAGCTAGAGAGCAAGCTCATTCTGTTGAGGGAAGTCTTTTAGACAGAGTTTCCAACTCCTGCCTTATAAAGCACTTCCTACCTTAATTCCTTATGAAAGATTCTGGGGAACACGAGCGTAAAACAGTGTTGAGCAAAGTAAGATCTGAATATTGTGACATCTTCCTGGAGATGAATGACAGGCAAGAGACAGCTGACAACGTGGCCTATTCAGGCAAGCTGAATTCTACCCAGCTTCCTTGTGGAGCAATTCCTTGTGCCTGGCTGCTGGCAGTGCCTTGCAGAAAGGGCTCTTCAGGCCCTTTGTCTGCCTTTGTCTGGAAAAGGGATCTCTGTGTGTTTAGGATTAATTGGAAGTCCTTAATCTGTGACACTTAAATGTTCTGCTAGCCCATGCCTTGCCTCTGGCTGTGTCACAAGCTGGCTGCTGCTATGTGGTGGGTTTTATGTCTTTCAGAGACCATGAACGACCTGACTTTTGGTGCTGGGGTCAGCTACATCAGCTTGACACACACGCCGCATTCAGCTCCAGGCAAGTTATCTCCGTGATCCTAACCTGGGGAGGGGGGAAACAAACCCCCATGACCAAACCTGTGGCGTTTCTTAAAACACAGAAATGTTATTTGCAGAGAAGGCAGAGCCTGAGGACGAGCCAAAGGACGTTATCTACTTGATGTCCCCAGAGAAACCGTAAGTTCAGCGCCGGCCTGAAGCAGCGGTCGAGGTGAGAGGGGCTGTTAAAGCACTTTAAGTGGTGGCTCTGCTTCCTCCTTGCAGCCCATCCCTGCCCCAGGAGTGGAAAGTGCAATCCCCAGCCCAGAAGCAGAAAAGCCAGCGTGTGTCTCTGCGGCAGTCCCAGCGGAGAGCTCAACTGACACCCAACAACTGATGCTTTTATCGAGCTTTTGTACAGAATCCCGTTGCCTGAAATCTGTCCTCTTCCTTTTTAATTATAAATCACCACTGGGGGGGTGTCTGCCTGTCCTTCCTTCATTCTTCTTGCTTGGGTTTTACCTGAAGGTGGCCAGGCAGGCTCACTGAGCCTGCCTGAAGGCACATGTTGTTGACAGGGCCCTCGGAAGCTGCAGCATTATGGAGGCTTGTTCTGCAGCCACAGGATGTGTAATTTGTCCACTTGGAAAAGTAAGAGCATAATGTTTCCCCGAGCTCAGCAATAAATGCATTTATCACAGCTTGTGGGGAGTGAGTGGCTCAGCTTACTCACTCCATCCCTCATTGTCCCTCCTGGTTAGAAACCAGAGTTGCTTTAATTTGAACAAAGGGGAAACAGCTTGTCACTGCTGCACCCCTAAATCTGGTAATTGCACACTGCATCACCTCTTCATTTGTTGTGCAAACTCCCATGTGTGTGAACAGCCCCGATGCTTTTATATGGAATATTTCCATTCCTGAACTGTGTTATTTCCAACTATTAAAATTTTATGGAAATAAATGGTTACAGAATTAATTCCACCCACAGCTTTGCTTCTCTCCTCTTGATCTGACAGAGCAATGATTTTCTTTCTGTGGATTTCTACAGCCTCAATGTCTCTTCTGCTGCCTTGGCGGGATCTTGGGCACCTGGTCCCATTAACAACGGGCCCAGCAGCCTTTAACTACAGCCTCTTCCCTGACTGCAGGCGGGATCTGAGTAACTCCCCAACATCCAGGTTGTAAAGCATGTGTACAGCACAGGTAACTGTTGTAGGCTCTCACTTTCTCTGCTCTGTTTTGAAGATCAGAGAAACCTTCAAGCAGGGTTAAACTTTTATTTGCAAATAAGTCAAAATCTGGGAACAGGGAACACAGGGCATGGCTTTGGCTGAAGTGAGGGTCAGTTACAGCCACATCCTTTATCTCATATCTCACCCCCACCCCACACCACCTTAAAAACACAATGTAAGGGCTTTGGTCAGTTGGAATATTTTATTTCTTGTGTGTGCTTTCCTCTTCTGTCCTCGAGCAGCCCTGCGCTGAGCTCCGGAAGCACCAATCTGTCCTCTCCCGAGGAGCACCAGGGGTTGACAAATGTCCAAGAACTGATCCACAGCCCTTGGGCTTCCCCTCATGCTCAGCCCCACACCACTAAATGGGTGCTCTGAGCCTTTCCCTTATGTCACCTAACTAGAAACAAAACCCTCCCCTACTATGGCTGTTTAAACCCCAAAACCAAACACAAAACCCTACAAGAACGCTTTAGAGCTTGGTATTTATGTAAAACATTCTTGGCAAAGTTAAACATAATACATTAGTACAAACCTGAATATTATTCACAACGATACAATGAACCCCAGGGATCAGACCTGTGAGCTGTCTGGGGGCATCACCTCCCCTTCTCCCGGTAGAGATGCCACTGTCCCTTCCTGGAGCTGAAAACTACATCCTGATGCTCAGCTTGCTAGCTTTGCCTGGGGTGACACTGCTCCCACGGTGCCCACAGCTCCCTGGTCCAAACCTTCCCTCCCCTGTAAAGGTATCCCACAAGCAGCACAGCCCAGGAGCAGAGGACACCGGGAAGGTGGGAAGGACTCGGAGGTGGCATCCAGCCTGCGCTGCGTGGCCCTGTGGAGGAGGTGACGGTACCGCAGCGGCAAGGTAGTAGTGACAACCAAGTTACTCACAGGCTGTACAGTTATTGCTGCCCTCTCCTCAGCCCTACTTTCACATGGAGAAGGGGTAACGCTTTCGTTTAGGCAACAAAATGCCAGAGGGGCCCCCAGGGAACAAAGCAGATTAATGCAGAACGCTTAAAAAACAACACCGACGGTCCAAATCGTCACGTATCCAAACAACTGTGTGCAGGAAAAGTTAAGACAACTCAATTCATATCAGAAATACAAGAACCCTAAATTCTGCTACATTAAAAAAACTCCAACCACAGCACGGTTCTAGCACTGCATCCCCATCTTGCAGCCTTATGTTACCCGATGCTGCTCAACGCCAGCGACATCTACGTTCCTGGGAAACTCGTGTTTCCAGCTACTCTCTCTAAAGCCAACAGATCTAGATGTGGTTTTCTTTTATTTTCTTCCTTATTTTTCTTACACCAGCTAGAGAAAAGCTGCAGCTGGCACCACAGAAGTGCTTTTGGATCGGGCTTTTGCTCTCCTGACTCCAGAAACCGCTGCATTGGCTGTGCAGTCTAAACCTGGGCGGTCGCCACTACGCTGCATTAGTGCTTTGGGGAGCTTGCAGAGGGCAAACACTCAAGTCACTCTGTCACCTTGCTGGAACTGAATCCCCAATCCCCATCCCTGGCTATTTCTCACAACATCAAAAACACAAGTGTCGGTCGCCGGCAAGAACAGGAAGTTTCATGTATAAAAAAAGTTGACAGCTCCTGCCATAAATGTACAAAAACTATCCCTGAGTGACTCTGTTCCGTGTCTGGTAGGACCTCCTGTGACAGGAAGATGCTGAAGCTGAAGGGGAAGGAGATGCTGTTCCACCTGCGGCTTTGTGTTACGCTTCGCGACAGGCCCCGAGAGCGGCGATAGGCCCCGAGAGCGGCGTCTGAGCGCCTCTCTGCAGCTTAAAAAGTAAAAAAATAGCGATGTTGCTTAACCCCTGCTGGCACTGTGTATTTACACTTCAAATAGAAACGTTACCCTTTTCTGAAGTAATCAAAATAGAGCTTTGCGAAAGATTTAGGGGGCGGGATTTTACAAAACGAATGGAGAAGGTAAAAAAAGCTGGAAGACCTCTCGGAACCCTTTGTGGCGACCTCAGCCCACGGAAGTATTTGGCTTTAATTCTCCTGAAAGGGATGTTTTAGCGCTGGGTCCTCTGCCTCAAGCCTCTGAAACACAGACCAGAGGCCGCCGTGCTGAGGAGAGCGAGGGGCCGCCTGTGTGTAAGGAGCTTCCCACAGAGCAGCGGACAGAGGCGGTGCAGGCCCGAGGCCACCTCTAAACCCGGGGTAAGGAGAAGTCAGTACGTTTACGAGAGGGCCGCGAGCGTTAGTGGCGTGTACCGTACCGGTGTCTCGCTGGAGGATGCTCAGACACCCCGTCCCACACCCGAGGGCTGAGTCAAAAGCACGAGGCAATCACCTGTGGGTGAAGATCACCAGATCACCAGCGGCGAGGAGCTGCCCAGAGGAACCCCCCTCGCCTGATCTTACTCGGTGATGTCCGTCTCTTGCCGTTATCAGCACCTGTTTGTCTATCACAATGTCTGCTACACGGTTCCCTAGCGCTGTTCCCCGGGCTGCTCTGCACACCGTGGGTAGAAGGCGACTCCACACGCTGCCGCGGCCCGGTCTCTAGTCCAAGGGCAGGTTTAGGTGATCCTGTCGGTGTCTCCGGAGGCAGGGGAGGCGCAAACTGGGCAGTGAGGAGTTACTTTAAACTTTGGCAAAGAAAAAAAAGATACACAGATAGCTAGCTATCGAGTTCTCGTGTGTCCCAAACTCTTCCAAGCGCACTTAATGCAGCTTTCGCTCTTGCTCTGAGTTCCTGGAGGAGGTATTTTCACACTTTGCTGGTTTGCAGACTTCTGCTGGCGTCTTAGATGACAAAGGAGGACTTGTGTCTGAAGTCACCCTGCAACAAAACAGTTCGGGGTGCATGAGGGATGTAGAGGCTTTCCCAGCAACTCCCTGCTCCCACTGCCAAGGTTTGACTGGTGTCACATCCAGCAAGGGCCGGGCAGGACCCCTCCCAGCCGGTAAGGAGAGGGGGACACCAGTTGTACTGGCCAGGTGTACGTGCCAAGGCACGGCAGGGCACTTGGTCATTCCTGTCTCAGTCATTCCTGCTAGTAGGGAGCAGCTTTTTCTCATCTTAAGCTTTAGTGATCTATTCAAATCCCAAAATGCAAATTCTCTCACAAAAGCACCAGGGTCTGCCCACTTAACCCAATGAAACTCATCCTCAGGGGGTCAAGCCCTGCGAGGCCAGAGCAGAGCCGCCTCTCACAGCTCCTGGCATCACCCACTGACGGCAACTGAAACCCTTCATGGTTTCTAAGGAAATGACTCAGCCTTCACCCTTCTGTTCTCTCCCTGTTCCCCATCCCTCCTTCCTTCGGAGTGGTGCCCACTCGAAGGCAGTCGGCAGGCCCTAAAAAAGCAAGCGGTGCTCTGCCCACCCTCTTCCTCTCCTAGAGAGAGATGTTAAACACAACTTGTTGTTACCTCATCGTCTGTCCGGATATAGTTAACGCCGTCGGGTTTTGCTGGAGCCTTGTAGCTGAAATGAAAGGAAAGATCTCGTTTCTGGGGCAGGGAGAGGGCAGGAGTTTGGAGGGGTGGTGCTGAGAAAGATGAAAACGAGGAAGAGCTCTGCGAAGAGATTAACTGCTGCTGCTCTGGGTTCCCTGCTCTGGTCCCCCAGCACTACCCCCCACCTTGGGCAACTAACAAGTTGGAAGGGGCTGCCCAGAGAGGTAGGGGATACCCCAAGCCTGGAGGTGTCCAAGGCCAGGTTGGATGGGGCCCTGGGGAACCTTGTCTAGCTGCAGGCCTGGAGGTTGGTGGCTCTGCCTGTGTCAGGGGGTTGGGACTCCATGATCCTTGAGGTCCCTTCCAACCCAGACCAGTCTGGGATTCTGGGATTCACTTGAAACCTTCCTGGCCAGATGCCTTCAGCATCTTCTCTGGGTGTAAGGAAGCGCCACCGGCTTGCAATCCCACTGGAATTCACATGTCATACACGACTGTCAAGCCCAGTGGCTTTATTTAGGGAAGAGAGCTGGAGGTTTTCTTAGGAAAGCCAGACAGGACTGCTGCTGGAGAGCAGCATTGCACAGGGAAAATCAATCTGGTGAGAACCTTGGGTTTACATACATTATCTCTTCTGCAGACTGGGTAAGGACATGGAGGCTCGTTTCTGAGGCTGATGCTGTTGTTTCTGATGTTTTACTGTTGTTTTTAATCCCAAATTTAGGTTCTCACCACAGTGAGATTTCCTGCAGGGAGCCTACTCCTCTGCATATATTTTCTATGCATGTCCTGATGGTGCAGCCAGCTCTGCTCATTAATTTGTGCACCTCGTTATGCCAACAGCACGGAACCTATTGGACAAAGACCTGTGGGCATCTCATTGTGCTGGTGCCAAGTCCGAAGGTGTTGGAGCACAGATCCAGCTCCTCTGCCTGGTCTGGGCAGCAAACTCGAGAGGAGTCACACCAGAATTATCCCTTGGGAGAAGGTGTTGGCACGGTGCAGAGTTTACAGTGGGGAATGGGATACTCCAGGCACTGGGTTGGCCTGTAGTCCTTGGTAGGGAACTGGGGAGAAGCCCGTCTGAGTCAGGCTCTGAAACAGAGCTGCCAATTCCTGGCACCCTTCAGATGACTTCACTCCAGCCCTGGGTCTGGGGACTTGTGTGAGAAGACTCAGAAGCCCAACTCACCTTTCCCCGCTCTCTTTGCCGTTCGCGAAGTAACCCCTTCTGTAGGCACAGCAGATACCGAGCGTGATGAGCACCAGGACCGCGAGCACCACCAGGACCCCACCGATTATCCCACCGATGTTGAGGTCGTCTGGCAAAAAGAGAAGCCAACATCCAGTTTTTCTTGAGGGCAGCAGCATTCTCCGAGCTGTCACAGACACATCTTGGATATTCCAAGCAAACCCCAAGAATAATTCCCAGGGAATGGGTGAATCCAGGACTCCAGGAATTAAAAAGCCCACGCAGGGATCTCAGCAGCGTTCTGATGGTTCTGTTTCTAGATCCTCTGGTTTTCCTGTGCTCTACTGGGGCTATGAGGAAACAGGGAACACTTCAAGCCCACCACCCCCCCCCCCCACCTCCTCCTTTCCCTACAGTGATGCAATGTGTTTCATAGAATCACAGAATGATCAGGGTTAGAAGCGAGTCCCAGAGGTCATCTAGTCCAACCCCCCTGCAAGAAGCAGGGACATCCCCAACTAGATCAGGTTGCTCAGGGCCTCATCCAACCTGGCCTTGAACGTCTCCAGGGATGGGGCATCCACCACCTCCCTGGGCAACCTGTTCCAGTGCTCCACCACTCTCACAGTAAAGAACTTTTTCCTAATATTCAGTCTAAATCTCCCTCCCTCTATTTTAAACCCATCACCCTTTGTCTTGTCACAACAGGCCCTACTGAACAGCCTCTCCCCATCTTTCCTGTAGGCCCCCTTGAGGTACTGAAGGTATATATATATATATATATGCAGAGGTATATATTAATGAGCACTGACAAGAGTGATGTACAACACTCACAGACTTCCATCTCCTGATCCTCGCACTTGGCAAAGCCGGCGTCGTTGGTCGCTATGCAGGAGTAACGGCCTGTGTCGCCTTTGTGCACGGCGTGGAAGACCTGGGCAGGAGAAAAAGCAGGAAGCAGGATGTGAGAGACAGAAGGACCCAGGAAGGTCTAACCGTGTTTTCAGCTATCCTCTGGGCTTCATGGTGGGCTGTGAGACATCCTACTTCTCAAGGCGACTGGTATCAGCAGCGATCACAGCCAAGCAGCCAGGCTGTCCAGCTGGGTTGGAAGGGACCTCAAAGCCCATCCAGTCCCGACCCCCTGCATGGGCAGGGACACCTTCACTAGGCTCAAAGTCCCATCCAACCTGGCCTTGAACACCTCCAGGGATGGGGCTTCCACAGCTTTTCTTGGAAACCTGTGCCAGGTCCTCACCATTAATCTTCCTTCCCCATCACCTAGAACCTAGAACCAAAGCTTCCTCCCTCGATGCCTTCCTTGAAAGCCCCACAATGACTTTTTTTCTCCTTTGAGCACCTTAGAAACACCTGGTGCAGCCAAACCCAGTGTGGTTCAGTCAGTCAGGGCATTACCAGAGTGCCTGTGGCGGGGTTCAAGGAGTAGGAGGAGTTGTGGGCTCTGCCGTTGGGTTTCGTGTCGGGTGACAAGGGCTCGCTGTTGCGGTACCAGCTGTAGGTGGACTTGGGGTAACCTTCGCTCTCGTGGCAGTGGAGCGAGGCCGTCTTCCCAACGGGAACAGCTTTGGGCACGGTGCATCTCGGAGTCATGGGTTTCACTGTGGGAAAGACACAAGCCATGTGAGCTGGGGCTGTTGAGGAGAACTAACTCGTTTCTGACACGCTCTCTACGATGGCTCTGGAAGCACCGGAGCTTCCCGGTATTCCCGGCTGGTTTAACACAACTTCCCGGGCATCGCTGTTTTGACCCTGGGCAGGACCCGTAGCCTCTTCTGCTAGGCAGCAGTTCCTGCAGAGGCACGTGGGTTTAAGGTGATACCTTGGACTGTGAGCTGGATATTGATCTCATCGATGGTTTTAGTGTCGGAGGGCGCCGCCACCTCGCAGCGGTACGTGGCAGTGTCCATCCGCGTGGTGTTTTTAATCACCAGCGACGTCCGGCTCAGGATTTCTGCACGAGTCACAAAGTCTCCTGAGACAGAGGGATGAGAGAGGGAAGAAAATCAGGGTGGAGACACAGACTGATTTTAGGCATCCACATCAAGGGGCTCAGGCTCTCTCTGGAGTCAAGAGAACCATCTGAAAGGAACCTGGTGCTCTGAAGCCGAGCGCCTGGTCCTTTCGCCGGTGACCACTGAGGTCCTGCCTTTTCTGGACTGGTTTGTTCTTGGCAGTGCTGCCTCTGAGGCTGTTTGGGAAGTGTAAGGACAACAAATCTTCATACCCTGCATTTTGTTGTCAAAAAATACATAAGAGGTTTCGCCATCTCGGATTTTCTTCCACTCGATCCTGGGATCCGGTGTTACGGTGGATTTAATGATGCAGGACAGCTCAACACCTAGCAGGAGGCAGAAAGGAAACGCGGATTAAAAGGAAGCAGATGTGAGTTTGCTCAGCTTTAGGCAGCCTTGCACAGTGTTTTATTAGGAGATGCTGCCCACAGAGCAAAGCCTTCTCTTTCATCTGCCTCGCAAACAGAAACACTGCTGGGTTCCAGGAGCTGTTGGGGAACGTGGATTTTGGCCAGTGAAAATAACAGCCGAACAGATATGAACTCTGGAGAGAAGCGAACACGCTGTTCTCTACAGGCTCCAAGTTAGGGCAAACAAGACCTTATGCTGGGGTGAGAGCACAGCGCTGCCTTGCTGCTAATGAGAGCCTGCAGCATGAGCCAGGGATGCAGAACCTCCCTGGGCGGTGTCTGGCCCTGTACCGAGAGCACGAGGCCTGACGGTGAACTCCCAAACCCGCCCCCCTTCCGAGCAGGTGCTGTCCTCTCCATCTCCTCCACGGCAGAGATGAGAGGTGGGGTACCCAGTATCACTTGGCAGGTCTGTAGCCAAGGTAAAAGACACGTTTCCCATCCCCCTTTTGGGTATGTTAATTGCAAGGCTTGGCTCCTTCTGGGACCCAGTTCAAAAAAGCACTTAGGCAGGCAGACACTCTGAGATGCCAGTGGCTTGCAGGGGGCTTCAGCAAACCTTTTCCATCACGTGCTTTGCTAAACAGGGAGACACACAGACATATTCCAACGAGCTTCTCTGAATCCCAGGCTCTGGGTGGTCCTACATCTCCCCCCCACCCCCCAGGAAAGCGGACACCACGAGCAACAAGCCCGATGTTTTTCTCCCGACTGTTTGGGGAGGGCAGTGGGGCCGTCACGTCCGGCCGCCAGCGGCCCCGGCAACACTCACTCTGGAATTCCTGCACCACGGGCTTGGTGTTGCTGGATGTCAGCTCCACTGCCAGGAGCCTGGAGCCTGGAAAAACAAACAGAGGGCAGTAAGAAATGGCACAGCCCGTAGGTCACCCACGAGACACGCCGCCCGCTGAGGAATCTTCTCCGGCAGCCACAGGGACTCACTTCCCCAGATAAAACCTATTCCTGGCTCCTCATGCCGGGCCACAGGGCCCTGGTTTACTCAGGAGGTGCCGTGTAAAACAAATACAGGAAAACAGAGTTGTTAGAAGTAGCCATTAAAGAGGAGGATTGACATAATGGCACTACAGCAGTGCCAAGGCAGGCTGTTCCCTGGTGCCATGGGCTTGTTTAGACCAGAAAGGGGCTCCTGCTCTGACCATGTGTTATCCTGCAAGTCAGCTGGAGGATCGGGGACAGGAAGCAGACAAAGACACCAGCAGTGTGCCCAGGTGGCCAAGAGGGCCAATGAAGCTGAAATGAGTAACTTTGGGTTCAGGCTGCTCATATTTTACTCGGGAGAGCCCATTCCCTTCCCTCTGATGGCCCTTTGATCCTGCTGGGTGTCCTCTGGGGCTGTGATCCTTGCTTTCCTCCTCCCTGAGCACCAGCACATTTCACTGATCCCAGCAGAACCCTGGAGCATTCGAAGCAGGCAAGAAACAACCCCAGGGAAATCCTTTTCAAATCCTTGGATGCTGTTTGCAAGATGAACATAGGGCACTTCATGCAAACGAGGTGTTTGATTGCTCCTGCTGTGGGAGCCCGGAGAAGCTCTTCATGGGGGCCCTGAGCACCCAGCTGAAGCAGAGAGATGCTGGTTGGCCTCCTGATTTGGGACAGGTGACTCTGATATGGTGCTGGGCTCCAGCTTTAAAAGGGGGGAAGGAGGAGGCTCTGCCTTCTACAGGGGGAGCACCTTCCATCCTCAGGGATCTGGCTCCAACCTGCTGCTGGGAGGGATCCCTTTCTCTGGAGACTTGGCACCACAGGGGGCTGTGGGGCGGCAGCACACCCGGAGAGGCGCAGGAGACAGCTTGTGTCAGGTCTGTCCTGTAAACCTTCCTCTTGGGAATGCTCTGGCAGATGGGGAGGGAAAGGGTTCCTCAGTCCCTAAGGGCAGCTGGAGGTACAGGTTTGTTTTCTGTTCTGCATTCTTATCTACATGGGATCTTTTTTCTGAAAAACCGTGTCCTGTCGAGTAGACAGCATGGCAAGGGTCCTGCTGCAGTAATGGTCCTATGGTTCAGGTAGAGAGGGTGAAACCACAGTGCTGCATTACCCTGAGTAGATGCAGCTGCACAGGGAGCAAAACAAACAAGCCAAGGGACCAGGCAGGCCACAAAGCAGGAGCAGAGCACCTTGGTGCACCCTCTTAGCGCTCTTTGGGGTGTCTTTTGTTCACCAGCCTCCTTGGGGCTGGAGGCACCAGCACCAGGCCAGGTCTGCCTGGGCTGCATCTCTGAGTGCCCACCAGCACTGTCTGTGCTCCAGCCTCAGCCAGACATATGGCTGAATCCCAAATGCCATCGGTTCTCCAAAATAGAATCCAGAACAAGGCAGAGATGTCTATAGCAGATTCTTATGGCGCCTCTTTCAGCTCAAGAGCTCCAGCCCAGGCTTGTTACTGTGACTCATGTTATCTGAGTCACTTTAAAACCAAAGCTATAGGTTTGGGAGAAGAAACCTCACAGCTTCACAGGCAAGAGGACTGTGTTAAATCTCCCTGTGCCGGGTTTATGGTGAAGCCTGACCTTCTGTCTCCTTCCATCTCAATCTCTCCTTTCAAAATTCTAGGCAGAGACTTGAGGAGGAGGTGAAGTATTCCTGAAGTGCTACAGGGGAGGCAGAAAGGGTGACATGGCAGCGGATCGAGGGAGTCGCTGCCCACAGCCTGCGCTGCGGTATCGTTCAGGGCTGCAGTTACCTGATACGGTACCGGCAGTTAATGCACCGTCAGGCACAGGCAGCAGACACATGCAGCTGGCTTGAAACACCTGCCCACTACAGCAGTGCAGCTATGCCTTGCTGGGGTGGCCGTCATGGCGAAGCCGTTGCTTGATTTGCAAGTCAAACAGGGCTAAGGGTGTGGGAGCCGCTATAAACCACAGCCTTGCTGAGCATCCCGGCTCACTGGGCGCTCACCCTGCGCAGCAGGAGCGAGGGGTGTGATGCCTTGTGTGTCAGAAGCACCTAGCCAAGCCCTCCTTGTGTTGGCACATCTGCCACTCCGGAGATGACCCCTGCTGTGTCCATCCTTGATCCCATGAGCTGTGGTGACAAGGACAGCAGCGCGGTGACACTCAGAGCAGCAGGCAGGAGACAACCACCTGGTTCAGGGCTGACCCCTGGACAGTCCCTGCCTTCGATGTGATGTGTGTTTGTAGCAGGGAGGGAGGTAACCTCTAAATGAGCGAGAACCCTCCAGAGGAGGGGCAGAGGAAGCCGTGCCAGGCTGGCTAAGGCAGGGAAAAGGGAAGGCAGGTTTCTGCCCTTGGCTTAGTTTGGGGAAGTCACCCTAATTTTCAGAAACATCCAACTGCCAGCACCTTGAGATACCCATCCCCATGCCTCGCTCTTCAGGCTGGTCTTCCTCCCTCCTCTCAATCTCCAGTGCATCCCACCATGATGCCACGATGCCGCCTGTGCCGGCGCAGGTGAGGTGCTGCAGGACGGGCGCTACGGCCTGGCACAGGAGTGAGGTGCCAAGAAAGGACTAACCCACACTGGCTCCACTAAGGTTTTGGGAGTGTTTGTCTGTCCAGCTGTCCCTCAGCTGGGGTTTTGGGAATAGCTTAAGGGACTTAAATGTGCTTGTGATTTATAAAGGGTGCATAAATGTGTGGGCAGGGAATGGCTGGCATAGCTCATTCCTATTGGATTTCAGTGGGAATCTGGCATCCTGTTGACTCACACCCTCACTTCTGGGTGTCTAAGTGACAGTTTATATAGGTCTGTTTGAAAACCCCAGCCTATGCCATGAGATGTGGTCAGGAGGATTTTGTTTCACTACTCAGCCTCAACTTTCGACCGCTGCCCCCAGCCCGAGGAGCCGGCTGTGTGTTTGCTCTGGCATCCAAACTGCAGGTAGGAGGCAGCAGGCAAGGGGGCCGTGCTGGCCAGGGGGCTGGGGCGAGCTGCGTGCCTTTCTTTGACTCCAGTTTTCCAAGACACCTCCCTGAGATCAGCAAGCCAAGCCCTGGCTCATGGGTGGGCTCCCCTGCTAGAGAACAATGTAGATGTGAACCCAGAGATTAGCAAACAAAAGCTTAGGAGTGTCTCGGTTCAAATTAAGTAACAGATGGGCCTGGGCTGTGGGGGAGCTGATAACGGTCAGAAAAAGGCCATCCCCAGACTGTGGCCAACCCACCCTGGAAAAAACCTACTCAGTCATAAATCCTCTGGGCTCTCATAGCTGCTCCAGCTAGGAAGGGATTTTTCTTTCTTGTACCAGCTTTTTCCAACCAGCATGGCTTATTTCAGATGCATGGCCTGTGCTGCTCGGTTAAAGGGGTGCCAGGTCTCTCATGGACACCTACAAAGGGAGGAGATGTGCCTGCCTGGGCAGGGAACATGGAGCAGAATGAACCCAGAGCAAGGAAATGCAATGTTACAGAGCAGTGTTTGGTGTTGCTTCCACAGGGTTCCAGCTTTTCTCCTCTCTTGGGTAGCTGATGGCACTCGTTCCTTCTGAAACGCTGATACCGATGGAGTCCCTGGTGGTCTCCACAGGAACAGGACCCTGCAGGAGCTCTGGAGGAGCATCAAGTACTTGTGTTCATCTGGCAGCGTGAGAATTTCAGATTTTTCTCTAAATTCACCCTTTTCCTGCTCACCAGTTGGGAAGGTGAGGAGATGCCGGTGTACAGCTCTGGCACTAACCCTGACCTGGTTAAATCCCAGGATTTACATCTCGGGATTTCAACTGGGACCTTGAAGACCTGACTGGGTTTGCTGTGGAGAAGGCCCATGAGCATCCCAGCCATGCACATGGTATCTTTTTGTCTCCTCTCCCTCTTGGAGAGAGGGATTTGCTGTTCTGCCCCCTGACCAGGGAGCCAGGCCGCTGGGTACACGCAGCCTGCACTGCACACCCACAGGCGGCAGCGAAACAGGCCGGGGCCGAGCAGCCACGGACCCTCCTAAGGCAAAAAGCCTCTGGGAAGAGCAGCCTCCTCCTGCAGACCAACATTCCTCCTCCCTCCCATGCAGGGAGGGACGTGTAGGTGCTGCCTACACCACACTGGGCTTCCCGATGGTCTCCCAGATCTTGGCTGCGCCGCGCTGGGATGCAGCTGCAGACGCGCTGCCTCAGATCCATCTGACAAGGGTGTCTGGAGGGAAGGGTGTCGCAGTCGGCGGTTGCTGCCTTTGCTCTGCTGGGAGATGAGATATCGAGGCCCTGTGTATCTGCACCTTCACAGAAGCGAGACAGCCTGTTCTCAAGAGCAGATTTGCATGCCACCCACTTGGCAAATCCTTAGGCCCCTGCTAGGAGGAGGCATCAGGAGCTGCGCTGAGGAGCGCCTGAACAGGAGGAGTTTGAGCTTCCTCATGGTCTGAGCGTGAGCTCTTGGTTGGGCATTTTCACTGTGAGGCAGGTCACTGGGACAGGCTGTCCAGAGAGGTTGTGGAGTCTCCTTCTCTAGAGACACTCAAGACCAATCTGGACACGCTCCTGTGTGATCTAGTCTAGATCCTGCTCAGACAGAGGGTTGGACTAGATGATCTTTCAAGGTCCCTCCCAACTCCTGACATTCTGTGATTCTGTGACATGCTGAGCATGGACATAGCAGGTTCTTGTGCTCTGTTCTACCTGAGGGAGCACAGATGCTTGAGAAGAGAGCCACAGCTGAGTGTGAGAGAGCTCCCAGGTTGAAGGGCTGAGCACCCCTCATTTTACTGAAATAGCTTTTCACCTGTCAGAACAGACACAGCTTGAGGCACCAAGCGCTGGCCCCACAGCGGTATCTAAGTGCTGTTGACATCAAGGGGAAGATGGGCAGCAGATGTGGCTGTATGTGCCTTGCCCAACCTCTTCATCTGTGCAGGATCTGGTTCTAGAGCTCCTGTTTTCCCAAGCTCATACCCTGGTTTCTGGCTCTTCTCCTGGAAAGGACTGAACATACGTGCAGGACGGGAAGGAAGCAATACTCAGGCGGATGACTAATACCTAAAAGAGATTAAGATAGAAGCAGCAAGGGCTAGAGGGTTTCCAGCAGGTCAGACTGCAGCTCTTTCTGGAACATGGTTTCAGACCATCTTCAGCTCAAAGAAAAGATGGAGATGGTTAGAATTTGCCCTCAAAATCCAGGATGAAGGGTCATGGAGAGGGAGCAGAAAGGAACCATGAAAGCTGTGGGTAGCAGAGGCTGTCAGAACCAACCCCCACATTCCCAAATAGCTTCTCCCTTCCCCAGAGAGCTGCAAGAATCACTTTCCTTGGGTGAGGAACAGGACATGAATCTTCTGTGTTGTGCCAGATACAGCTAACCAGGACATGGAGTCCTGAGGTCAAGCCCCTTCCTCACATGGATGCTTCAGGCTTGCAATGTTACACTGATTCTCCAGGAGGAGAAAGCAGTGGCAGAGGTGGCTCCAAGGGAAGGCTGTTAAGCAGGACAGCTTCTAATTATGGGTGCTCCTAGTCTCTGGTAAAAGCCAAGAGAGAGAAATAAGGGGACAGGGAAACAATTAAAGATTGCTTGGCTAGGAAGGTCCCAAACAGTAGTGGTAAACCGAGCGCAGTTCTCTTCTGTACTTTCTTAAGCCTCGGTCCCTTCCAGTTCGGTGTCCCCTGCGATTCGGTAAGGAGGCACAGTCCCAGCCCACCAGAAGGGAGAACTGGGACTGGGAAGTCGTGGGAAGGGTAAGGAACTTGCTGTCTCAGCTGGCAGAAGCTGTACCACCCTGGGATTGGTCCTCTGGATCAACATCTTGCAACAGGAAGAGTAAAGGCCAGGAACAAGAATGGTGAGCACTGGAGAGAGGCAGGGATATCTGCAGAGGGCAGATTTGAAGCCAACCCTTCCTGCCTATTCCCACTTGCCTTCCATTGTTTCCCTAGACAGCCCCAAGACTTGCCACACAGGCACATCCCACGTTGCTTCACACTTCAGCAAGTCCCCTTCCTCCCCTGAGTGGCAGATGCTGCTACCAAATTAGTGCAAAGTGGGAGGGAACCAGCAGATAACTGCGATAAGAGCCAGGGGCATGGTCTCCTGACCTTCCCCTTCCTCTGCTTGCAGCTGGCAGATGCTAAGGGAAGTCTCTGGGGCAGAGTCAGGTCAATGAGACACAGCAGTGATCTGTGGCCAGGACTGAGGAGACAGAATGAACTGTACCAGGAAAAGGGGCAAGTGCCTTTATTTTTGTCTTGTGTGGGAATTTGACTCGAGGATTGCTGAGAAACTCATAAGCCAAAGTGACGTTTTCCAGGCTGAGCGCCAGCCAACACACAGCCGTGATCCCAGCAGGTACCTGACATCCAGAGGAGCCAGGATGCTCGGCACCTGCCCGCCCCTGGCTTCTGATGAGGACATGCATATCAGAAGCTGCCTGAGCTGCAGAGACGGGCAGTAAGCGGATATGCTATCGGCACCGGGCTTTGCAACGCTCTTCAGCGTCTGGCTGGGTCCCAACCATCAATACAGACTCGTGGGGTTTTAGCCTATAATCCTCTATTCCTCTGTCTGTGACTCTAATCTCTTGATCCTCCGCTCTGCTCCAGCCTACAGCCTGACCAGCACAACACAGACCCAAAGTCCTGCTTACTGGAGACCCACCACGTCGCATCACTGGGGACATGGGACTTGGGACAGGCAGCAGCAGCCCTCGGGACTGGGAGCAGAGACGGGAACGGGAGAGGGCGTCAGCAAGCACACAGAGAAACCATCTGTGACAAGACCCAAAGCAGCTCTTTAAAGACACTTTTTCCCTGACTCCCCAGGATCACTTCTGCCTCTGTGTGTGTAATTCCAGCCTCAGGGATAAACCCCAACCGTCTGGCCAGAGCATCTACGTGAACTGCCGGCACCAAGGGAGCCCTCACGTCCCCCTGCCAGTGTGAAACCGCTGCCGTCACTCCGCACCGGAGAGGTGGGGCCGTCTGAGCAAGGCTGGAGCCCTGCAGCAGATCCACTGGAACAAAGGACATGGACCTATGCAGCAGAAAGCTGCCCCAGCCACACACAAGCCTGGAGACACATGAGTCGGGGGGGATGATGTTCCAGGGGCATCCCCGGATCAGCCCCAGAAGTCTCACCTTGTTGGCATCAGCCTGAGCGCAGGCTGCAGAGCGGTGGAGGGAGCAGCGCCGCAGGCTTCTGAGGAGATTGTCGTCTTAGGAAGTACATGGGGAATTACAGGGAGCCCGAATGAATCATAGAATCATAGAATTTTTAAGGCTGGAAATGACCCCTAAGATCATCCAGTCCAACCATTAACCTACCGCCACCAAGTCTACCCTTAGACCATGTCCTCAAGCACCGCATCTCCCCGTCTGTTAAACCCCTCCAGGGATGGGGACTCAACCCCCTCCCTGGGCAGCCTGTTCCAATGCTTGAGGACTCTCTCAGTACAGAAGTTCTTCCTAATATCCAACCTAAATTTTCCCTGGTGCAGCTTGAGGCCATTTCCTAGAGTTCTGTCACCTGTTACTGGGGAGAAGAGACCAACCCCCACCTCACTGCAACCTCCTTTCAGGGAGTTGTAGAGAGCAATAAGGTCTCCCCTCAGTCTCCTCTTTTCCAAACTAAACAACCTGGGGATATCCCTGGAAGTTGGGGTAAAGATGAGAAGGTTGACACGGAGCAATATTGGGAATGTGCTGGTGTCCACAAGCAGAGGGAGAGGGGGGAAGAGCGATGTCACTGCAGAGCACAGAGTGAGGCCGAAAGCCACGCTGGGCTGTCCCTGCCCAGACACGAGGGTGCTCAGCAGGGCAGGACCCAGCCTCGGCGTGTGGGAGTGAAGAGGTTTCTCGTCCTGGGAGAGCGGAGGCAGCCACAGATCTGGGAACTAACTTCTCCCAGACCCCGACTTGTTTTCCTCCTTAAACATCTCCTGCTGCTATTTTTAGCAGAGAATTTTCTCAGCCGAGCGCTCCCAGTTGAGCGCTGGTCAGAGGCCCCTTTCCCAGAGCCAGGCCCAGCAGCACGAAGGCTGCTGCTCCGGGCAGGACGTGGCTCTGGGGCTCAGCCTCGCTCTGTCATGGTGCCTATGGTGTTGGGGTGCTCGTGCCACCCTGACAGGCCTCCCCAAGTGGGATCCCCATGGCATGAGTGTGTTAAGGGCCCTCTCAGACCCCAAGAGGGTCTTAGAAGTGGCTTAAGGTGTGGGGGGGAAGCTGGACTTGGTAGCTGCTTTCTACCAGCAGGGCTGGCAAAAGAGGTGGGGAGGAGATGGAGGGAGATGATTAGGCTGACATTAATAACAGGATCTGCTTCTCAGTGCTAAAATCTGTTTGGATTCCTTCCAGCTCCTCTGAGGGATGCCGTGGAAGCCTTTATTGTTCACTGAAGTTACCACTAAAACCAGACTGGGTCGAGCTGAAGGAAATACCTCTCGGAGGAGAGCAGTGCCTTGGCAGCACATGAGGGAACTCCCTTCCGCCCCGGGGGTCTCAGGGGCCCTCACTCCTCCCTGGCCAGTGTTGTAACCTGTCCATCAGCCCAGCGCTCCCTTCCGCGGCTCGGAGGAGCCATCTGTCCGTCCAGGCCCTCCGCTGACTCGCGGTCAGCAACACGCCAGCCCATGGCTGGGCCGGGGAGCAGCACTTGTGGCTCCTTTTATCTATTATTTAATGTCTGCCTGCTGGAATGGGCACATAAATCCAAATCGTGGCTGGATGAGCTGAGCACAGTGGGGATGAGCCCCTGGCTTGGCTGAGATAAGGTGCAGCTAAAGCCAGGAGAGCCTTGAGGGGGTTGAGGGCTCTGGACACTGTGGGTGAAGCACAGGGAAGGCTGGAGAGCTGCAGCGGTCAGACGGCTGCAGAAGAGCCCCAGTCAAGAAGATCTCTAACAATGGCCCCTTCTTGGTCAGTCTATCTGTTGCCTGTGTGTCTTGGAGTCACGTCAGTGAAGCCAACAGATTGGGAACATATTTGTACTCCCCACAGCAGCACAGATGCCAGCCCAGACACAGAAGAGAAGCTGGGCTCCTTTCTGCTCCTGGACTCTGTGCCAAGTTTGCAGCTCTGCTCCAAACCTGTGGTTGAGCCCTACTCTGGCAGGGGTGAGGGGACAGGCAGGGGCAGGAGATGCTCTGCTTTCAGCTCATGCTTGCAGAACCTGGCAGCTGGCTCCAGGGGAGGGGAGCCAGGCTGCCCTTGACTGTGCACCTTGAAGTGCACCCCCCTCCCGAGACTAAATCTGGCACTAAATCACCCTTCTCTCCCCAGCTCCGCCTGAACAAATGGGGCTGAGGACAGCAGTCACCTGGACACCCCGCAGATGCTGCGTGAGGGCTTCTCCCAGTGGCAAGAGCTACCTCCAAAACGCTTCCCCAAGCCCAGTGGCAATCCCAGGAGCCCAGGATGTCTCTCCTGACCTTCCAACACATGGTCACTTAACCTCAGAGGCTCCTTTGAGAACCCCAGCGACGGTGTTTCATGGATGAGCACATTTCCCCTAACATCTGCCCCCAGGATCAGATGCTGCCAGAGCCTCTCTCCTGGCTCTGCTCCTGGCCCAAGGACAGACAATAGGCACTGGAACAGTCTCCACTTCCCCTCCCCAATGCCCCGGGGCGAGATCCTAGCCAAGACAGCACCGCTTGCCAGCCAGCAACAAGTCCCTCGACATCACCGCCTGCCTCTTCTTTCCCTCCCAGTGTAGCTGAACCGCTGGTGACAGCTGTCACTGGGCACACAGGCCAGTGCCACTGGGCAAATCCCAGCAGCAGCGCGACAGCCCAACCGAGGACGGTTCTTCTCAGCACGCTGATGCTGCAGCCAGCATGATCCCTCTCTGAATGCATCCAAAGACAACGGATCTCCTGGATTACCAGTGCTGCCAGGCAGAGCACTGGTCAGTGGCCTCTCGTGTGCCCCCCTGCCACACCAGGCACCCCCTGGGCTGCCCCTCGCTCACAAAAGCACCTCGCTGCAAGTAACCGGCCCAGGCAGCACGTGGGTCTGATGAGGGTTCAGCGAGGGTGGGTTTGGGTCCTCCTGAAAAGCCACCGCTCCACCTTTCCAGAAACAGCTCCGCTTCCCGCGGCCTGGAGCCGCTCCGCCGGCCTGGCACCGGTTCTGCAGCCTCGGAGACAACAGCAGCGAGTGAGCAAAACCTGTCTAGACACCGATTACCTTCCGAAGGCTCCTGCTGCCACATCAAAGCACCACTTCAAACCAACCTGCAAACTGGACCAGCGATAATCCCCAGCCCTCCTGTGCCTGCCCCGGGCCCAGCGTGCCAGACCCATCTCATCATGCTTTGGAGTCATCTTTAATCCAGGCCCTTCTGACAACATGAAGAGATGTATGATGAAAAAAAAATCTCATTACAGGAACATCAAGAGAAGTTACCTGGCCGCAGGCTGCTTGTTGGGGGGGCTCCTTCCTTTCTGCTTGGCATTCAGGGGCAGAAATCTCACCTGCCTCCCATGGACAACCTGCAAACATCCAGCTCCTCGAAAGCAGCCACAGAAAGCAGCCCCACCAGCTCGGGTGATGGATCCCGTTCCAAAGCCATGCACATCAATCCTGCGTGGGCTCTGCTACCACCAGAGATACTAAAGCATCTCCTGATGACACCCAAGGAAGTGGAGACCACCAAGACCTACAAGCAGCTGGTCCACCCCAAAGCAGCAAGTGGCTATTGGAGCAGGACAAAGTCTCAGGAGCGCTGGTCGATGCTCTGGATACCTTCACGCCAAGGGAGCCACAGCGTGGAAGGACCTGGGGAGGCTGACAGGTCACTGGAGCACAAGTTACCTGAAGTCTCAGCTTCTGGGAGCACCTGGCACCAGCATCAAGCACTACACAGCCAGCAGCACAGCAACATCTCGCTCGTTATTTTAATAAGGGTCCTTTGAAATACCTTCTGTGTGAGAGACAGCTATGGAAATCCAGCCTGGCTTTACTCTGTCTCGGGCAGAAACAGCCTTTATTTAGCCAACTGTGGCAAACAGCTCTGTCTCGTTAGTCAGTGCTCAGGGAACCGGGCTGTGATTGTTCCCAAGCCTGGCATTGCAGAGAGCCCCGGTAATGAGGTCTGCAGGAGACGATTCCTCCTGACAGGCCCACAATGACCTAGAAATCCTACTTAATTCCCTGTCAGAGAAAAGTGCTGAGTAACAGCGAGGTGTGGAAATGCTGGGGCTGGCTGCAGAGGGAGGCTGGGGGCTGGCTGCAGAGGGAGGCTGAGGGCTGGCTGCAGAGGGAGGCAGCAGCCCCTGCCTGCACTTTGGGCTGGGATGCAGGAGCTCTGGGGTGGCAAAGCCAGCATGGCTCAGCTCCACAGCAGATAAAGAGAGGGGAGTCTTGCCGGGGGGGTGAGTGGAGGTTTGATGTGGGAAGGTCTGTGGCTCGTTTCCTTGGAGGAAGAGGCAGAAGAGAGCTGGCACGGGCATGCTGCTTCCCAGAGGTTTGTTTTCCAGGAGCAGCACGCGCCCCGTGGTTGGGAACCTCTGGGCTGGGTGGCCCAGAGCCAGCTAGGGCAGAAGATGAGGTCCAGGGACCTGCTGGAATGCCAGCTGGATACAGCTGACCCTGAGGACCACCCCCAGGGAAGACCCTTTCAGGCATGTGCTTGCCACCTGTTTCAGCCAGATGCCGAGGGGACTAAAGCAGGAATTCTGGAAGTGAATGGGGACTCTGTTGGAGTGGCCTGAAGACTCCCACCCAAAGCTGTCGCTGCTGTGAGCTCCCTTTCAGCCTCAGGGCAGAGGGAGGAATGTCTCTCTGCCCATCACGTGCAGGACCGCTGCCCCCAACCCCGCAAACGCAGCCCTGTTTAAAGCACAGATCCCACAGGACTGCTGGGAAAAAAATAAAAAAATTTAAAAAAGTGAAATGTGGGAACGAAATCACCAGCCCAAACAGTGTCTAGAGACATCTGGAGCCAAGTCCCTCGAATGTCAGCACCAGAAGGAGGGCTCTGAAAGGGAGAACCTGGCTCGCTCGGCACCGGCGCTGCTGGCACAGACTGAGGATCTGCCTTGGAGACATGCGGAGAAGACATATGCTGAGACGGGAAGGACCAGCTTTATTTTACCAGCCTGTGTTCCCACCAGAGAAGTGCTTTAAAGACTGCCTGGCAAAGCAAGAATTAAATCCAAAGGTGCCTATGCATCTTCCTTGCTGTCATCTCCTTATCATTGATCTCCAGCCTGCTCTGAGCCAGAAGATGAAAGGATCGTAACACCACTTATCTTCCCACTTAAGAACACGCTCAGCAGCTCACAGCTAAAGAGGAGGACGCTCAAGCCTGGGGAAGCAGCTGTAAATTCTGCAAATGGGCCCTTCTTTAAAGGATCTGCTGCCTCCCCACGAGGGACACGGCACGAAAGCCTTTGTGGGAAGGAAAGGCTTAGCCTTGTGTCCAGAACGTGCCATGTGTGCCTCAGAAGTGAGCCAGGAATTGCAAAGCTCTTGGGAAGCATTTAAGCAGCCAGAATGATGACATGTTTGTCACTAGAGCCCAGGCAGCTCCAAAAACACGCTCTCCTTGAGACTGTGCAGTGTTACAGCCAAGGCCAGGGATCCCCTTACACACTGCAGGCAGAACTGCTGCCCGCAGCCCGGCTCGAGGAGTCCTCTGTGCTTCTGCCATGGAGCCCTCTGCCTCCCCTTCGACCCTTATCCCCCCCTGTCCCACAGCCAGCCCCAGCCCAGCCTGCCTTTGTCACTTCAGAGTCAAACTGTCAGGGTGGGATGAGTTCCAGCTATCTGCTGAGAGAGGAGGGGGGAGCAGAGCGCCAGGAGCCTCCCTGACCAGCAGCGGGTGGTAGCACACCTCGGGGAAACACCGGGGGTGGGATGAAAGCCCCTGAGTCCTCCCATGCTGGAGGAGCAATGAACTGGAATCTGGCATCCCCTCTGTCCCCTGGCAAAGCCCCAAAGCTCAGCTGTTGGCTTGGAGAACCCAAGGCACAGTTGGCAAGCAGGAGAGGAGGGCACTGGGGTGCCTCAGAAGCTGCTGCCAGCCCACAGGCAGGCTTCAAAGGGCTTCTCCTGCCCTGCTTCGTGGGAGAGAGCGTTGTGCCTGGGGGTGAGGACAGCTGCTCGTTGGCCAGGCCCACCAGAGGATCTCTGATGGACAAGAAAGAAGTTAGCACCTGGGTTAACCTCCCCCCACATGCCCAAGAGGACTTTGGCAGGCAGCACTCTGCCCAGCCCTGGTACTTAGGGGGTGCTGAAGGCTGGTGAGGATGCTCCCCAGCTCAGCCAGCCCTGCCTGAGGGAGAACCCATGGCTGCAGGAGGCCATTACATGGCGCCTGCCTTTCCTCTCCAGATGGACAGTTCAAAGCAGCTCCATGGCGCTGATGGGCTGTACCCAGCCCCTGGCTGCTCACTCCTGCGCAAGAAGCGAGATAAGCCGCAGCCTCCTTCTCCCTGTGAAATCAGACCAGCCCCAGCGATGAGGAGTGTGATGTGCAGTCTCAGCAGAGCAGCTAAGGGCAAACATGGGCCACAGACCAGCACCTCCTCTGCTGTAGGGGCTACGAGATCCACGAGGAGATCCATGGTGGCTTTGTGGCTTGTGTACCCAGGCACAGAATCACTAGGTTGGTAAAGACCTTTAAGATCAATGAGTCCAACTGTCCCTGTCCTCTCCTGACCCATCTCCCTGAGCACCTCATCTCCCATCTGTTAAGTACACCCAGGGGTGGGGACTCCACCCCCTCCCTTGGCAGCCTGTCCCACCCCCCCACAGCTCTTTGGGGGAAGAATTTCTTCTGACATCTCATCTGAACCTGCCCTGGCACAGCTTGAGGTCCTGTTGGCAAAGCACAGATCACTGGCACTGGTAATAGGGGGTTGCCTACTCCTCCTTCCATCTTGGCTGTTGGTGTCTAAACACCTCAACAACCCAAGGATGGGGGGCTGGTCCAGGGGTACAAGGGGCCGATGCACATGGAGCTGGGACCTCCCTTTCTGAAGTATGTCACTGAGACACAAGACCTTGGTGCTACAGAGTGGGTGTTTTCCAGGCTCTAAAAATAACTAACTCTGAACAACATGGTGGTTATAAAGAAATATTTATCCCTGGGCTTTTGCAGAGATCAACACAGCAGATTAAAGCAGAAATGTAAGTGTATATTGAAAAGAGCTGTTGATAAGATCCTTTGAGGGGATAAAAGCTGCCTTACTGCAGCACTCTGCAACACCTTCCCTGCCACTGGCTGTGTAAGCTCCTGGAAATCACCGCAGTGTTCACAGCCAGGTCGCCCCAGGAGGAAGCCCATTAGCAGGCAGCAGTGTCCTTAATGGGTCCTTGGGGTGTGGGGCACTGCCTGGACACGCTTCCCACCGCCGCTCGGACGCAAGGGCTGCTCATGCAGCCTGACACTCTAAGGAACGCTGTGGCAGCCCCGTGGTGTGCTGGATTAGTCCTTTGGGTGGCTTTCATTCAGTGAGGATGGCACAGTGAGGGTTTGTTTTTTTTTCCTTTCCCCCTTTTTTTGACAGTCCCTAGCAATGACAGCCACCCATCCCACACATGCTGCTGTAACACAGGTAAAAGCTGTAATGTCTATCAAAGCCTCTATTTTCTGAGGTTGGCACCCCAGCCAAACAACAACACCGTCTCCAGGACTGGTCCTGGCTTAAAAGATCAAGCAGAGACTTGTGCCTTTATGTGCAGACAAAATCATCATGTCCAGCAGCACAACCGATTCCACTCGAGGAGGTCTGTGAGAGCACGTGGCCGCCCCTGCGCGGTGTGGAGCATCCTTCCCTCTGGGAATGAGGAGTGGGGCTGCTCTGTGGGCTGAAGGTAAGCTGGGCTTCCACACAGCTCTCGCTGGTGGCATTGGCTGCCTGTCTAACACCAATGAAACCAAATGTCTGCAGAGTGTCTGGCTCCTCCAGCAGCCCCAGGTACTCTGTGGTTCTATAGCTAAACGTCTCCAAATGGATTAAACGGGCTCTTAAACGCCCGCTGGCTCTTACGTTCGTGTTGGCATCATCAGGTACGTTGATGGGAGCGTGTTAGAGTGTGTTCTGGCTTTAACTCTGAAATCCCTGGGATTTATGACTCCAAAAAAAAAAAAAAAGCATTATCTGAACACAATTTAATTTGATGTGCTTCCTGTATTGCTGCGCTGAACCTTCATTTCCCCTTGTCACCGACCCTGCGCTAAGCCCCGTGCTCCATCCCACGAGGGGCACTGCGGAACACGGCACTTCCCATTGTTTACACTGACTGAGGGATTCCTGAGAGGCACAACGATTCCCATTAACTCTGAGCTTATCTCAAGTACCTGTGGGCTGTCAGGCTACAGCGTGTCTGTGGCTGGCTCTCTTTGCAATTAGTTACTGCCAGCCCAGCACTGATGGCTCTCATCAGTCTGCTGGTGAGCTCCTGTGAATTCCACCCCACTGGGCTCTCAGGACTGGAGGGAAATGGGAAAAGTGTTAGTTTTATTATCTTTTTGCCCATTCTCAGTTGTATTTTTTGCTGCTCTTCTCTGCCAGCTGTGTGGTTTGGAATGTGATACAGCAGAGAAGGAGCTTTAAGACACTGATACTGAGGAGCATGTTGTGTGTTAGTGCCCAGAGAAGCTGCGGCTGCCCCTGGATCCCTGGCAGCACCCAAGGCCGGGGTGGATGTGGCTTGGGGCACCCTGGGCTGGCAGAGGGTGTCCCTGTCTGGCTTAGGACGCTGCTCTGATAGGAACCGGGCACCGGCTCGGTTACGCAGCTGTCCTGGTGTCGCGCTCCTGAGCTGTGTGTCAGACAGCTGAGCTCCTGCACAGGAGGCACACAAAGCCTCCTTACAGCCTGAAACACAGCAAGGGAATCGACATGAGCGACTGCCGAGGAGGAAGGGACAACAGGACCTCAGCTGGCCTGGCCTGTGCAGGAAACATCTCCCATATGCGCCTCCCTCAACATTTGTCCCCAGAGGAAGCCTGCTTTGACCTCTGCTTATCTAAAACGAGAAGCGAGAGCTCGTGAGGAGCTGGTTACCCTTGAGACCGAGGTGCTGGTGAAGTCCAGGGCGTGCTGGCCGTCCTGTTCCCCACAGACCTACCCTTTGGCTGGTAGGTCTCTAGAACGAGCGTCAAACTCTCCAGCCAGCCTCCAGGTAATAGTGTGAGTCCCACCCTGAGGGGCCATAAGCAGAGACCTGAGCATTCAAAAAAAAAAATTAAGAAAAGTGTGTTTTTCAGGAATGGAAACCTCCTGTTTCCAGCACGGGAGTCTGAGAACAGCACCCCAGCAGGTACTTCCTCTGCCCCAAGCACGGCTACTGGCAGGACTGCGCCCAAGCAGCAATCCAGCCCCTTTGGGTGGAAATTAAAACCACGTCCAGAACATTCATTAGCGCAATTAAAGCCATTAACCGGTTCTTAGGCCGTGTCCTGGCTCGGGGATGGGGTTTGTTGATGGCGCACGCCCTCACTGCTGACGTTCAGCGGTTGGGTTTGGGTTTGGTGCTGTCTCATAAACACATGATGCTCCCCAGGGGCTGAGCGGGAAGGCAACCAGCCCTTATCAATTGCAAAAGGCTGGTGCAGTTCATATTGCAGCTGATAGAGAAGCCAGATGGAGAATGTAATTATCCTAATTAATTTTATATCTTGAATTAATCTCTCTTTCTATAAACAGCAGTTTCAAAGCAGGCCACCGGCTTCTATGCAGGGAGTAGCTGTCGTGTCTTGTTGAGGGGCACGCTGGCAATGCACACCCTTGTTCTGCAGAACAGGACTCTTGAGGACTCAGGATCCCGTTGGGCTGTGGAAAATTTTCCCCTTGCTAATTCCCACCCACCACTTCAGGGCTGCTCTGTAAGGAGTTCACAAAGCTCCTCTGGATCATCAGGGCTTGATGCAATCGACTGTGAAGCATTAGCTCTAAATATACAACTGGGAGGCCAGTTCTGCTCCAGCACACACACACTCATCACAAAGGATGATAAAGCAGCGAGTGTAATTTGCAAGAGAAACTTAAATAACGATCTGAGGAGAACAGAAGCAAGTGGGGGGGACAATCAGTGTGTTACCCTCTGGAGACCAACTCTTACACCGCTACACAGAGCAGCCCCTGTCCTCGTTTGTGAAGCTGAACACAGGAGCTTGTTCCACTCTGTACTTGTTTAGGTGACTTTTTAGCACCCCAACACACATCCCTGGTGCAAATCCTCACTGGGTGGGCAGGTAAGTGAAAGAGCAGCTGCAGGCCAGGAGACCCACAAGTCAACTTGGACAAGGAAGAGCAAACAGGTCAGTAAACCTAAGGGCACGAGCGGAGCAACATCTCAGCCTTCTCACCAAAGAAAACATGTTTTACTCTTTAAATCTGCTTGTGTCCCAGTAACCAACTGATTCCCAGAAGCATTTGGAGCAGGAGGGAATGTGCTGGTGTCACGTTTTTTTTTGGCAACAGCTGTAAAGCCGACGTGCACCCAGCTACTCTTTGGTGGCGATGCCAGATAGCGCTTACCCAAATAGGAACACCAAGCCCTTCCTAAGAATTTTTTTTTGAAGATGTTATTAAGTGCCTGATTTTTTGGCACAGCTCACCAAGCTGTTTGTCCTGATTATTTTTCTCACTGCCTGCTGAAAAGAAAGCAACACTGCAAATAACTCCCCGTCAGAAAATACCAACAAGCGACTTCTCGTTGCCGCCGTGGAGCCAACAACGTTTCCACCGAGTGATTTCTGGCACCGACAGCTGACTCGGAACAGTTGCTGGTGGCTGGGACAGATGGGCTTCACAGACAGATAGATAGATATTAAAAATAAAAAGGAAAATTAGAACTTCTACCCTGTAGATTCTGAAAATCCTTTTGCAAAATCCGACACTTTACCCAAACCTCGGGATTAAATGAAAGGGAGATTTGAGCACAGTGAGCTTTAAAGCTGGAACACGCCGGGGACTTGTCATCTCCCCAGCAAGGACCAGAAGGTACCGAGATGTTTTACTGCCAGTGGGTAATACTTGAGTTTTGGGAAGATCTCCCTGGCTCTGGAGAACTCTGGATTTTTCTCGTGAAATCCTCAACATCTTAACGCCTCCTTCTGTGGAGAAGCTCGAGGTGGGAAGCCACACTGATGTCAGATGTAACCCCCTGCTCCTCACCACTGATGCCAGTTATCTTCTGCTAGTATAATTATGACCCTGGCCTTTCCCTGACGTGCAGAATCTTTAGCTGCTTTCAGTGCCCAGAGCTGGGCACACTCAGGGTGCTCCATGCTCCACTGGCTCCCGCTCCGTGGCAACGTTTTAAGGCCACTATTGAGAGCAGGATCCGTGCTGGCAACAAGGGTCTAAGCAGCACCACGTAGCCTGAGGTACGTGGGGCTGGGTTTTGCAGCTTAGGACCTCAGCTTCTCCTTAGTGTTGTCAGCATCCTTTTTTTTTTGCCCCTTTTCCCTCCTCCTCTTCTTTTTTTCCCCCTCAAGTAACCAGCTTGGGGGCATCAACAGCTCCCATCCCACCATCCAGCACCAACCCTGCAGGCTCTGGGACGTGTTCATGTGCTGCTGGGGGAGTAACCCTCCCTTGGTGGGGTGCCCCCCAGTATGTAGCCCAACAAACTCCCTTACTTTCAGCCTTGCGTCTTTGGGCTTACCAACCCCAATATGAACCCAGCTGGCAGCCAGTATGGGATGGAGCACTTTGTATTTAAAGGGAGAGCAAACCCCCTTAGCACTTGGTTTACTCACTGGGTAAATGCTCCCAGGCAGAGGTGTGAAACTAGGGGTGTCTGGCTGGTTTGGGTAACTTTGCCTGTCTCAAGATGACACGCAGAAGTACCTGTAGTTTGTTTCCAGGCTCTCTATCTGTTGGGCCAGACTCAAGGGAACCTGTAGGTCACAGAAGTAGGGTGCTTTTCTACCCCACAGCCCAACTGTCACAAAAAGTTGTGTTAAACCTCTTTTTTTTTCCCCTCATTCACAGGGAGCATCCGAACCCAGCGCCTGGAAGACCACGCGATGCTCCAGGATTAGACAGTCCCGGCTTCTCCTCCCGAAACTCCTTCTGCTACAAGTGAGCAACAGCCCCTGCGGCGCGTGACAGCCCTCCCCTCGTCACAGATGTGTCAGAGTCATCTTCTCACCCTCCACTCGATTTTTTTTATGGTAAGTAATGCCCAAATCTCGGTTTATTTGAGGCCCAAAGCGCTCTGCAAGTTACTTGGAGTCATCTGAGAATTGTTTTGTCCTTATGTAAACTTCTGGAAATATTTCAGTGCCCTTCTTGAGCTGACCCCATCCACACACACCCTGTACATCCCCTTGTATGTCAGTAACCACTTGCTGGTTGTCACCCCGACCCCACTCCATCGCCCTTCCTCCTTCTGCCGTCTGGGCACACCGGGGGAGGGCAATACAAGCCCACCGGCTGCTGTCCCCCTCCCCACCCCCTCCCAGTACTATTAATAGCCAGACAACAAATGAACCCAAATTCATTCCTGAGCGGAATTAGCAAATGTTTTCGCAATTAAACCTGCAAACATCCATGCGGGGCCCCCGGAACAATGGGCGCCTGTGCCTGGCCGTGAATGGGGACCAGTGTCCGCCCTGCCCGCCTGCCGAGGCTGCACATTCCTGGCACCCTCAGCCCTGGACCCGCTCCTTGCTGAGCTGGGCTTTCGGGCTGGTCTCCCACTTCTCTTGAGTGTGTGTGTCCGTCCCCACACCCACACCCCCCCGCCACCAGGTCCCGACGAGGAGCACCTGGTCCCGTCCCAACCCAGCCCTGCAGCCCCTGGGGTCGGGCAGAGCATCCCTCCCCTCCCGGGACAAGGGTCGGGGCAGAGCATCCCTCCCCTCCCGGGACAAGGGTCGGGGCAGCGCATCCTTCCCTGCGCCCAGCCCGGCTCGGAGCCGGGGCGGCGGAACTCCCCGGGACCGCGACCGGGATCACCCGTGTCCCCCCCACTTCCCCGGAACCGCGACCGGGATCACCCGTGGCCCCCGGGAACGCGATGGGGGCAGCGCATCTCCCCTCCCCGGGACCGTGACCGGGATCGCCCGTATCCCCGGGACCGTGACAGGGATCCCCCATATCCCCCCTCTCCGGGACCACGATGGGGGCAGCGCGTCTCCCTCTTCCCCTGGACCGCGACCGGGATCCC
>VXBZ01006677.1:0-108323 GCA_013399135.1 Heliornis fulica
TTTTTAAAAATATTTAAAAATAGAAGTTCCCCAAGCACATGAAGGCTAAATTCTAAAGGGAAGATCATGCCAAAAAGACTTCAGAAAATTGAACTAATGAAACTTTGCTCTATCTCCAAATACCAACTCTGAGGATGAAACAGCTGCCAAATGCTATGCCATTCTCAATGACAAAATTTAAAGTATTTGTAGCAAGAGAATTGACTCCATTTTTATAAGTATGGTTGACATTTTGGGTTACTCTGTTATTTTCTAAAATTATATTAAATTAGAGAATTATTGATGCATCAAGAAAATGTTTAAATGTGCTAACACTACCTCATACTACCAGTAGTTCTTTAAGAAATTTTTGTGTTGAACTACCCAATGATGTAAATTATCCTCAGATGTTGAGTGGTTACATTGAAGAAACTCTATCTTTATTGATGTGCAGATTTCTTGAGATGTAGATTATTTGTGAAAATAATATGTAAAATTGACACAAATTTAATTCAAATTTTGGAATCCAAAAGCCTAATTTACTCTCTACACCAAAAACCTGCCTTGCAGTAGTTAATTAAGTTGAAAATTCCAGGTAAGAAAGTTCCTGCAGATCCGCTGCTGAGACTGGGAAGGACAATAACTGTTCTACCATATTTTATCTTCTTCATTATATTCTGATAACTCTTCCTTACCTAGGGTTAAATCTCTAAATGTCCATATCTTTAATATGCTTTCTTTCACCACCTGAAATCAATGTGCCATGAGGTACTTAGTTTCAGATCCCAGGCCAGTTCTATCGTCTGCCTGTCTGGTCTTCACATTGGTATTACATTCTTTTTAGACATAAATAAATCCTTTCAAACAAGTGATATCCTGGATTATAGTCTTGTGTCTGCTTCACTCTTTCCTTGATATGCATTGGAATGCATACTAATAGCACATAACATTAATCATATTCAATTTAGCCATGAGTTTGCTTACTCTTTTCATTTTCCCTTCTTAAGACTCTCTGGAAGGTTGCAGTAAACACCACTATAGCAGTTTCTTAGTTGTAATTTAATATATCTTCACTTTGAACTCTCGCTGCTGTGGTCCTCTGTTCAGTTTGGGATAGAATTTGTATTTCAGCGTAACCTCCCTTTAGGACAACAATTCTAGAAAATTAAAGTATTACATATTGTTGCTAAAAATTACAGAAAGAGCTGACCACTGAAAAGAAGTGTCATGAATTGGACTGATAGGAATAACAGGTCATCCATTAGCAGTGGAGTGTTTTGTCTTTTGAGGCCTCTTCCTTGGATAATAAACTAATCTGTCATATTGAAATTTCTTGTGGGAGCACTTAGTATTTGGTAGGTACAGGCAACAAAAGGACTCTTCTGATTCTGGCCATTCTATGTTCTTATGGCCTGTCTGCTATAATTACTGAAGGAAAATTGTTCATTAGTCACTGCTATAAAATATTTTCTGTATAATACTGAAGTGCTGAGAGGAAAGAAAAATAGCTACTAAACAAAAACACTACAAGATTGCTGGTCTTGTATTCCTTGAGAAAGAGGCGAATTTACTTAATCTACAGTAGGACGCAAAATAATGATCAGAGTTCTACAGCAGCTTTTGTTCAAGAGTTCAGATGGTGGGTGAGGTGTCTGAAGTTGAAAGGAATGAAATGCCTCAGAGGCACTACTTCAGACAGTGTATTTTTAGCCCTCTGAGCAAGAAAAAAAAATAATAAGTCAAACATTTCCCAAGTCCTTGGTTTTTTGTATGATCTGTCTGACACAATCAGTTGCAAATACTTAGGAAACAATTCTGTTTGTATTCATCCACTAAAGTCAGTGAAGTCTTCTTGTTGTTTGGTTTTGAGATTATCTGCAGTCACTTGCATTGATGGAGAATTTAATTCCACATAAATTCCTGGGGATGTCTGTTCTTTTCCAGTCTTTAATAAACCAATATTCAGACAAAATCCTAGCTGAACTGAGGGAAGGTTTTTGAGCTTAGAAACCAGTCTGAAGTAAAATATTTTGTACCTAGAGGTGAGATACAAGAAATCTTGTAATCCCACTCTGAGAAGATAGTATGAGAATATACGAATCAGGTTAGACCAACTCAGTGGCTGAGATGCATAGAGATGTCTTGGTTCTCAATAAAAATATCTCTAGTTCTTTTTCTTCTCATAATTTTTCCAATCACTTGGAAATTGTGAAAGCTTCCAGCATTCAGAATGTCTAGGGAGCAAGGACTTCTTCATGTCTCGATATAAAAAAACACCTTATGGTCTATGAACCTACTTGGTGGGTTGATGTACTAGTTCTTGTACTAGAAGAGAGAGTGAACAATAATTTCTTATTCACCTTCGCCGTGTCATTCATGCTTTCACAGATCCTCTTACATTCATCGTTTTCCAGGCTGAAGAGTCCCGGTCTGTTTATTTGTCTTCATATGGAAGATATTTTATGCCTCTGATTACCCTTGTTGTCCTTCATGAAAAATTTCCTAGTTCTGCAACATCCTTTTTGTGTGTGTGGTAGAGGGTATCTTGAGCACCATAAAAAACATGCAAGTGTAGATGGATTTTACAGTAGTATGATGCTTTCTCTTTTGTTTCCTACTCCTTTCCTGATGCATCCTGATGTTTCACTTTCTGAGGACTACTAAATGAAGAACTGACAATTTAATCTGGATATTTATTATAACTGCAGAACTTTGTCTCTTGGTGGTAGTAGTCAGTTCAAATCCCATCATGCTGTTTACAGATGGTTTTTATGCTCATCTTTTCTGTGTTCATTCTTAAAGTCACAGAAAAAAATTAGTCTTTAGCTGTGATATTGCAGAGAAATGAACTAGTCAGAACAATCGGACATGTCACATAATCTGTTTCCTTTGCACTAGTCTAGTTTATACCATGTCCACAGCATATCTCTGGAACTCTTGACAATTTGCCTGGGATTCAGGTCTTTTGGCAGTGGGGACGAAGGACCCAGCTTTGCTCTGCATTCCACCAAAGCTGGGAAAGAGGTGACCAGCTGTTCCCTCCTGCCAGGCAACAACAGCTTTTATGAAGGTGAAAAAAATAAATAATCTCTGGATCTTATTATTGCTCCACATTTTATGTTCAGTAGTGGAGGGAAAAAAGGCAGGCAACTAACCAGGAGTGTTTGAAGTCCAGCTGGGGCTTTTTGGAAGAAGATGTGCCGCCTGTAGATGTGAAGTACCAAAGTGAAGTGGCAATTTGAAGGTAGCTTCCTAATAAGTCATGTTTTTATAGATTGAGTAGTTTAGACTCTATCAAATGTGTGTCACCTGTTGTCCCTTATCAAGCACGTCTCTGATGTTTTTGATTGACTTAGTTCATTCATTTTTACCATACAAAACAGCATTGGTGGGCCCAGTCTCATAAAAGCAGATCTCTAAGGCCCTTGGGGCACAGGAAACCAGCAAATGCATGTTAAAAAAAAAAAAAAAAAAGGGAATTAAAAAAAAAAAAAGAAAGAAAGGAAAAAAGCCATATGACCTAGCACAGGAAACAAATCTAATGAAGGAATGTCCTCAGCTTTCACAGGAAATTATTTTCATTTTATGCCATTTTCTGCCTCCATAAAAAGTAACAGAGTTGACCTTCTGTGCTCCTACCTAACCTTTCAGCATCAAGGACTGGAGACAAGAAGTGTTGCCTCAACCAACAAGATGCTAATCCATTAAGAGTGTAACAGAGACCAGACTCCTTTCATCATGGCCAGCTTAACTGTCACAGCACAGCTAATACTTTCTTTGCAGGGAATGGGAATATTTGATGTTTTCTTACCAAAATGAGATATTCAAGAGGTGCTTCATTTTTAGAAACCAACCGAGCACTTGCTGTCTGGCAAAGAGATCTCAACTGGCATATTCAAGATCACCTACTATTGCTTAAATCCTGATAGGTTTTAATAAAACAGGTAAAGGAAGACTAACAAATTACAGGCAGTCCTTGGTAGGGAAGGTGGTTTAACCTGACACGCTTTGTCATACACATGTTCTGATTCTGTTTGGCTTTGATTTAGGGTGGAAGCTGAAATAATGTTTTTATTTTCATCTCCTGTAGTTCACACCTTAGTTTGCTTTAACCTTGTGAAGGTGCTCAATATCTTCCTGAACAACAGACCATGTAGTTACATCTTTTATTGCTAATATGATATCAAGGAAGGAATTATGTGTGTATGGCCTGATTCAACGAAAGATAATCCCACAACATCCTTAGGTTTTACTGTTAATGCTGGACCAGTTGATGATGCAGTCCCATGTTTGTTTTCTCATGGTAGGTAGAAATAACAGCAGTAAAATGACTAGATGTCAAAATGTTATTTCTTAAAGTAAGTGCTTTTGGAGACAATTTTGCAAAATGCCTTGGGTCAGGAGCTGAGCGCCCATGCCTGTCCCCCTTCATTAGTTAGACATGTTAAAATTACAGAAAACAAGCCTCAAAAATGCAGTTCAAAGGAAGCTTTAAAGGGAATCGATGATCAGCCTTTAAGAAATAACTTTTACTGCACCATACTCATTTTCTTTCTGCAACTTTCTGCAACTCTCAAATTATCACCAGTCCAATGAATCTTAGTAAATTAATGAGTTTAATGAGTGAACAAGAATCAATCAATGTCCCTTGTTTCAAAACCGCTAATAAGAACTTCAACCACATATAAACCTCTGACTCACAACCTCTTGCTAATAACATGATTTTTTCTTTGAAGAGAATAATTAAATCATCACCACATTCCTTTTTCTCTGTATAACTTCCTGTATGATATGAATTTAGATCAAAACAAACCCTTCATCCCCCAAGGGTTCTTTGTTATATCGCTTTGGAAAATTATTTCATGAATTGCTTTTGTCCTTGAAGGCACGCAAATCAGGCAAGTTAGCAGTGCTGATTGCTTCAAACTCAAAAGGACTTGGTAAGCCAGACACGCCCTAATATTTTACAACTATATTAGCACACAGATCTAGAAAATGCTTTTTATAAAGTAGAAGCCCTATGTATCCAGACACTGACAGAAGGAGTACAACAGGCTTCACAGCAAAGGGGTATGTCAACAAAAGAGCTGTAACTGAAAAACACATAACATCCGGAATATATTTAGTAACGTAACATCCAACTCTAAAACATATATGAAATTGAAACTGGCTCAAAGATGTAAGGGGATAAAATTTGGCCTTAAAAATGGTATAGGACTCATAAGAGCAAAAATCTAAGTGAAAAGAAAGGTTATATTAGACGTTCCGTATGACTGCGGACCCTGGGTCATAAAGGAAAAATGTATTGTAGCTGGTTAATATTACCATTCTTGGGATCAGGTAAGGGCTGTTGAGTGCAGAATGTGGAGAAAGATCAGAGGCAACCCAAGTCTCATAAAATGGTGATAATGGGTGACCTTTGTAACCTGCATATAAACTGGTCAAATGTCACAATGGGAAAAGGTTAACAGAAGCAATTTCTTGATACCTTAAACTATTGCTTCTTGCAATAGCTATTAACCTACTGTATTTCCATCTGCCAGTATGTTTTTAGTTCAAACAGGTAGTGTATTATTACTAACAGCTGCATATCCCATATAGTTATGGGAGTTCATGGAGTACAGTGAGGTCAGAGGACTGGGGGAGCGAATGAAGTGCAGAACCACATGTAAGGTGACCTGGTTTATGTTCCTCATCCTGTCAAAAATTTGCTGAGGTTTCTTGAATTCAGATTCCTTGGCTTCTTTGGGCTTTTATCTTGATATCTGTAAAGAAGGAGTGTTGTCCACTCATTTAAGGCTCTGGGAATATAAAGTCACTGATATGTAGAGAGTTTTGAGATTCTCTAATAGAAATGGTCAGTAGAAGTGAAAACATCACTATGCATGTTGAACAGTTACTGTTTATGGTCTGTGAGCGCCTCAACAGGATGTCATCTTTCAGCAGATGGTCTAAATCAACATCATTGTCTTCAATTAGACTAAAAATACCATGACTGAGACCAAATACATGAAGTCCACTCAGTCATTGACATCATTGCAGATTAATCTTCTTTAACAAGGGAAAAGCATACTCTTATTTCAAGTGGTGATGGAAAGAGTCTGACAAGGCTCAGCATAGTGGCAGGAGCTTCAGCAAACTTTTTGTGCTTGCTGTGGTGCACAGATGGAGAGAGAACTGGATGTCCTAGCTCCCTGTGGGAAGGAATCTGCAAACTATGAGCATTTAGTTCCTCCTAATGCATGACTCCAACTATCAGCTGGTCGACAGGTTTTCTTCTGCCACATAGAAGAGGGACCCCTTTGTTCAACATTACAGCTTTGCTTTGGTTGTCAAGCCATGAAGTTAAGCTCACAGCCATTTTGTCTCTATGCTGAACACAAACTCCCCCCAGAAAAGTTACTCTCACACTTTCCCTCTAGTTTCAGCAGAATAAATCCCACCTATGAATCCTGTTTGTGTAAAACTTCCAAAACCATGAGCTATATCCCTGTATCTCAGTTTATTTCTTTTTGATCACCTTATACCCCAATTTTAAACTGTGTTTGTTTCTTCTTAGGCATGTAGCTGCTGATTTAGCACTTGAAATATCTGTGTGTGAATGCAAAGTTGCAAATACCCACAAAATAGATTGCACATACATTTTTCGTGTGTGTATGCTATTTGACTCTTTCGTGCTGTACAATTGATGTCACCTACAGCCATGAATTTTGAGAACCTTTTATTTTTTTAAATATGTGCAAAAAAATTCCATTTAGTAAATCTGCCTTCATATATCTTGAGCCAAATTACCAAAAGAGAGCCTTGATACATCTCTGACCCTGGACAATAAATTCTTTTGCTCAATTTGGTTTAGTGCAACCAGAACCTATTTTGGGGAGAAGAAACATTGTCTCTTTCTGGGCTACTGCCCTGGGAAAAGGGGAATTTTGCAGACTGGTATGCATTTCTCTGAAGAGTGACTTTTTAATTATGTTTAAAAATGGAAGGAAGTGCGAACAAAGCTTTCAAATATGGATATGTAGAAGTAGGATTTTAAATCTATATTGAGTGTGGTCCTACAAAGAATAAATGGATGCATAGCTTTGTGGGGACTCATGCCTTGCACTCAGCTTCTGCATGTTTTAGGCTTAAGCAGGATCAGATCTTTCAGTTGGAAATAGATGTGTTCTCATGTTGTGGAAAACCAAGAGACCTAGTCTTTCCACCTAGTGTTGTATTTTCTTATAGGGTGCAAAAATAATTGCCCCAGTTGGAAAATATTCACTTAAATGGGCAAGATGAATATTAATTAAAGGAAGAAGCATATGTGCAACATATGTTTATACATAAGCAGGTACAACTTCATTCAAAAACTGGACCCTTAATTGTGTAATTATTAAAATGTAAATTTACATCTCTGTTTGCTTCAATTCAGTCCCAGAGTCCACATACTTAATTCATGAACATTCTTGTCCAAGACCTCCCAAAAGCTAAAAAGACAACAGTCCATATATTAGGAAAATAATTGACTTAGTGCAAAGATTATGTATATCCATTTCTTTGTGCATGTATTATCCATGTACATGTACAGTGAATGTGACTGCATCAGAGCAGCACTGCTTGTCTCCTCTAGTGTGCCTTGTTAATTTAGCAGTGGGTCCATACTCACTAGGTACCTCCTCACAGGTCAGTACCTCCACAGGCATGGTCCAGCACTACTTCAGGACATGATTTCATGACCAGAAATCAGCACAAGGCTGATTAGCTTAGGCACTGTGTCCTGCTACTTACACTGATTCCCCCCGAATGTGTCCTTTCTGCCTTTGGGGACATGCTGCCCTCACACCCTCAGTCTGCCAGAATTGAGACCCAGGAGGTTGTATTACCCCACTCTTTTCTCCTGCAGGGTGCTCAGCCAAGGAGAAAAAACTTGTCTCATGGCTCTTTTTGAGATGTGTGAGTGGGATCTGTAGAAGCTGGAGAAGTTTGCTGCTTCTAAAGTGTGTCTATATAATATGCTGCACTTTGCACCAGAATAAGCAAATTTATGAGAGAATATAAATACAGTGCCTATAAAGCCATTTTACAGTCACTTTTCAGAGTATGACTGCTCTTTAAAATATTTAGAGATATTTTTTAATATTTTATTGGATATCCTGGTTTACAAGTAAGTGCCTAACAACCTCACAATGTAATGCTTAGCATTTTCCTGCCAATATCTCTAGCTTCTAGTGTTTCAAACTGTTTCAGCAATAATATCAACTGAGTTTATTCAGCCCAGTTTGCAAGCTCTGGAAATTATGTGAAAAGCTAGAATGAAGATTTCAGTAGAGCAATGCATAGATTAGATCAGCCAAAAACAGAGGAATCCTTCCATTAAAAAAAAAAATCTTCCCCCTTTTTGTGAGAGAAGGAGGAAAATATTAGTCATGCTTTGGAATGAAAATTCAAGACTACGATATTCAAAATGCAAACTAGATCTCTTCCCTTTTTAGATACTTTGTATTATTAATTATTCACTGGAGAAAAGTCTGAAATTTAAAGATTGAATTTCTTATATGTATCCTAATTTTCAGATGAGAAGGTTTGCACTTTTTTTCTTCATCTCTGTCTCAGTGTGTCAGAGCTCTAATGAAATAATTCCATTAAAAAAAAAGGAAACAGTGTCTTTGTTTTATAGTATGTGATAGCCAGTGGGGAAGTCAATTCACCTGGGAAACTGAAAAAAGTGAGGACATGTTAGCATCTTTTTAAAAGTTGCTGCTTCAGTTTGTTTCTGCTGAGCCACAGCCTCAGTGAAAGCTTGTGTATTTTGCTGTTCCTGTGGTTCAGGAAAGATGAAAATAGATCTTACTTTGGAATGGAAACACCAAGGATTTCTATAAATTGCAACTTCTCAGAAGATAGGCTGAACCTTGTTAAAATGTGATAATGAGATTGACAGTAATCATAACCCATAGTTCAAATCCCTGCCCTGGATTAGAATGAGAGTTACTGTAAAAATGGTTACTCTCTCATGAGAAGTCTAGCCTTACTTTCTCATCTTTCATGAGAAATTCCTGGGAGAGGTGTTCGATTGGCTCAAAATGCTAAGACAGCGTGACACAGGTGATTCCTCACCTAGGGTACCATGTGAGTTCATCCACTGTGCAGTCAGTTCTTACAAATCAGATCAGTGTCAAGAGGAAATACTGCACTTAACATAGGGCTGGTGACTTGGGTTTTGCTATAGAGCTCCAGGTTTAACGATTGGACTTGATCCAAAAGGTCTTTTCTAACAAAAATGATTCTAAGATTACTTCCTCCAGCTGAAGGAGAAAAAAAAGCTGTATTCCTCCTGCATAGACTCCATATAAGGATCTGAGCCCGAGCCCCTTGGTTAGAAGAAAAAGTATTTCTCAGCAGTCCCATAAATTAGGCCTGCTCTCTATTAATACATCCTTGTCACTTCCTCTGATTTCCCCACCACCACACAGAAAAAAATACCTTGTTAGTAACATTACAATTATACCAAAATGTTTTTGTTGTCTAATTAATAGATTCCAAGGAACCAAAAAAACACCCAACCCCACAAAAAAACCCAACAGTTTTGACCCAACCAGGTCATTCCGTTAATTCTTCCCTGTCCAAATTATAGTTGGTAGTTGTTTGGTGCTGAGTTTCAGATCAGCTTCTAGAGGAAACAGGAGTTTCATTAGGCAGCTGTGGAAGCAAAACACTCTGTTTAGCCTGAGAGCTCCATCTCAGAACACCTGTTGGTCCTAAGGCTTGTAGGTAGTGAAAGAAATTTGTTTGAATCTATATGCTGCCTCTTTGGCATCAGCTGCTGGTGGTGACATCCCAACATATGGTAATAATCCTGACCTTTGCCTTTCACGCTGTCTTTTTACAGTAGAACTTTAGAAATTAAGTGTGGGCTTTAATTACTCTGTGGCATGCCCCATTCTAGACTACAGGCATCAGAGGTTTGGCATAAAAATAAGAAAAAGACATTGGTGTCCTGAGGCTGGGGTTTGAGAGGAAAAGTCGTGCTGTGGTGAAGCAAACAGGGCAAATACTGCCTCTGCTGCTAACAGCAGATATAGACATGCTGGTGGCTTGTGAGAGACAGAGCAAGGGAGTGTAAGAAACCTGTGCCCCTCAAGTGTTAGCAAGTGGTGGTGAAACAGAAGTGCATCTAGTGAAGAGTACCAAATATGCCTCCAGGCAGAGCATTAGTGTCAAACAATGGAAACGCTGCTAAAAGTGATTGAAAATTAAGTCAGAGAACAGCTCGTTGTTCATCTCCAGACAGACCTTTGTGGTAAAGGCTCTGCCCAAGCAATAATGATGGCAAGGCACCCCAGATTTTCAGAAGAACGTCCAGATTTGAGAACTTCAGATCAACAATCATCACTCTTAGATCACTGAATAGTCCTTTTTAAAGCCCTGATGTAGTCTCAGTTGTCTCTGTTCAAATCCACGTTTTACATCAGGGTTAATCATAATGTAGTTTATTTCAGTTAACTGATCAAGGAGCAGACTGAGGTAAGTCACACGGAAAGGTGAAAGAGGCAGTCAAAAAAGTAATGAAGGGTTTCTAATGAATATCAACTAGGTAGTCTAGAGATCTTTATGTTTAAAAAGTGATGGGGAAGACATATTCTTTCTAACCATCAACCACATCTCTTAAAGTGGCTTGAGAACGTTTTCCAAGTGCATTAAAGGAAAAAAGTATTGCATTCATGTTGGCCTTCAACATTCACATACTTTGGAGATGTAAGTGTTTGGAGTCATAAATGGTTACTGACTGTGACCAGACCTTCTCAGCTTATGCAGCAGCAGCATCAGCAATTCCTTCAATGAGGTCCTGAAGAACAGCCTCGTAAAGAAACACAGATAAAAAATATTTCTGTTTTCTCTTGAAGATGAAAGTAGAAGTGGAGACATTTATAACCCTCTGACTTATGCCAGTTTCACACTCAGGAATGGATACTAAATCTGGTAATGTTAAGGGAAGTTTCCTAAATTGATGTGGGTAGAGAAGAAACAAATCAGTTGTGATGCAGAAACTCTGTGGACACTCTCCTCTGAATATTCCCACAAGATCAACACACACTGTGAATACCAAACTCTGTGTTTTTAAATATACAAAGTCAGAAGAGTTGAGCCTTAAGCCAAACTTTGCATCTGTAATTCTCTGTAATTTGGGGAAAATTGAATCAGTATCTGAACACTGTGGCTCAGAGCTTTTCCTAAAATATAATGGTTGACCTCCATCTGCCCTCAGTATGTCCTCGTCTCTGATAACAGCATCTCCTTTACTTGTTGCTTCAGAACAAGGCTGCAGCAGATACCTGAAAGAAGTAGAAGGAGCAGGAGTCTTTTCTAACATGTTATTCTAAAGAATACTTTTGTTATTAGAGCCTGAAGAAATTTTAACATTTAGTCTCAGTGTTGCTATATCATTACACCCTATCTTTTGAATAAAACCCCAATTATAACAACCACAAGTTTCAGTGATGTTTATTAGCATTTGCACAAAAATAATCATGTTAATTTTAACAGCTTTACTTTTATGATTTATCATCAAGATCTGCTAGTCACTGCCTATTGTAGTGATTAAATAAACAAATATTCTACCATAATTAGCATCTTTTTCCAAACTATTGCAGTAATTTTCACTTCATCCACCTTGCAATATTGCATGCTCTGTTGAAAGCCATTGGATCTTCTTTTAGTATGAGCAGGAAGCCCCTGAATAACATGATTACCACAAGCTAGAAAAGTTTAGACTTCAAGGAGCCAAGACAGTTGCAGGGTTTCTTTATTTCTGTGGTATTTGTTTTGCCTTAGAAAGTTGGGAATTACCTTATATTTGTTAGAAGTGTTTCAAGTCTTTCAAGATCCCTTCCAACTTCTAACATTCTGTGATGATTCTGTGATTTTGTGACGGTGCTTTAAACAGGTTCATGGAGTCAATGTTCTGCAGATCCTTCAAAGTAACTTGCTGGCTTTGTTAACTATGATAGGGATTTTGACAAGCTGGAGAGGTGACCCATTGCAAACTGCATGAAGTTCAACAAGACCAAGTACAAGGTCCTGTGCAGGGGCCAGGGCAATCCCAAGCACAAATACAGGCTGAGCAGAGAATGGATTGAGAGCAGCACTGAGGAGAAGGACTTAGGGTATTGATGGAAGAGAAGCTCAACATGAGCTGGCAATGTGCACTTGCAGCCCAGAAAGTCAACCGTATACTGCACTGAATCAAAAGCAGCATGACCAGCAGGTTCAAGGAGGTGATTCTGCCCCTCTACTCTGCTCTTGGGAGGCTCAAGAGTACCTGGAGTACTGCATCCCCAGTACAAGAAATGGACCTGTTGGATGAAGTCCAGAGAAGTCCACAAATGACAGAATCATAGAATGCATTATGTTGAAAGTGACCTTTAAAGGTCATCTAGTCTAACCTCCCTACAAAGATGGTCAGAAGGCTGGAGTACCTCTCCTGTGAAGATAGGCTGAGAGAATTGTGCTTGTTCAGCATGGAGAAAAGAAGCCTTATAGCAGCCTTCCAGTATCTAAAAGAACCCTACAGAAAACCTGGAGAGGAACTGTTTACAAGGGCATGGAGTGATAGGGTTTAAACTAAAAGAAGGTAGATTTAGATTAGATATTATGAAAGAAATATTCACTTTGAGGGTTGTGAGACACAGAAACAGGTGTCCCAGAGAGACTGTGTATGCTGCCTCCCTGCAGTTTTCAAGGTCAGGTTGGATGGGGCTTTGGGCAACCTAGACTAGGTTGCAAGAACACCCTCCAAATCTCATGGCAGGAACACCCCTCAAATCTCATGTAGTTCCCTCCAACCCAAACAATTCTGTGACTGTATGATTCGATGATGTTTGCACATTTGTTCAGAGGCTCCAAAGACTTAATTCAGCTCTGCGTTCTGGTTGAAAGGGTAATTTGTTCCTCTAGCCAGTATAATCTATCGATCTTTCTAAACTAATCTGAAGTACTTCAAAAGTCTTTAGGAACAGAATATAGGATGAATTTTCAATTATTTTAAAACCTAGCCAATGCAGTTGCACATGCATCTGTGGAGGTCTGCCTTCAGTGAAAGTCGAATATGTCCGCACTGTGACATCTGTAGCTAATATACTGTGAAATCTCAAAACATAAGTTGCAGAGCAGCTTTGTGGTGCTGCAGTTGAGATCTAGATATTGTCCTTCAAAAGGCCTCAAAATTAGTAAGGGTTTCTTGCAGACCTGTGATGGCAGACTTGCAACTCTCAGATAAGGAAAACAAAACAAGTGACCTCTTTCAAAGAGAGATACCAATCTCAAGAACAATGGTCTTTTGGATTGACTTCAAAATACTTGTAATATTTTGTATTTTACAAATATTTGTCATATTTGTAAACTACCCAGAAATAAATTTCCTTTAAAAATATTTTTTCTTAAAAAAAGGGGAAAAGTAAAAGAAGGAAACCATAGATTTTGTTACCCAAATAAGACAAACACAGGAACGATATCTTACCTAATCTTTACTTTTGGTGTAGCTGACTGAAAGAATGGAGTGTGACCTTAGATAGTATCTTTATGTGTGATATCTCTGACTGAGATAATTTGTGACTTGGTTAAATTGTTTTCACTGAAAAATAAGCAGTTGAAAGGCAAAAATTCCAATATTTTTTTTTGGGGTTCATCTTGCAAACCAATAAAATACTGATAATTATTTCTTATAGCTTACTGTTAACCTTTTCAAGATATTTGAGAAGTGGAGATATGTTATTAACACTGATCTCACAAAAAAAAAAAAAAGTAAAGAAAGAACAGCATAGTTGGATACAAACGTCCAGATTTTTAATGAAACTTAGGCATTAAAGCCTACTGATTTCTAAATGTCCTATCCAAAGTAAAAATTTTTTTGTAACAGATTAAGATTAGTCCCATAGTGCATAGAATATCTTTCATCTTAAGTGCTTCTTAAGTAAAATGAATGGAATTTTGAAAAAGAAGTTTTAAAATTGTAGTATGTAGTCATCCTACTACAAAGTTCTCAGATTAGGAACGGAAGACACACATTATCACACTTTTTGTTCTCAGTGTTGTATAAAACAACAGCATTTTTGGATGATGTAGTTTTTAGCTGCATCTGGAAAAGCTGGTTACAAAATGGAGGCAGGTGGGAAACCTTGGCGATTTAGTGACTGTATAGTATGTTTGCTTTACAAGGGATCTTAATTTGTGCATAAGATCCATTGGCTAAGGAAGATTCTTTGTCAATGTGGTAGAAGAGAGGGAGGAAAAAAAAACTTTGCTAGCAAAAAAAAAATCATTGGGAGATTCTGACAGACACAAAAGAGTCTGAGCATTTAGACACAGAAACACACATAGTCAGCAATGTGTCAAATAGCTCTATTGTTCTTAATTTAGTGTACAGGAACGATTATGGTTTTGGGGTTTTCTTCCCTTGTACTCAGTTTCTAATTTTTCTGAGTCATACACACTTAATGAAATCCTGCTTTATAGTTCAGGCAATGCAGGTCTGAGCTCAATGGAGTTGTTTTCCTTTGTGCTGCAGGCATATCTACAATATCTGGCTTGATTAATCTGTTGCCTTTGTATGGTTTATTTAAAATGTCAAATGAATTGCTAATGTGGGAAAATATTCTGGGCCAAATTCATCTTCCAGCTACACCTGTGCTGCCTAAGCAAAATATATGGCATCCTACAGCTGTAAAGAAAGAGCAGAATTTGTAGTTCATTCAGAACAAAGAAAATACCCAAACATTGAGTCAAATTTTGTAAGATGTTTGTGAGAACTGAATACCTGTATTTAGACCTATCATCAGCATTGAAGTCCACCAAAATCATAAGAAATACCATGCTTTGGAGCTTGTTGATTTAAATTTAGAGGATGAAGATCTTTTCTTCTGCAATGGTCTCATTCCCAGACATGATGAGTCTTTTCACTACACATTGTCATATGTAGTCACTCATTCATCTTTCTTTTGCACATACCTACATTTTCATCTTCCTTTGTCTGAAAAATTTATATAATTATCTTCCTTTCCACCTAAATCATTGATGAAACCATTTCAAGAAAGACAGTTTGTCTATCTAAGGGAAGATCGGTAGAATATCTATAAGATGTAGGGATTTATTTCAAAATAGTAACTGATGTTTCAACACTGGTGGACAGAAAGTTCAACTGTTCACCTTAAACTACTCTCTTTTCACTTTTGCTTGAAATAATTTGATTTTACTTTTGATTTGCAAGCCTAAATTTTATTTGTTTGTTCTATTTTACTACAAACACATGGTGATGGCTGTATAACCACAGCTGAGGTTAGAACTCTCAGTGTCTGAACACATCCTAACTTTTGTAATATTTATGTATTCAAGTTCTTCTGGGAGATATCTACAGATGAAGAAGACAGAGAAAATCTGACATATTTGAGGCAGCCAGAAGAAACTAAATATGTGATAGGACTAATCCTGTGACAGAGGAACAAATCTCCTGCAAGTTTAGGAATAACTCCCATAAAACTCCCAGCTCCAGTGGCTGTACAATATCGTAAGTATCAAACTGAGGAACACTCCAAGGAAAAATAATGGACATCTCTAAAACTGTGTTTCATCCCATCTTAATATCTGAGGCAGAGGAAACAAAACACTCTGTGGAGTTACATTTCTCGCTGCACTGGATCTGGAGAGAGCCAGGGTGACTAGCTGAGGTTGAATGCCTAACTTTGATAGCTACCTCAAAAACTCTCATCTGAATTGACTTGCTACAGTTATCATTCATTGATTTTGCAGAAGCATAATACAAAAGCCGAATATCCCAAATCTCAGGAGAATCACAGAATATTTACGATTTGAAAGGGACCTCGAAAGATCATCTAGTCCAAGCCCCCATTACCAAGCAGTCCTGCAGGGATTAAAGAAAGGTCTTGAAATCTTGTACTTAATACAATCAGAAGCCAGACATTGAACTTCACACTCCTAAGGCTATCACTAAAACTCAGAATTGAACGTGATGGTGTGGTCTGTTAAATTCTATAAAGATATTCTCTTTTTGCTGATTCAACAGTATTTTTTCAGAGGGTTTGCAGTATTTTTGTATGTGAATATTTGCTTTTGAGGTCAGCAATATTCTCAGAGATTATACTGACAAATTACATCCACAGGTACCTTGTTTAAAAGCATCCCAGGAGGATTCTGAGTACTGCTTTCTAAAAAAGCTGTAAGCCAATTGTCCACATCAAAGTATGGCATTACCGCTGACCTAGAAAGTTGAAATGCAAACTGTACATATATCAAAGCATGTGATGTACACCTAGAAAAGCTGATCAGCAATGATGGGAATTCATATATATGAGCTGAAAATGTGATGGCTTTGCTTCACTTCAAGACAAATGCTCTGCACTGTCTATTTGGTGGATCTTTCTATTTTTAAAATCATATAATCACAGAATGCGTTAGGTTGGAAGGGACCTTTGAAGGTCATCTAGTCAAACCCCCCTACAGTAAGCAGGGTTATCTTCACTAAATCAGGTTGTTCAGAACCCTATCACACCTGACCTAAACTATTTCCAAGGATGGGGCCTCCAGCACCTCTTTGGGCAGCCTGTTCCAGTGAACTGCCACCCTCATATTGAATATTTTTTTCTCAATATCCAGCCAAAATCTCCTTTTTTCTATTTTTAAACCATTACCCCTTATCCTATCATTACATGCCCTTGTGATCAGTTCTTCCCCAGCTTTCTTATAGACACCTTTCAGGTACTGGAAGGCCACTATAATGTCCTCCCCACAGTCTTCTCCAAGCTGAACAAGCCCAACTCTCTCATCCTGTCCTCAGAGGTGAGGTGCTCCAGCCCTTGAATCATTTTCGTGGCCCTTCTCTGGACATGCTCCAACAGCTCCATGTCCTTGTGTTGACACAGTATTCCAGCGCAGAGGGGCAGCTGGAGGTTAATCTCTCTTTTTTTTTCTCTCGGTAAATATTAAACTTTGTGTTGCCTTGTAAAGCCCATATATACTGTTTCTGAGTGCACACACTCCACTGTCTTTTGAACAGAAAGCATCTCAGTACATCCTGTAACAAAGTTACCAGCTGACAATAAGGAAGAGTTTAACAATTTTTGTGGCCTAAGTGGGAATTAAATTGTCTGTCCATCTAAACCTTGATGATTGACTTCTGTTTTAAGGTTTGACTTTTGGCGAGTTAAGTGTCTAAGTCAGCAGAGTCTAGGCCTCAGGATGGCTGCATAAAGGAGAAAACTCAACCAGAAGAGGAATAGGAACATGACTGAAATTTAGGGCATTGACCTGCAGAGAAACCTACACAGAAAGATGTCCCTCTTCAACTAGATAAGTTCAAGAATCCAGACACCAGTTTAGCAACCCTGGGGACTGAGATATTCAAAAGCACCCCAAGAAAGAGGGTCAATAAGAGCTTCTTGACTCTGTATTCCATATGGGCTCCAAGTCTAGTGCGGGGGTCAAAGGGAGGAGTTCATATTTGTTTGCCTGTTCAGACCTTGGGCTGCCATCCAAGGCCAACAGCAAGAACGCCAATGGTGGTAGAGGTTTGTGTGATGTGGTGTACCCTCTCTGCTTCTCCAAAACTGTCTATGCTTTCCTTATTCTCTTGTATTCTTGGAAATTCCACATTTTCAAAAAGATCTTACAAGAGGGTAACCAGAAACACTCTATAAACCAATAGCATTCTTCCAGAAGTGCATTTAGCTGCCTGGTAGCTACCCACATCACTTCAGTGTCTAACGACAGCTGACTTTTGAGGTTGTGTTTCTCAGTGTGCCTGAAGGTGCTCAGTTATGTGGTTTCCTGACCACTGCGGCCCCTTGGGACTGATGAGCAGAATCAGCTCAATAGAGGATTCAGCGCTGAAAGGAACACGATCATCCTAGTTTGGCACTGCACATAAGTAAATTCTTAAATCACAGAGAATTTAGTGAGATTTATGCACAGGCTTCTTGTCTGCTTCCTTTAGCCACATGAGTCATCTCAGCCACTTTCAGTTAGTATGGCACAGGCCTGACTGCAATTTGGAGGCCCCAAAAATGTGGCCTGCTTAAACATCCTCAGAGTGCAGAAAGGAGCTTAACAGTAGGTAATATAGGAACTACTACAGTGATTGATAGGAAACATGGAAATGATTAGCTTATCACTAAATGAGCAAAGACTGTTTGAAGAGTAGGTACAGAACCTCCCAAAGCAGATAGGGAGCTGCTAAATCAATTTTTATATATACCTCCTCCAGCCCATTTTTTCTAGGCTTCCAAGGTGAATTACTCCTAACTCACTTCTGCAGCAAATGTGGTTAAGTATGGAGTCTTACTTTTGTTCCTACTTCAATTACACTGTACTGTAATTTATTGGTACGGACTCCCTAATGATTTTTCTCTTAGAGAATATTAAGAAGTCACTGGCTCAGAAATATAACTGCTTGCAATGATCAGTTCCACCACCCAGTATACTGACAAGGAAAGGTATTTGTTGCAGTAGTTTGCGAGAATTGTCCTTTGAGAAATTACAGTTGTGCTATAAATATGACAAGTTTAAACTACGGTAGCTGAGAAATTATATATATGAAAAATTACAGGGATATGATCTTTTCGCACTGGCGCATAAAGATTTAATCTCCTGGGTTAAGTACCCAGAACACAGCAGTTGTGTCAAGATAATAGTTAAAATGATGCTCAGAGAAATGTGTCTCATGGTTATTTCTCAGAGCTTTGATGATTTCTGTGAAGGAAATGCCTGTCATGGAGTACAGGTGCAAAGCTCTCGTGGTGGCTCCCAATGAGCACTCTTCTGGGGAAATGGGGCAGGAAGACAAAGGAAACAAGTGACCACTGAAACGCTGGCCCAAGTACCAGTTCCTATATCAGTCCCTCATGTTCTAAGAATTCCCCAAGCACTTTTGGTTAAAGTAGCACAAATAATTACCAGGAAAGTGGAAGCATTCCAGGAGAATTTGGCAGAGATTAGGTCAAGAAGATGATACAAGTATTTCCTCTGAAACTCTGAAACTGTCCCAGAACACCATAATAACTTTCTGAGACATCTAGATACTCTGGAAAATGTAACCTGTAGAAAAACTAGTAGACTAATTTGGCTATTTTAATAAAGACCTTTTTTTCACCACCATTTTTTCCTGGAGTAAAAATTACAAACTCTGCCTATTATACCTACCCTTGTGACCTTTTCCATTATTCCTCTTAGAGCATGGTGGATAGAGTTAAACATATAGCCATGAAATTGTAGCTTTTGGTGGTTTTTTGGATATTAGAACTGCACTTGTTCAAAATTCTAGCTAAGCTCCTAAGCATCAGGAGTAAGCATGACATATATTCTTTGACAAAATAAGTTTGTGTCATCTTTAGTGTGCAAGTGAAGAGTACTGAACCAGCAGAGAGAGATGACCAGGATGTGTACAGCACCATCATTTGCTACCATCTGTAGAAGAGTGATGCACACTTCTCTGGCACCCTACGTCTTTTAATTGTTGTAAAAAAAAGCTGGAAAGTGTTCAGAAGAAAACTCAAAATGCTTTAAAGATGAAAAACTTGTCCATGGAGACATTGGAAAGATCTCAATCTATTTATCTGATCACAAGAAGAATGGGAGATGTTACAAGTATGAAACATTTCCTTGGGAGAAGAGAGTTGGTATGAAAAAGTTGCTTTGATCTAGGAGAGAAAGGTCTCACATAATAGAAGAAATAAAGGATGCATATTTAACATTGAGGTTTGTTAATAGGTATAATAAACTGCTGACAGCATTGGTACTGTTTTTCTGGATTATGTTTTAAGGTGAATTAGAAGCAGAAGCTCTAGTTTTCATATAAGAGTAATTAGGCAATATTTAAAGGACTGTAATACAACAGAGTTCTAGGCAAAATGTCTAATGATACCTCTTCATTTCAGATTCTGTTAATTCACTTCTTTTAGTAACATGATTAATATATTTATTTCCTTCTCATAAAATAGGTTGCTGATAAAAATTGAAAACATTAGAAAAAAAAATTCCATCAAATGTACAAAGCTGAATCCCAAAGAAACATAAATACACAATGGAATATTCTATTCAGATTCCAAATACTGCTACTGTAAACAGTTCCTTTTTTTGCTTTTAAGTGTTATTTTTTATTCCACGTAAACAGTGGTCTTCATTTAAAGCTGTTGAAAATGTTGCTGTAAACGTAAAATCAGAAGAACATTGTGGTGTATAAGCTCTTTTCACTTTATGGGTTCTTCACAGAATACTGGGATCTGGCCACGTGCCCCACACCTTTCTTTGCACAGACAGTATCTTTATTTTCTTATACAAGGACCCAACATTTGTGGGATGAACCTCTCAAGGACACTTTGAAAGGACCACTGTATAGAATTACATCTCTGCTATGCATCATTAGGATATCTAATGAATATGAATGAACCTTTAACTATATGTGTGGTAAAGACAACTCTTAAAATTGTGTTGCAATTTAGCAAAAAAACCCTATGACTGTCCTGTTTTTACTAGGGGATGGGGGATTAAAAAAAAAAAAAAAAAAAAGAAAACCCAACAAATTATATAGGGGTATTAGTCAGTAGTTTTTAAAGTATTTTTTAGAGGAAGTCAACAGTTACTCCGTTTTTTATATAAGAACATCTCTGTAAGCTGCAATGATTTGACCAAAGTCACCAAAGAGACTAATAACAGAGCTGGGAAAAGATTTCTGTGTCCTGAGTGTCTGCTTGGTGCTCTATTCTTCAAGCAACTTTAGAAAATTTTCCTTTCCTGTATGTATAGGATCCTATTACATTTCTTTTAATTCCTTTGTGCGTAAATTGTGTTCAGGTATGCGAGACGCTCTGTAAGATCTCTTTTCTGTATGTATTTGTTCTATGAATGCTGCTGGCAAAGAGAAAAAGAAAACTGGCCAAAAATCAGGTATTTTACTGTACATCTGGAAGCTGCTTTTGCAGACCTAGGGCAATATTCTGGCCCAACTGAAATTAATGGCAAAACTTCAATAGGGCAGAATTTCACCCTTGGGAACTGGGCAAAAATATCTTCACCCTTACAAGCTGAGAACAGAAACTTGCTTTCAACAAGATGTTATTTACTGCTACCTATTCTGCAGTAGTTCTAAAGAGAGTTTTGTAGTCAGGCCAGTTAGCTGTTTAAAGGAAATAAGAATGAAAATTGTGGTAAATTCCATTTCACTAACTTAGGAATACAGAGAGAAATTAATTTATGTACACGGAAAAACAATAACAGAATTTTACACCTTTGTTGCAGAGACCTTTTCATTACTAATTTAGACTGAATATATTTCTGTTAACTTTTTTTTTCAGAGTATATATATATGTATATGTATATGCATTGAATTTGGAAAAGCTTACTATACTGTAGGGTTAAGGTAATAAATCAACAGAAGCCATAAGCACCTTCTCGCAAAGTCATAAACAGACAGAGTCTGATCTAAATGCAAATTTTAAAAAATCTTCAAAACTCAGGAAAAAAAAAAAAAAAGCTAGGGCTGGGGGAAAAATAAAGCTCCCTTTTATTTCAAACAAATGTTAATTCAAAGCTAAGTGGAAAGAAACACCATAATTGCTTCTAAGACTTATACGTCTGGGCTTCATTTGTATGGAATTTTCCAAAATCTTTCCTTTCTAGGGTCCTAAAGTCACTCTGTGCCTTGTGAATATATGCTATAAGGCATTGTTGAAACACAGACTTTGGCCTGAGCCATCATAACAAAAGAGGCCAAGATATTTGTCCATATGTTCCCTATTCCTCCATTTTCTAATGGGTACCAAAAATATGAGTGAGCTGGGCTGGAATTCCTCTTTTGCTTTTTTGCAATGGGTAAAAGTTGTGAAGCCTTTGAGACCAATCCTTGGGACTTCAGAATACCTGAGGTTAGGCCATCGCTGAAATATGCTGCTGAAAGGGAATGGACTCTGGAATCAAGGTCTGACAAGATGGCTTCAAGAAAATTGTCACTGCCCACGTCCAAAATTTTTTCAGCATAGGGTTTATAGAAGAAATTGATTTACTTAATTATTGGTTAACTGCAAATTCACAGGGAAAGGCTAAAGACTTACACTAATCCAGGCTATTAAATCACATTATTTCTTTCTACTTACATCTCTCTTTTTTGGTGCTGTTTCCTCTCTCTCTTTTTTTTTTTTTATTTGCTCTCTGGTCAGGTCTCAGGTGCCCTGTGCTTCAGACAAAGCATTTTCTCAGTTGGCACTATCTTAGTAGCTTCAGTTAGTAATTGAGTCACATATATCACTTTCCAAGATGGGAGTGCTGAGATTACTGTGAGGACGTACAAACAAGGAGGGCAATAAATTACAACAGCACATTTAGTGGGCACAGAGAATCACAGCGTAGCAGTGGGTCAGCTGCCTTTCTGCTTATATTTTCACAATATTCTGAAGAGAGATAGAAGCACTCATCATGTTCCGAGTATCATTCAAGCTTACTAAAACCCATCCTTTGAAATGTATTAGATTCCTGCTGGAAGAGCTAAAATTGGCATATGAGACTTCTGGATCAGATTGCTTCAAATAACATTGGCATTTTGTGCAGATGTTGCTAAAATGTGATTATATTTTTGTTCCAAAGTTCATGGAAAATAAGGAGAGGGGTGTGAACCTGGAGAAAGTGAAGAGTTATAAATATTCCAATAAACCTTTTTTTTTTTTCCTACCTCTGTGAAGTAGTCTGTAGTATTAGGTAAATGCTTCATTTCATCAGTTACTGAGAGAGCACTGAGCTAAATTTATAAGCATCTAGAACATGGGCTCATCTGCTATTGTGACATATATTCCTCAGCCTGACTTTGCCTTATATTATATATATTGTTCTATGATTCACCTTATTTCTTTCTTTCCTTTTTCCTTTTTCCATTCTGTTTGCTCATATTTATGTGTCTTTCCCTTTGTTTGATGTTTCTCCCAGGCCTTTCCCACCTATGTTCTCCTATTTGCTCTTCTTCCCAATACTTTTTCTGTCCCCCTGTATCTCATTCCTGTTGACACAGTTAACAGTGATTTTATTTCCATTGTGTTCTACTATAATGTATACAAAGGCCATTCAGTGTCACACTGTTCTGCCCCCAACTTCTCTTCATCTGCAAATGGAGGATGGCCAAAGCTGGGAGGTAGGATATGAAAGCATGTGTTTAGATTTCGTGGTATCTGGAACTGCTTACTAAGTATAATTGAAATGACTGACTGAAGAGGCATCTAAGTTCTCATGGTATCATCTAACAAACTAGATGATGCCTAGCACCTAGCTGAAAGGAATGTTTGAAGAGGAGCTCTGTGGAAAAAAAACTGTCAGTAACTTGGACAGCAATGATCAGATCAGGCAGGCAGAGAGGTGCCTTTACAAAACTGGAATGTAGACACTCAAATTGCTTCCTGCCTTCTTCATATATTTGGGCAGGGATAAGTAGAGTGCTGTTCTGGTGTGCCAAGGCAGGTGGTCCAACTCTTGCACCTAATCCTTTCCTAGGTCACCCTTTGGAACAGCCTGAGGACTTGGAAGATGCTGAGGTAGCTTCAAAGCATGTCTATTTCTGCTTACTGAAGTTGTACATTACTTTAAATGTGCACCCTTGGACATGAGTTTTCCTAAGCCAAAATGAAGAGGAGACAAACTGGTTGGGTAACACTTCAAGATTTTATTCATCCTTTACCAGTGGTGAGAACTTTTTTTTCTGGTTTATATGGCAGGATCTGACTTGTTATTACTGTTTCATATTCACTGAGAGGCTGCAATGGTTAACACAGTGATCATTTCCGTAGTCTACGTACCTTCAGAGCTGGATCCTGGCTGGCATCATTCCTTCCTCTCATGTGGGTATCAGAGGGAACAGAGCATATTCATCACCTAGGGGATCAGGACCTTGTGCTCCTCATATATGCTTGTTCTGTTAAAGAAAAGCCTTTGCTTGAATATAGCTATGAAGATACATACCCCCCATAATTACCCAGTTTAGCTGTACAAAAGAACGCCACACTTAGATCTGGAAAACGGTTGCATTTTTGGGAAGTGTTTCGAAATAAACCAAATTTGAGTCAATGTCCATCTGATATCACTTAGTTATTGTGGTAGCACTGTTTGAAGTGGTTTCTTTCACTATTGGCTTGGGCTCATAAACCAGTCAGCAATGGCACATGCTGCCACCCACATTTAGCTCAGAGACAAGCAATGCACAGCTGGAAATAGTCATTGCTCTAGAAAGAGCAAGAAGAGCAGAGTGAATGAAGAAATTGCAGACTCATGTCCTTGGTTATCTTGGTTTTCAGGAATTTGATGGTTTATGAAAGGATGAAATCTAGAACTACTTAATTGCATAGGGGGAGAAGTCAGAATCCTGTCAGAAAATTGTTTGCCAGAAAATAATAGCTCTTTCTGCCTACAACAGGCACAATTTTAAGTTGCCTTTATGGCAGAGGTTTATGATTCTTTTCTGTAACAGAAAAAAAAACCCAAAAAACCCAGAATAAGCATATGCTAATTGTCAGTGAAGACTGCAGAGAGAGGTAAAACAATAAGTGGTGGCAGATCTACAGAGCTTTATGGAAAGAACGAGTTAAACAGGCTTATAAGCTGAAGCATAAGCAGTGAAGCTCTCCTAAAGTCTATGGACAAAACACTAGAGCAACAAGTAGAACACCACAGAAATTAGTCAAAAGTAAATGGACCACAAACTTGCAAGGCACTAAGAAAAATGCCAAATTCTATAACACAAATCCAGTGTATGAATGAAAATTTCTCTCTATTCTCATTCTTCCTACAGTACATAAAATTTGGTGTGAAGATATGATAGCAAATATCTAGTAATATTTTTTTAGTGCTCTCCTATAGTTTTGTAATAATATTTTCTGTATCTTTTAAATTCTTTGTATTATAAAAATTGCATGCTGAATGTTAAGGGAGATCACACTCTCAATTAAGTGTGTTGCCCAGTGCTAGTAAGTGTCAAAAATGTAAAACCAAACAAAGAAAACTGCAAAGGGAGAAATACAAAGATGAGGGAAAGGGTAACTCTCCATGGTTTACAATCAGAGAATTATCCCTAATTTATAGATGGAGCACTAAAACAAGAGTTCACAAGTCAAGGTTGAAGAAGTGACAGGATGCCTTGAAAACAGAACAAGAATGTTCACAGTACAGAGGAACAAAAATACTACTTCTGGTTCATAAAAGATGTCAAGGCTTCAAATGCATTTTTGATACAAAGTTGTAAAACACTGTTTTTCAGAATTTCTTGCAGGAAACAAATGAAAGGGAAGGCACAGGAAGACTTGGTAATAGGTACTTGCATGTGATGCGGGAGCCAGGCTTCCAGATGTTCCAGAAAACAGTTGAGGACTTGGACTAGCGCTACTAGTGTTACATATGAAGACTTCTAAGTTTGTAGCAGTCCACCTACGTTTGTAGAGTCATCCTACACCTGAGGAAAACTGTCCACAGAATTGATGGGACATTTTAGCTTTAACCAAGAGCCATTTTTCACCAGGTAACTGTTCTGTTAAAAAGAGTTTTTAAAAAAAGTTTCTCCTGCTCTGAGTTCTTGTTTACCAGGGTGAAACTGGTAGCAGATTTTTCTCTTAGTATTATTTCTCTGACAAAAATTTTGTGCAGCATCAGCATATACATTTTAGGTATTCATACTTCAAAAAGACACTGTAACTGTACCACAAAATACAACAGAACTGCTTTCAACACTAACATCTCCCTGTCACTCCTGATAACATTTTTTATTCATTGAGTTATCATTAAACATATTTCCTCCAAACAAATTATGGCAGTCTGAAGGCCTGCAATCACATTTTTATCCCCTCAATAAGGCTTTGTTTTTCCACACTACTCACTCCAAAACTGACAACAGGAAAGGTCACACTTAGCTGGTCCCAAATGCCACAGCATATTATCCAAGACAGGGAATATAATTATCTTTTCACAAGCAGCAATTAGTAAGAATACCCCCCATCAATTCTGTTTAACATTCAACATTTTTAATGTGGCAGAAGCCAAGGCAATACAACATCAAGGCCAAGTTACCTTAATAAGGTTAAAACTAACATAAAATACACAGGGTTATTGTGTCAGCAGAAATGATAAAAAATATGAAATCTGAAGAAAATAAAATACTTACCACATATACCTCAAAATATTTTTTCTGAATTCTATATTCTATTCTATATATGCATTTGTTTAGGGTGTTTCTTCTGCATCTCAGAATACCTTACAGCTGTAATGAATAACAAATACGTAGCAAATCTCTTAGCTTTATTATGTGGTAGTGTGCTGGGAGTATTATAATATGTTTTCCATAGATAAGCAATTTTTTGTAAAGGAAGTAAATTATACTCCTTGTAACTAAACTCATTTGCATTGGACAGAGGAAAAATGGAGATAAAAAGAAGTTAAGTCAGCAGTTAGAAAAGAGATAGTTAATTTGGGGTACCTCTGTTTCTGGGTGCCTGATGTAAGTATTTGGAATTATTTTCTAAAGTTTTCAATTGTGGTCTGGCTTCAGCCCAGATTCCCTCTGTCCCAGGTTTGTGCTTTAACCACAAGATCATTCCTCAATCCCTCTACAGTGAATAAAATGAAATTATATAGATATTGAAAGTCTTCATTTTGGTATCTATGGACTAATGCTGAAAGTATCCTGGATCACCAACAGAGAGTTCATACACGACAAACGTTTATTTCCTATCATGCCATATCCACAGGATCATTTTTTTTGCCAAGTTAGCTTTCCTATGTGTAATGGTCTCCAGTTCAAGCACTGAGTGAAAAGGCCTTGGACTTGATCTTGTGGGACTGTGCAATACACAAATAGCCTGAGCACATCTCTCTCACCTCTTCCAAGGGAAGTTTGTTTTTCTCTTACTTGTCTCAAAACTAGTTAATCTTTTTCTGATGGATTCTCAGTTGAAATGCTCTTTCCTTGTATTGTTGAGTGGAGCAAATTCATTCTGTTTGGCACCAAACTCACGGAGAATTCCAGTAATTCCCACAGCAATTTAACCATAAGCCATTGGGGATGATCACAGAAATACCCTATGGAAGGGACAGAATTAAAATTTCCCCATGTCTTTCAAACAGCTGAACAATACACTGCATCCTTCCTTTCTCAGAGGGTACAGCCAACCCCTGACAGTCAACGATCTGCAGCAGACTGACTGTATATTTTATCCAGGAATATCAGCTTTCAGGTAGTCATCTAGTGACATAAAAGTCATAAGTTATATGAAGGAAGGGTGATTTTACTTCTTACCTTCTTTCCTTACTAAGAGGAACTGTTGACACCAAAGACAATTGGCTGAAAAGGAACAAATTATTGATATAAGGTCTATAGAAGAGTCAGGGTTACAAGATGCCTGATAAAAAAGAAATGCTAACTTGTTAGATGGCAATTGCCCATGAAGTAACAGTACAGAGTGATGACACAGTAACTAATGGATATATGCATTGAAGTTTCTTCCAGGCATGGGTCTGGAAGACTTTCTTACATGAAGTTCTCCTGTAGACACATGGAACGACTCTGCCAAGTTGTGACCACAACTGAGCTGATTGAAAGCTTAAAACTTGTCAAATATTACCCACCCAAATTCACCTGATTTCACTGGCACTTAGAACTTCACAGAGAATCATACAGAATATCTTTTTATTGCTACTGGATCAGTGACCAGTAGCCTGCCACAGATTTTTCCATCTTCTACCATAAAGATCAGCATACTAATTCAGTATAAGGTAGCTCAGTGTTATGGCTCAATCGAAACCTTTTAAAATCATAGAGTCAGTTAGGTTGGAAAAGATCCTTATGACCATTGAGTCCAACCATAAAACTAACACTGTCAAGTCCACCAGTAAATCTCTTCTCATTCATATAAATCTGAATCTCATTCATATATTGCTTCAGCTAGTTTCAGCTGGGATAGAGTGAACTTCCTTAGTAGTAGCTGGTGTAGTGCTGTGTTTTGTATTTAGCATGAAAATGCTGTTGATAACACATGGGTTTTGTAGGTTTTGCTAAGTAATGCTGATATTAAATCGAGGACATTTACATTCCTGTGCTCCACCAGAGAGGAGGTGCACAAGAAGATGGGTGGGGACACAGGCAAGACAGCTGACCCAAACTAGTCAAAAGCATGTTCTATGTTTCATGACATCATGCTTGTTATTTAAAATGGGGGTAAGTTGGCTGGAGGGGCAGCGATCACTGCTTGAGGATGGGCTGGGTATCAGGTTGTGAGCAATTGCATTGTGCCTCACTTGTTTTGTATATTATATTATTATTTTCTCTTTTGTTGTCTTATTAAACTGTCTTTACCTCAACCCATGAGTTTTTAATTTCCCATTGTCCTCCAAATACCACTGGAGTGGGAGGGGCAGGGAGGCAGATCGAGCAAGTGGCTGCGTAGTGTTTAGTTGCCACCTGGGGTTAAACCATGACAGATATACATACCTCAATCAAGAAGAAATTACTTTTCCCCCTCTATATATGTCAAAAAGATGTATCATAACTTTCTCAACAGGTCTTTTTTTATGGTTTACAGAAATCACATTGGTCCTCAAGATGGAAAAGAAAGACAAAAATTCCACTGGCTGCTTACAGATGGAAGAATTTGTTTAACGCCCTCAAAGCTTACAAGTTCTTTTCTTTCCATTTGCTATTTGAATACAACAGTGTATAAGAACCTATAACTAACTTCAAGACCTCCATCTGAGACCTGAGAAACTCATGATATAACTGGCAAGACAAAACACAAAAGGAAAAAAGCAAAGACTGGCAGATTTTTATGTGCAGGAGACAGTGTGATATTAGCCTCAGGCCACATGGAGAGTCAGCATCAGTGTCAGGACCTGAGCCTGGAGCCCCCAGGTACATTGATCTAAGCCTTCTGCTTGTAGTTGCTTCCTACAGGCTCAAAAGAAAGGTCTTTTCAAAGCTTGCCACTGCAAACCAACCACAAGTCAGAAGAAAACCCAGTTACTTACCAACAGTGACTGCACCCTGACCCTCATTTTAAATGCATGTAACATTAAACATTAACTAGCCAAAGAATAAACCTTGCAAGGGCCCAGTCTGAAGCATGGATCAACAATAGCATGTAGTGTGCTAGGGATAGACATGCAAACGCCAAAGATGCTCTTGTCTGATATATTTATTGACATTTGGCTACCACTTGAAAACCTTTAAATAGACATAACCTACTTCTCTGGCTTTCATTGCCCTGAACCACAACATAGAGCAAAAGAAATTACCAAGAAAAAAAAAAAAACAAACAAAAAAAAAAAACACAATGGATTTCAGCAGAACAGTTTTCACTGTGAATATCACTGACAGCATCATTTTAAAGCACAAAGGTGAAAGGAGTTTTTTATAGCTGCCGGAAATCCTCGTAACACACTCTCTTTGTTTCCAAGCCACTGAGGCCAGAAAAACCTTGCCTGACTTCTTTATGTACAAATGTATAACATCCTTGTTCCTGCTCATGGGAGGCACCTCTTAATGCCTGCTGTCAACTCATTTGTGACACATAACTGTAGTCAAAAAGTGGTTCAATCGTGGGTTTTGTAATGCACACATTGTTCAAGATTATCTAACTGCATTAGCCTCTGGGAAAAGGATGGCTTTAGGGCTCTAATTAAAAGAAATCATAGAAAGTCAAATCAAGTTCTTCCTATTTATACTTTATTTAATAAAGAAGGAATGACACAGATAGTATTTCTCCCAGGCTTGCCTTTTCAGTAAGGAGCACAGAGGAAGCAATGGGCTCTTCAAAGCTCTGCAACAGCCGTAAACTAGTCCCAAATCGATTGCCATCCCCAAACCCCTTCTCTGAAGGTTTAATGGTATTTTCACGTGGGATCCAAAGCAGGCGGTCTTCAAGGAAAGTTATTGCATCTGGTGAAAAAAATAAAGTTGACATTTTTTGACAAGAACCTTAAGTATGCCTCTCCCAAGAGGGCTGTAACATAGAAGAGGCTGAGCAGGTGGTAATAATCAGCATTACATACATTTGAGCATTTCTATAACATGGATTACCATGGAATTCCTTCCTCCCCCTCTCTCCTTGGGGAGACTTGCACAAATTGCAGGCATTTTCAAGGCCCTTTGATAAGTGTTTCTATCACCAGTTTCACAGCTGTAGCTAGATTGTTTAAAATATATAAAACTCAGCCCCACCCTCCCCTGGAGATAAGGAGTAGGGAAGGAGAGGATTCCCTCCTGTCTTTCCCATCTCCCACTAAGACTGTTTTCTAAATGCTACCTAAAAATGTTTTACCACGGTCCTTAAGCACAACATGGTGATTAAGCAGGAACAAGTCACTGTCTGCTTTGGGGTGAAGGGTGGATGTGCAGACATACCCTGGAGAAAGTCAGTGAGGAAAACCAAATGTAGCTAAGCAAGGATTACGTATTCTTACAAAAAGCCAAGAGTAAGTTTAATTTTTTTATTCCAGTTCTTCTCCTGCCTACACTAGAAAGAGGTCAATAGGAAGAAGTTTTAATCACAACCAGAGATCCTTTCAAGGCTGAGGGGGGAATCCCACAGGGAGGTGAGATGTGACAGTCTTTCTCCCATTTGTGCAGACAGGTCTCAAGGATGGGAGCCCTGGATCCCATCATGCTCTCGGGAATTTAGATTTTCATGCTGAGAAATGGTCACTGTTACAAAAGGTTTATAGTTTAAGATGATTCAATGAAACCATGAGATATACTGACAATAATAAATGCTCCTATAAGTAGAGTTCAATTATATGTTTTCACTGAATATGAAATTGATAAAAAAAGCAGTTTCCAGAGGTCACTGAAGCAATTAGAAAGTGGTGAGTGGTTTCTGCCATGAAAAAAAAAGTGAACAAATGAACTATTGACTTATAGAGGAAGGCCCTTCAAGATAATGGCTCATTAACATTCTACAATTTTAATCATATTTTTATTTTTCTTTTCAGAATTTCTTCCTTGTTTTAATATATTTGTTTTATTGGCTTTCAATTTAATTTTACAGAAAACTACAACATGCTTTTATCTTACTTAAATTCTAGAAAGGCTTTGACAGAGAGAAGCCTTAATAAAATTTTAGCCTGTGTAACGTTCATGTTTCAGTACACTGAAAGTTTTATTTCCAAATCACATGAGCAATACCCCCTGACGCCAGAGAAACTAAATGTTAGCTCATTTCTATTATTTGTGTTGCAACTGTGTCTAACAGCAGGGCTAACACCAGTTTATTAGGACAATATATTCTTACATGAAACAAGTTATTATCCTTTTTCTGCTTTATAAAAAAATTTGCTAATGATATTGGAATTGTTTCATAGAAAGATTAAAGATGTGTCAAGAGCAGTGTCTCTGTGCACAGGAGAAAGAGGCTGGAGAGACTGTAATAATCTCTGGACAGGTACAGAATTGTCTGCCTGTGTTTCCATATCTGTAAAGTCATAGCACATTTGTGAACTAGCATAAAGAGCAAAAAAATGGGATATCAATGTGGCCTCAATATAATATGAAGCAATTCCAGTGAATTTAGCAACAATCTGACCAGCATAAGTCAGAGTAAAATCTGAACTACTGTTGTTCAGTTTACTGTTGTATGCCTTTAATCTAAAGAAATGCCTTGCTAAGTCTCGTGGTTCTCATATTACCCTTGAACAACCTGTATCAGCTTGTGTAAGCTACCAACTGTTACCCTCTGGGATAATTTCTTCTGCTATGTCATGAGTTTCAAGGATGCTCTGAAAGAGAAGTGCAGCTCCTCAACCCTACAGGTTCTGTCTTAGCAATAGGGACCCCAAACTGATCAAAGTACTCATGCCCTGTCTCACCTTGGACAAAGCCTTATAAATTCAAAGCTCCTTACCCTAGACTAAACTTGGAAGTCAGTCTCTCCAAGTTCATAAATAAGGAGTTTGAAGCTTATTTCAGCTGCCTGAGTGTTGACACAGTAATAGAGCAATCCAGAATGAATTATGACCCTCTCGTATGACAAGGGATGTCATCTTTCTATTGATAAAGTAAAATATTAAAACCAATGACTTTCATCTGATACCTGCAGTCACATAAATGCACATGGGAGAGCAGACTGTAAAATGAGAACTGGCACTTGTGGTAGCTGTGGTCTGATTTGCATACAGCCAAGTAAAACAAACTAAATAAAACATGGATGCAAAAGCAGTATTTGCACACTAAGGGAAAAATGAAAGACTGGTTTCTCAGACATGTCTGCTGGGGAGGGAAAACTTATTACTAATAACTGAGCCTGTTGTATTGCTGTGAAACTTGCTGATTCTGAAGTCAACATAATGAACATGCTAGTCTTATTTATGGATCAGTGCCCTGTCCTGTGGATGTTTTGCAAGTTCCTATTAGGGGAATATAGCTATCCCCACACAAGCTGGTCATTGAAACAAAACACAGAGAAGGAATGCCAGTAGCATTAGTAGCTGTAGACAGCAGTCTACAGAAGCTTCTAGGTTTTAGGTTCAGTAGTGTCTGTGGCTAACGGAGATATAATTAGTTAAACCAATTACTTTAAGGGGTCTTCAGACTATCTTCCTTCTACTTCCTTTTTCCTTGCTTTGCAAGCTGCCTCCTATTAGGCATCTTGTTCCTGCCTGCTTTCAGCTGAAGCCGCTGCAACAACCCAGCAGGACACAAGTCTCTGATTTCCATTCACACACAAAGTTCCTGTTTCTAACAGGGGGGGTTGTGAGATCTTGGACCTCAAAGGGAGAGTAAAGGGCAGTTTCACAACTGGGGAAAGGGCAGCAGAAAATGTGGTCTGAATTACCATGTCATTCCAAAACACTGGTTTTGGTTGTCGGCACTTCATCGATACAACAGTGCTTACCAGTAAAAAAGGTTCATCTCAACTTCAACAAACACATCAGTGATGCATACTGGTTCACTGACATGTGTCATTGTTTCTGACTGCCACTGCACACACCACCTGACATCAGCCAGACTCCCTTCACTGTTTCATTAACATCTGATCAACAGAACAACTGATTTTATACTGCATCTTTAATCTGGAGGCTTGGGATGAAACATATTCTTCAAGAAACTTCTCAGAGTCAGTGTCAAGTAAGGTCACTGTCAGTGTAGGTAAGGAATAGGAGACATGTCAGATGTGCTCTTCTACTGCCACCCCATCTACTGTATTTGAATCACTGTGGAATGCTGCAAAAATAGATCTCTACAATTTGTTGAACTGAAATCAGACCAAAAATATTTAAACCATATGAGGAGTTCAACATAGTATGGTTCTCACGGTCCACATAGCTAAATAAATATATTTAAATATAATACAATATGTGAGACATTTAATATTATATTTATGACCGTGAAATGGTGGAGTTCAAGATCTTGAGTAGAAGACATAAAGCAAAAAAGTAGGATTGCTACCCTGGACTTTAGGAGAGCAAACTTTGATCCCTTCAGGGCCCTAATTAGAACTGTCCCATGGGCTGGGCTGTTAGAAGGTCAGGGTTCCTGTGAGAGCTGGGCAGTGTTTAAACAGCGCTTCTTCTACATCAGGATCAGTGCGTCCCTATGAGTAAGAAATCAGGGAAAGGTGGCAGGAGACCTGTGTGGGTGAGCAGGGAGCTCATGCATGAACTCAAAGGGAAGTAGAAGGTCTATGAACTGTGGAAAAGAAGTCTGATCACCTAGGAGGAGTATAGGAATGTTGTCAGGGTCTGCAGGGATGAGACAAGGAAGGCTAAAGCCCACCTGGAAGTGAAGTTGGCAAAGAACATAAAGGATAATAAGAAGGGTTTTTTAAATATGTGAATAGTAAGAGAAAGACTAGGGATAATGTGGGTCCCCTGATGAATGAATGGGTTGTCTTGGTAACAGGTGATGCTGAGAAAGTGGAGATACTGAATGCCTTCTTTGCTTTGGTCTTCACTTCAAAGACTCCCCCTCAGGTCTCCTGGACCCTGGAAGGAAGAAAGATAGTTTCAGAAATGGAGAACTTACCTCTGGTCAAGGAGGAGGTGGTCTGGGAGCATCTAAGTGTGGGCTGTGCCCACAAATCCATGGGCCCTGAAGGGATGCATCCATGTGTGCTGAGGGAGCTGGCAGAGGTGATTGCTGAGCCGCTCTCAATCATCTTTAACAGGTCTTGGTCTTGGAGAACAAGAGAGGTGCCTGAGCACTGGAGATTGGCCAATGTCACTCCAGTCTTCAAAAAGGGTAAGAAGGACCCAGCTAATTACAGGCTGGTCAGTCTCACCTCTGTCCCTGGAAAAGTGATGGAACAGTTTGTTCTGGATGCCGTCTCCAAGCAATTGGAAGAACAGAAGGTTATGGGGAGTAGTCAGCATGGATTCACCAAGGAGAAATTGTGCTCAACCAACCTCGTAGCCTTCTACAGTGTCATCACCATCTGGGTAGATGGAGGGAGAGCAGTGGATGTCATCTACCTTGACTTCAGTGAGGCTTTTGATACTGTCTCCCACATCCTGATAATAAAGCTGGGATAGATGAGTGGAAGGTGAGGTGGGTCAAGAACTGGATGATGAGCCAGTGGAGCAAAGTCCAGATGGAGACCTGTGATTAGTGGTGTTTCGCAGGGGTTGGTGTTGGGTCTGCTCTCAGCAAGTACCCAATGATCCAAAGCTGGGAGGAGTGGTGGACACGCAGGAATGCTGTGCTGCCATTCACCAAGACCTGGGCAGGCTGGAGAGCTGGGCAGTGAGGAACGAGATGAGGTTCATTCAAAGCAAGTGTAGGGTCTGGCACCTGAGAAGGAACAACCACAGGTATCAGTACAGGCTGGGGGATGACTTGCTGGAGAGGAGCTCTGCAGAGAAGGACCTGGGGGTCCTGGTGGATGANCTCCCCTGTGAGGAAAGGCTGAGTGAGCTGGGGCTCTTGAGAAGACAAGACTGAGAGTGGATCTCATCAATGTTTTTAAATATCTGAAGTGTGGGAGACAAAGGGAGATGGCCAACCTCTTTTCAGTGGCTTGTGGGGACAGGACAAGGGGCAATGGCCACAAGTTGGACCACAGGTTGTTCTGCACCGATATGCAAAAGAACATCTTCATGGTGAGGGTTACAGAGCACTGGAACAGGCTGCCCAGGGGGGCTGTGGAGTTGCCTTCTCTGGAGATATTCCAGACCTTTATGGACACCTACCTGTGCAATCTGCTCTAGGGAACCTGCTTTGGCAGGGGCTTGGACTCAATCTCTTCCAACCTCTACAATTCTGAGATTCTGTGATTCTGTGATATTTACCATTGCTGCACTTTAAAAAGACATTTGATTTGCGCTAGTTTCTTCTAAAGTTCAAATGTGGTCTCTTTACATCAAGACAATACTTTCTAAAAGATGTAGGGCAGCTCATGTAAGAGCTTTTTTTTTTTTTTTTCCCCTAAGTGCTTGCCATAAACTGGCTTTAGCATTTGATTTCTTATTTTATGATTAGGATAACAGCTCCAGTATTCTTTTTTTAATGTTAACAATTAGTCTTCACACTGCTCAATGGCCTCTTCTGGACAAATGGGGAAGCCAATTCAGGAAGAATTGAGTCCTTCATGGAAAATAACCATATGCTGGCTGCAGCCTTCCCACCTTTTATCTGGTGGGATACATTGCTTGACCAAAGTTGAAAAGATATGCATATACACTGTTCATGCAAAGAAAAAAGTTTATACTTACAGTTTGCCATTGGCAGAGACTTGTCTTCTCTTTCTAGCAAAAGAGCTGTTGTCCACTGAAATGCTGACGTGTAATTGTAAAATGCATGGTCTAAATGCCATTCATAAGCCTGTGGTGACTCATAAGTTCTAGAGACTTTCAGACCATTGCCCTGAGCCAGATGGGAGGCCCAGATTCTTTTAATGTTAAGTGTGACTGAAAGAAAGCCTCTACCCTGTTACCAGAGCCGCTAAAACCAATCGCACAAGATGCAATATTAAGCATGTTTAAAACATTTCAGGAAGAGATTAGTTAAATGGTATGCTGGGTCTTTTCCTCCAGCTGGGCCCACAAGCAGCGATAGCAAATCCAGACTTTTTACTGAGGTTGGTAATTAGGTCTGTCTCACTCCCAGGAGATTAATTCTCTGCAGAACAGATTATTACAGTCCAGCTCCTGTATCCATGGGCAGACTCAGTCAGCAGGCTGATTTCAATTAGAGAAGTTAAGTGCTATTGACTTCTCCCATGTACAAGAAGAGGTAGGCATGAGAGGTAGGAGCCAGATAAGAAACCAGATTACTGAGTTAATCTTACAGTTACAAATACTAGAAAAAAATTTCATCTATTATCTCCTAAAATAATAGGTGAAGATACATTTCTTTATTTCACTGCATCAGCTTAACCCTTAAAAAGGAAGATTTGCAAAGCAAGAAAAGATTGTGGGTTTGTTCTAGTTTTCTTTCATATAAGATGAGAAAACACAAGTGTTTTGTATCAGCAATTAAAATCATGTCTACCTTAAAAGGCTCTGTGGCAATGGAGGACTAATCAAGTTATGTTGTAAGAAGCAGAGCTGAGGTCATGGTTTAACAGTTCAGGAGCTCAGGAACCATTAATGCTTTTCCATGTATCTATTTCCTTGCTTCTGGCAAGATATTCCCATGCTGTTAGTACAAACGCTGCCCTGTAGTTGTGACAGAATAGTCCGCTTTTTGAAGTCCTTGGACAAAGAGATGCTGTGGCCATCTCACTGCATCACAGTAAGCCAAAATATCCATGTATTTGTATTGTTCCTGACTATCTCACTCCAAGCAGGAGTACTCCATGGGAAAACTATGCATGTTTATGGATATCTATTTCTTTGGTCACTACCTTCTTAATGTGTCCTTACTGCTGGATTAAAACGAACTCACAATTCAATAACTCTGAGTTATGAGTTAACAGATAACTCAGTTATCTGTGGTATGAGTGATCATTTAATATGTAGGTGCTTGCTGGAGATCTGCTTTCTACTGTTTCTGGATACTTTTGAAAATGCATAGAGATTCACTTTGTCTTCACATTGATAATCAAAATACAGAGTGCACACCGTTTCACTTTGTTGCACTGGCAGAAAAGCCAAATGTTTTCTGTTTGGTGACAGCAGGGACTGCCAAGCAGGTGGAGAGAGATATGCAGGTGGGGAGATCACACAGGTTTTAAGAATGATTTCACATCTGTGCTCAAGGCCTCTCTGTCATCACAGCATTTCTCTCTTCTTTTGAGTACCCTAACTGCAGGAGGGTCTTTATGTAGCTCAAGAGTGATGCTCAAATAATAATGCTTGTCATTTACCTCTTCAAAGTCATGTACAAGTAACAATTACTTCAGTCTCACAACAATCCTGTAAAGTGGGTAAGGTCTTTCTGTATTGTTATTTGCAAAAGATAAAGGGATGGATACAGAGAGGTTCAGCTCCCTCAGAATGCATATCCAGATATTGCCAGAACCTGAGCTACTGCTTGAAAAAAAACACAACTAACTTCATATAGTGTACTACAACATGGCAGTGAGGTCAGAAAGCTAAACAGTGGATGGGTCTACAGGATTTCTCATGGAGGGAAGAGTATAGACAGATTGAAAACTCTGTGTTGAGAAGACCTCCTGGTGCTCCAAAGTCTACGACTCAGATCTCTCACTTAATGGGCAAGAATGTTGAGACAGATGTAGGTGTTCACAGGAAGGATGATGCTTTGTAGTCCTAGTGCTCAGCTTAGACACAGCTGGACACTACTAAAGCATGCATGTAAGGGCTGTAGTGGACTGGCATGTTTGAAGGTGGATCTTCTGCAGTTCGTGGGTATAACCTGCCCAGATTGTACTTTTACCTAAGTACAATTCCATGTCTTTCTTTTACAGTTGTTTGGTTTTGGTTTTGGTTTTGTTTTTGTTTTTTTTTTTTTTAATTCAGACTACTTCTACTTTTTCCAAATCAATTTATCTACTAGTGGAAAAGATCAAAAAATCCTCAAATCTTCTCTTCAATGCGAGTATGAATTTCTTGCTGCTAGTGTAGATTTTCATGTGTTCATCTTCTGTAAACAACCCTGCAGAGGTTGAGATTTTTCAAGTCTTTTGTAAAATTAGATCTATTTTTGATATTGTTGTGTTTGGTTTTTTAAAATCATCTTTCCTTTAGGTAAAAAAATAAAGAAATACAAGGAAACTAAGAAAGCTGTGTCTGATAGCTGAAATAAACCAAGCTGTTTATGTTCAATAATTGAGTTATTAAAAGTCCCTGGTTTATATCTGTACACAAAGCCCCACTAAACATTCCTATTGTTGGCAAAAGCAGCTGCCATTTCCAAGAAAAAGTATTGCTGCATCATGATATTTCTATTTCCATATAAATGGAAACATATAGCTATGTGTATATGTGGAAATAACAATATCATGGCAAATTTCCCCTCATACTCTCTCTATTTAAGTGTATAGGAATATACATTTTCGACAAAGTAAAGGAGATTTGTATCCAGCCAGTTCCCCAGCAGTACACAAAGGAATATGATTTGACTAAGTGTAAAGCAAAGCTGACAAAGGATTATAAATAATGTATCCAGGTATATTCTAAATGCCAGATTAACTGTGTATGAAGCTTTCCTGATATTTGTCTCCCATATTTTTGAAAACTTCCCTGTGGTGAAGGGATCAAAATTTCCCTTGGCAATCTATTCCAGAACTTAACTTCCATTACTGTTAAAAGCCTTCTCCTATTCCTCAACCTAAATCACCCTCACTATGATTTGAGACTGTTACTTTTTGTACCATCCTCACTGGGTAGCAACAATAACTTGTTTCTTTCCTAATGTAAGAGGAAAGTAGATAAGTCTAAAATATTCCTAATTCTTCATAAAACATTATGAAATTGTTTCTCACATCTTTGAGATTTCCTCTGAAATATCTTTGGCTGGTAACCTGGGTATCCTAGGAAGAATTTCCTCAGGCCTGGGTAGGAGGTACCCAACTCTTAGGTGAGTCTGCCCAGCCAGCTCATCCAATGTTATAATAAGGATTTGGGAAAAAAAGGTCTTAAGACTTCTTGGCTCCATGTGCCAATCATTTTTGCTCTCTAACAAATGTCATATCAACACTATGCCCTCCTTTTACAATAATGAATTAAGGAATATTGCCCTGTATTTATTGTTGGTTTTGCTCTTCTGATTTTCATCTGATTTTTCTTTTTCCATAATGTGTGTACTTGGTCTTGGGAACTTTGATGCCACTTCCACTTTCTGTTTGGTTCTGGGGCTTGAGTTCTTTGAAGAACACATGGCTTAACCAAGTCTGAATCTCTCTAGATTCTCTTTATTTATTTACTTATTTGCACAGCTTGTTACTATATCTTGAATTTGTTAGAAAACTGCAAGTTCTTTCAAAAGCATGCCATCCTTAATTCTGTTTTGCAGGCTGTGATCAGTTATTGTGTACAAACAACAAATAAGACTGGTTTCAGCACAAGACTGTCAGTATTGTAATTTTTTTCCTCTTACCATAAGCAGACTGCATTTGTGCACTGACTTCTGTGTCACAAACTCAAGTCTGATTTCAATCTGACAAATGTAGGTAACATCATCACGCAGTCATAGATGCTTTTCTTTCTTCGAGTCTCTTTAAAATGCCTCATGCTCAACAGGCAATAAAGATGATTTAGTCACTGCTACTGACTTACAGGAATTATAAGAACTTCAGTGGATAATTAAAATTGTCAGGTAAGATCAGTTGAACATTTACTCAATTCATAAATTCTTATTTGATCTATATACATTCCAATCATTCCTAGAGAACTCCATGATTGCTGTCACTGTGTGCTATGTAAATCTGCTGTAAAGAACAGTTCTGATCCCAGAGAATTTCCCAGTATGCCTTTTAAGAAGCAGAAATGTCTATTCTCCAGGAAATTACAAAATTCAGTACTTTTTCATTAATTATAGATGAAATCTAAAATGCATAGGCAAATAGCTTCCACAAACCTAATTCAGAAATTTTTTCTTTGATATTAGTAATCTAGTAAAAAATCCAAATAGTGTAATAAATAGCTCTCTCCATTGCCACTTGTGTTCTAATATCAGAAGAAAATTGAAATTATTTATAATACATTAAATATACTCTGTGCATGAATCAGAAATAAACACAATCACCTTATTAAAATGAAAAAGCTAATTCTCTAATAGTTTTCTACTTGAAATCACCAAAACTGATATTGTCTAGTTAAGAGCTGTGATTTTTATTACTTTCTCCTGTAGAAGGTAGTAAAAATATTCCCTATATCTCCTCACATTCTTATGTAACCAATGAAAAGTAAACGAGATAAATGGGCAGGACTGACACATAAAAACTGCCATTAGCCAATTAAAAGTGACTATTTCTGTATTTCTGCTTTGGGACACTTTGTTCCTCTGCTGCGTAGACACATATGCAGTGGTGCTCTTTCATAGCTGAGGACCTCATTCTTTGAGTTCACATTTCCTCCCACGCTAATCCCTTCCCGATGCTGACTGAAGATGGTGAGTGTATACAAATGTAAATAACTTCCCTTTAAAGATAATATAAAATGTATTTGGCTAGTTGATCAGAAATTGAGCATTGGTGCCTTGCTCTGTTGCGGTTCTTTGGTATTCAGTGGCCTGTGATTTTTTTGTTTGTTTTAGAACTAACCCTTGCATTGTATAAACACATTGATCCCCTAACTTTGTAGGAACTTTCTGTCAAATGGTCTGGCTTCTCACATTTCTGCTTCTGTTTTTTAGAAGAGCTTGGGACTGTGGTCTGTATGCATCCTATAATGCACTAGTGGGGTCACTATTTACACTAAGGTGACCATTAAAAAAGGAAATCTAGGAGATTTCAAACCTAACTAAAAATCTTAGGGCTATAAATCATGATCTTTATATCAAAGACTAGCATGAGTCAGTTGTACATGACATGAGCCTTGGAAGTCCTTCCCATTTCCCCAATATAATAGCTGCGGCAGTGGAGACCCCAAGGAGGAGCAGGGTGTCCCAGAACGATTTTTGCCCAGGGGAGAACTTATACTGAAGCAGGGAGACAGTTGAGGAGGAAGGAGGAGCCTAGAGGGGCTGTCATGGTCCCACCACATCACCCGTCCCCACTCCTATGCTCCTAAGGGACAGAGGAGTCAGAAGTGAAAGGGTGAAGGAAGATTTAGGAACAAGGGGTGGGGAGAAGTTGTGGCTTTGTTTTCTTTTTTCTTTTTGTTTCTCACTATCCAGACCTATTTTAAATGTTAATAAATTAAACTAATTTCTCCACATTGAGTCTTTTTTTTGCCCATGATGGCAATTAGTAAGTGAATCTCCTTGTCTTCATCTTAATCCATGAGCTTTTCAATCCTCTTTTCTCCTGTCCTGGGGGGGGGGTGGGGGTTGGTGCTGGGAGAGCAGCTGGATGGGTGTCTGGCAGCTAGCCAAGATCTACTTGCCACATTACTGTATCACAATATTATTTATCTATACTCAGGAGCATCCTTCTTTTCTCTCTCATTACTAATTTGCCAAAGATTTCACTTGTAGCATGTCTTTTAGATCCCAGTTACTGGACCCATATATATTCTCTGCAATCAATTAAGAGGAGGGTCCCCCAGAATGGATTTGTTGTTTCTGTGCAAAACTACCTTAGACACTCTCAACTTCCTTATAGAGGAGAGGAAGAGGCAGAGGATAAGACTCTCAACTACATGCATTGAGAAACATCCACTCCTGCATGTAGACAGCAAAGAAGGCGTTTAATGCCAAATACTGTAAAATGCTTCTTAAGCTATGTCTGTGTTGGTAAATTGACCATTCCCAGCATCCTCTCTGTCACAGATCCCAAGCTATGTGTAAGATTATATAGCCATATTCTTAAACACTCTTATCTTTTAAAACAGTGAGAGGTGTGTTCTTTTAATTTAATGTTAATGGCCTTTGGCCCCACTGTTCCCTTAATAACATGTAGCATTGTTTGGAAGAGCATGGACTGACTTGGAACAAAGCGATACAGAAGGCTGTCCTGGCAGTACAGCAATAGAAGCAATCAAGGCCCATGGCTCAGGAACACACCCTGGTACTGTTTAGTTTACTAATACAGGTTTAACTTCAGAGTCAAATTTTAATCCCTGAATCAAATTTGAATAAATGCGTTGAGTCAAGGTGGTTTTCCTGGAGGCCACAAGAGTGTGAATCCCACACAGGACCCATAACACACAACTACCATGCATGCTCATGTCTCCTATTCTTGGGTGCTCAGTTCATTTCTTGCAGTGGGTCAGGTTCTCCTGCCCTCAACATCTTGCTATCAGGGAAAGCAAGTGATCTCCACAGTTTTGATGCAGTGTCATTTCCTTTACAAGTCACTCCTGACTTTTCCCTCATATCTTCAAATTGCCTATGATATTAAACAGGATGTATAATATTGGGCAAAAATTGACATTTTGAAACCTTCTCTAATGTTTTCAAACTTTTTTTTTTCAAGTTTTACCAAGACACTAATCAACATCCATCACAAAGGCTTGAAATCTCTATTCTGCCTCTGTAATTGAGAACTTGCTTTCGTTCAGTGTGGGAAGAAGCATGATTTACTGATTTAGGAACTGGGTGGAGTAGACCACAAAGGAATAAACTGAAAACATGTGGTGTGAATTATTTGCAAAGGAGGAGAGAAAGAGAGGAAAAAAATTGCCTATAGATCTCTATAGATAGATCTGGATATATAAATATATAATGTGGAGTAACAGTGAAACAAAGCACAGATGATTAGGCCAAACCAAACATTCACATTAAACATTGCACTTGGCCTTTTTTCAAAACAGGCAGCAGTAACAGCAGGGAGAGATGGCTTGCCAAAATTGCATCAGACACACATTAGGGAAGGAGGAAATGAGTTTACTTGAGCCAGCTGTGACATCAAAGGGGTTGGTCTTGAAATGGATTGTGGGAAAGGGTTCCCCCTTCGGTAAAGTTTGCAAAGTTCAGCCAAGCCTTTGTAAAGAAACCCAGCTCTGAAGGGAACTTGCCTTTTTCTTCTTTTTCTTTTTTTTTTTTTATACCCCTTCTTTCTTCCCCTAAAGAAAAACAACATTCTCATTCAGTTATGAGACTGAGGTCTGCTATAATAGGGGAATAAACTTTGAGGGAAAAGGTGGACAGAAAGTGTAAAGATCTGTTCTGGAGTAAGAGGATTGAATCCTAATTTGAATACATCTCTCTTACAAAAAACACCTTAGTAACAAGTGTTGCTGTGTGCTAAAGTGATTGCAGTGTTTTTTACTAAGAAAGGTCTTACTGAGACGAATAAGGAAGACAAAACTATGAGAAACCATCTTGATCTTCAGCCAGCCCAATGGAAACTGTAGATAAAATTCAGAAAACAAAATGAGATAAATCCTGGCATCACTGAGATCAGTGGCAAAAGTCCTAGTGGCATCAGGGAGGCAAGAACATCAGTCCACCAACTGCTCAGTTAAGCCATTCTCCCTTCTGCCTCGCAATCCTGCTTTTAGGACTATTGCAAATTTTCGCAGCTATAATTGCTACCCAATGATGTCCTGCTAAGGGAAGGCCCTGACTCAGTCCAAACCTGCTGATGACAAATGTTCTGGTCACTCTGCTTCTCTTTGGGGAACTTATATTCTATGTCTTATGGAAAACTGGCTGTATCCACATACTGTGTTGCCATTGGGGCTTATTTAATCTTTAATGCCACTTAAATAGGTTAATTCTTTCTCTAGTGCATCTCTGTTGAGTATGTCATAGAGACTGAAGTTATAAAAGTAATTTAACGGCATGTTTTCCAGTTTTTCAAAATGCTTTTTTGTCTTTATAATAATTTACAAAATGTTTATGCTGACCAAAAAAAAACCCCACCAAAAACACCAAAAACCCAATCCAAAACAAAACCAAAACCCAAACACCAAAAACCAGACACCAAACAAAAACTTCCAATGTTATTCAGAAACTTCATCTTAATCTTTTGAAGGCAAATTTGATCAATATCTGTAATAGCGTGCTCTTTATGCTCAAACAGTGGGTTTTTTGGTGGTTTGTTTTGGGGTTTTTTAACATGAATTTTCCTAAGACCACTTGTACTTTGAATCTGCCTAGCTGTGCCATAATTTATCCTCACAGAAAACGTGTCAGTGTAACATAGCAAAGTCCATGAGTAATACACAATTCAGTTTATTCTCTAAGGTAGGAGAACTGTAATTTAGGGTTCCTCATTTTTATGGGTTTTATATGTACTGGCAAAATAACAAGTGCCAGGGAATGTTCTCCAGCACTGAATCTCCATCACCTGAACTGTTAAAGAATTTTGACTGGGATCAACAGGCATTTCCAAAGTGTTTCTGGGTACAGCTGAATGGTGGAGAACCATTCCCAGTATGAAATTTTGTATTGTCTTCCCAGCAGAAAAAAAAAAAAAAAAAAAATTAAACTAAACACATATACTGTAGCATATAACAGTCTTAAACTCCAATTTGGGATATTTTCAAGGTTCTTTTCAGAGAACAGCAGGAATATTTACTGTCCTGAAACTGAGACCTCCAAAATTACTAATACTTAAAAAAAAATCTCCACTGCAGTCTATGCTTTGCGAAGCGTATTTAATGCAATAGCCCCAGCTTCTTAGATTTCTTTGTGAATTAGAAAGATACCCACATGGGATTTCAACTTCTAATCATTTTTCTTTCCTGGTAGTTGAGATATAGGCTGTAGGAGATCTTCAGTGTAGGACCATATTTAATTTCTGGTGCTCTAAAGAATTGGTAGGTTATGATTGCTTTTTGCTTTATATAAAAGATATAGTATCCTCTCCTTTCCAGTTTCTCCACTGTGGTTGTAGTTGTGCTACCATGCTACAAAGGTTCTTGCATTTTGTCATGACTTAAGATCTTAAACATCTCTAACTGCATTTTAAGGAAGAAAAAAACAATCCATACCAGTTCCTTTTATAGAAGTCAGATCTCAGGACCCATCTGCTTCCTATTTTTACCTGAGATCCTCATACCAGATGGAACCAAATGCTGTTTGTTAAACTTCCATTGTAAAATAACATGAGAAAAATTATACTATCTCACAAAGGGCCCAATTATAGAGCTTAATCAACATTTATTAAATGATTTGAAATCTTTAGAGGGCAACTGTTATAACACTATGCACAAATATTTATTATTAGTAATATTGTAAATCTTTCCCATCAATGCTTTATCAGTTAAATATGAAATTATTTCAGGTGCCAACCCAAGGACAGTAGCCAACACTGGTAACTGAAAGTACTGTACCATCATAATAAATATAAAGAGACAGGATGAAATTATATAAATCAAACATGCAGTGTGAGATGGTTGGAATAACCAATTTATTTTCACTCAATGGATATGGCTTTGTGTAATTGGCACTGATGGTTTCTCTGCGCTTCACCACTTGTGAATTTTGTGGTCATCACTTAATCATAAAGATAAACTGATCTATCCCCATACATAGTAAGCGAAGATTAAAATAATTGTTAAACATTTTATTTCCATTATCATAGTTGGACTTCAGGTCCTATTATAAGAATTTTTTTAAAAATAATGATAGCATATGCATAGAAAATGGGGGAACCCTTGTCACCAGTACAGGCTGGGACATGATGAGATAGAGAGCAGTCCAGCAGACAAGGACTTTTGGGTGCTGGTGGATAAGAAGCTTGACATGAGCAGACCATGCACGCTTGCAGACCAGAAGGCCAACCATATCCTGAGCTGCATCAGAAGGAGCATCAGCAGGTCAAGGGAGGTGTTTCTTCCCCTCTGCTCTGTTGTTTTGAAATCACATCTGGAGTAATGTGTTCAGTTCTGGAATCCTCAACATAGGAAGGACATGGAACTTTTGGAACAGGTCCAGACTAGGGCCACAAAGATGATCAGAGGGCTGGAGCTTCCCTCCTATGAAGACAGAATGAGAGAGCTGGTCTTGTTCAGCCTGGAGAAGAGAAGGCTCCTAGGAGGTCTTATAGTGGCCTTCCAGTACCTGAAACGGGCCGATAAGAAAGCTGGGGAGGGTCTTTTGGGGAGGGTATATAGTGGCAGGATGAAGGGGAATGTTTTATAAGTCAGAAAGGGGTAGATTTAGATTAGACATTAGGAAGTTCTTCACTATGAGGGTGGTGAGGAACTGAAAGAGGTTGCCCAGGGAAGTGGTGACTGCCTTCTCCTTGGAGGTGTTCAAGGCCAGGTTGGATGAGGCCTTGAGCATACTGGTCTAGCAAGAAGTGACCCTGCCCATGGCAGGGGTGAGGAACTAGGTGACCTTCAAGGTCATTTCCAACCTGAACCATTCTATGATTCTGTGATTCTATGATTCTATAATCTTGAGCATGGGTAAAGGTTTACCTATTCCTTACCTGATTACACAATTCTAAACAATTGACATGTTCATCTTTTTCTGTTGGATTCCAGTAAAAAACTGAAGCGCTTGTGCCTTTTGGAGTGTCAAAATAAACAACAAAATTTACTATGGTATCCTTACGTCTTGTTCTTCAGCTTCTGACTCAAAAGCATGCTCTATGTATTGCTCAGATGTTAGGAGTTAATCCCTCCATCCCTATTACCTAACAGGTCTTCCTTTCCACGACTCCTTTAGGCCAGAGCCTCTGGCAATGACATAAGCTTGCAGAGACAGACACAATGACTGTTTCTTTGGCCATGAACTCACCTTCTTAATATAATAAATTGGAGAATTACTCATGAAATTCAATGCCTTTCAGGTTTTCTCTAATATTTAATTGTACAGAGACTTCTGTTCTTTCTTCCACATTTTCCTTGAGAAGCAAAACTCTATGTTTCCCAAATAAGACAGTAACAAGAAAAATTGCATTCAAATGTGAACAGAGGGTGAATCTTATATTCTAACATTAAGGCAAACAGAAAGCTTAATGATGTGTTTTCTTAAGAAATAGAAAGATATTTTTAAAATACCCTAACACTAAAGTTTCAAGCTTATAACTTGAGTCCTTTTCAGATTTTAAATATTGCTTCTTCTCTTTTTTGTTTAAAATTAGGTGAAGCTAATTTGCCTTTGCCCTCAGTGGCATAATTAAGTTATTTTTTCCACTCCATTTAGCAAGCCAGGAAGCCTAGTGTATTCCTGAAGCAATTTAAGTACAATGATGTCTATAAAATGTTTTACTTCATTGCACTACTCTAATCATCAGTTTTTGAGTTAAATCTTCAAACTCTTGCTGGGCAAATTGTTTCCCAGTAAAAGTAAAACAAACTAAATTTCAGATTCACACATTACTGCATACGATTCCAAGCTGAGTTGGTGAAATAGTATAACATTTCAAATAAAAAATACAGATGTTGAAATGAAGCTCCTGTTCAAGTAAACATTAAGTCATCTTCCTCTTTTGTGAAGTCAGCAGGATCCTGACTGTTGTGCATAGATCCCAATGTGTATACATGTGTATACATTCAAGTGTATTGTGTATAGATCTCAATACCATTATCACCATCATCTCCTGGCCACACAGTCAATGCCAGCCTGGTGAGATGGAGATCAACAATGGGATTTACAACTACTCATTTAAACCTGCTATTAAGCCATTGCTCTGTAAATCATGAGTAGGTGCCAAGACTCTTCTCCAGTATATGAAGGAAATGTGAGACAGAAGAGTCAGCAATCTTAAACACCACTTCAGTTCTCATTGAAGATATTCCTTGAAATCTGAAATATATGTCAATTTTAATTTAATAATTAGGTTTGAATATGTACTTCCTAGTATTCCAATAAAATATGACCTGACTTTGTTAACATGTTGATTGTAAAATAGCCTGCCTGGTCATCCTGGACATACTGACAACATCTAACTTAAGTACACGATAGAAACATATAAACTAAGTATCAGTGTCCCAGGTCTAGGCACTATTATTGCATAAGTGAACTTTCAGAGGGCAATTCAAGAAGCTTGCCTCTCTTCTTTGCTAGTGAAGAGCCCAAGGAGACTCTGAAAATATGTTTCTGTGCATATTCATTTTTTTGATTGCATTGAATGATGCCTGTATTGACCAGAGATTATTTGTGTCAAATTCTGAAGGAAAGGAGCATTTTTGTCTTAGTTCATAATTTATCCGTTACATCAACCCTTTAAAAGGTCCTGTGCAGAACTTAACTGACCACGGTAATAAGAATTTTCCCTGTTCTCTAAAAGTTTCCATCAATAACCTCAAACTTGCTCATTTGTCTACATCACAGAATGCAAAAAATAGTGAGAGAGAAGTAATTTATCTGAAGAAATCATTGTGATCACATGATCTGGTCCATTCTGTATCATGGGCTCTCAAATTTTTCATGATATATTTTTGCTCTGAAGTTTTATTCAGTGTATATATGTATGTGTGTAGGGAGGAGATGAGATAAAGGATTATACTCTGCAACTTTCAGGTATGCAATACAGCAAAACAGATCAATCTGTATTTAGTCTGAATTGACCACATATTTTTTTATCTTTTTTTCAATCAGATCGATAACATGTAAAATGAACATGCTGGCCTTTTATTGTCTATTAGAACTATTGAGCTATTAGAACATTTTCCGTGGATGTTGGAGAACATGCTTCATTTCATTCTACACCTTGAAGTGATTTCAGCTTACTAAGGACAAAGTGTGGATATGGACTTTAATTTCCATTTTCCTATTTCAAATATCAGTGTAATATTGAGGTTGAAGGAGGTGGCTGGCTCAGAACTAATGCTCACTGTTTTTAATGATGTCATTTTCACTATGTGAATAATTAACCCTTGATAAGGGCTGGATATGGAGCTCAGATGTTCTATTCTCAGATGAAGATCTTGAGGAGCAAGACTGAGCTACTGATTGACTCTCAGTGTATATAACTTAACCTTCAGTGCAAGGATATTTCAGTTTTGCTGTCCTGAGGAAGTCACAGAATCACAGAATCACAGAATGTTAGGAGTTGGAAGGGACCTTGAAAGATCATCTATCCCACCCCCGCGACTGAGCAGGATTACCTAGATTAGGTCACATAAGTACATGTCCATGTGGGTTTTGAATGTCTCCAGAGAAGGAGACTTCACAATCTCTCTGGGCAGCCTATTCCAGTGCTCCATCACCCTCATAGTGAAAAAGTTTTTCCTTACATTCACATGGAACCACCTATGCTCCAGTTTGGACCCATTGCCCCTTGTCCTATCATTGGAGATAAATGAGAAGAGCCTGACATTCACCCTTTACATATTTATAAACACAGATGAGGTCACCCATCAGTCTCCTCTTTTCAAGGCTAGAGTCCCAGCTCCTTCAGCCTGTCCTCATAAGGAAGATGTTCCACTCCCTTAGTCATCTTATATTCATCCTACATTTTCTTTTAAGTCAATAAGTAAAGCATGCCTGTCTCAAGAACAAAATAAATCCCAAATTAGAAAAATCCTTGCGACTTTCCCAGATTATCATAAAATCTTTATATGGCATAGTTCAAATCTCATTTTATCTTGGATGTTCATCTGCCCTAGTGAGTAGCAAAACAACTGGATAATGGCCTGTCTGAAATAGGGTTTCCACTGTCTTTACAATTAAATCTATTTCCATATGTATCACATATTTAGCAATTAAGTAGATGTTTCCAATAAAAGCCTAATAATGTAAGTAGTGGTGATTATGATATGTTTTACTATTTGCCCCATAGAAGTAAATGCTCAAAGTTGCAATTCAATATTCTGAGCATAGCCAGATTCGAGATAAGTTTTCAGGCACAGAAAATAGATTTTTACAATGTAAAAGATACTTCTCAGCTCTTCTAGAAATGAAACCCAAGAGCTATAATTTTCCTGGAGTCTTTTTCCTAGGTTATGATTAATACTGTCCACAGGAAAAAAAAAAATTCCAGCAAATTTTTGAGCTAATATTTTGTGATGTAGAATTAATTTGTTTGTATGCTATTTTAAAATGTTTTCATTATTTTTTAACTCTGTAAATACCCACATTAAATTCAGTCCATTGGCTATTTTGTCATGTGTTCAATAGAGCCCCACCACAAAGGGAGCTCTCTTGGTGACCCAGTATCTGCATAGGGGAGAAATTTGCAACTCTGCACTAGTAGTCTTTGGACTGTGTCTTTGCAGAGAAGCTGGCTACCTAAAAGATAATTAAAGCTAGACAATGAACTCATTGTCACTGTTCTTTATAACATGATTTCAGAATTATTTTAAAGTCTCTTGCCCAGGGTTAGTATTAATATTTATTCTGTCTCATACATAATGAAAATAACTTGGTAAAGTAATGTTATACATGTGTTGATTAAGTTCTGGTTTCTGGAGTTACGTCTTTGTTTCTGACTAGAAGGTAGTTCAGCCAAAGAACATACACGACATCTACCCACAAATATATTTTCTTTTGGTTATACACTAAATGAAACCTCCTTTTTTCATTGAAGGAAGTTGAGGAGTAGGGAATCTTTTCCCCTCTTTTCTAGCTTCTCAAGGGCAAAATAATAGAAAATCGTATTCAGATCAGATTTGAAAATCTTATTAGGAACATCTGCTCTAATCAATGTTTATAAAAATGTAAATAAATTATACAAGAAGGGAATATTAGAAAAGACAGTTCTTCGTTCTTTCACTCTTCAAGCTATTACGTAAATAAGACCTGATCCTCCAAATCTGGAGTCATGTGAGTGATCTCTTTGAAGCTGATGTATTCACTGAATTAACATGAGTAAATTGCTACTCACATGACTCATAATTTGGATGACTTAAGCTCCGAAATAAATATTTTTCTCTCTTGCACATCAGATTGAATAAATCAGCAAAAGGGTTTTTTCAACTTTTTGAAAACTAAGAAATCCATTTTAGAAGTGTTCAAATCCTTTACTATTCTTGGCCTTGAATCCAGCTCTTCAGCTCCAGCCTTAAGGCTCTTCCGACTTCAGAGACTACTAGCAGCTCACAGAGGTCATCTAACCCACTGAAGTAGGAGAACAGCATTTTGACTTTCTCCACTTGACCTTATCTATCCCATGTTTTAACTGACATACAAAAGCCAGCCTAGCAAAATTAGCTCCACCCTAAAAGAAAATCCTTTTGTGACAAATTTTTTATCTACTCCTTACCTGGATGGCCATTTTTCAAGCATAACTACTCTCTCCAAGCTGAAATTTAGCTGTGGTTAAAAGCCACTTTGTAGTTAGGATCTTCAGAAAAGCTGGGAAATCTCTCTCATAAAAGGATACTTTGGATCTCCCCAACAACTGTGGGATCATTCTTCTGCACTAAACTTAACTTGTCAAGAATAATTTGATGCCAAAATATATAGCATGGAAAATAGTGTTCGTACCCTCAGTTGTTCTTTGGACAATTTCACTTCCCTTAACTCAAGCAGAGAAATCTTTACCGTATATTCTTTAAGATATCACAGAGTAACATGAAAAAATGTGAAAATTCAGAAATCTTGGCTTAGGCGGACTGACAAAACACTTGCAGAGATGTATTTATCATGATTCCACAAACGTAAGTCATGCGATTAGAGCAACATGGCTTTCATACTTGGCACAGCACTTCCATGAATTTCTGTTTATCTAGGTTATTTCTGGAGTGGGTGGCCACAGTGCACAGGTGAACATTTGTATGGACCAGCTGATGATGAAAAGCAACAAAATGGTGTTTTCAACATCTTCCTGAGAATAAAAGTTCACTTAAGAAAGATTTATCTGTCAGAGGAAAAATATTAATTCTCCATAAATGCCAGAGGTCAACCACTAACAGCCTTAAAGTACATCCCCCTGTAGATTCCCCTAACATTCTGAAGCATTTCATGTCTCCAGCAATTTGTTTAGACCTAAAGACATGGAATACATATAGCAAAAGGATTTTTTTTTCCATTCACCATCCTTCAGATTATATTACTCGGCCTCTGTTGATTTTCATTTTAAGGATATTCAGCCGTACAATCCTAGGTTGTTTCAACTGACACATGCGAAAAAGGAGATATCATACTGAAACAGGCCGATGAAGGTGTCTCTGTAGCAGTAGGGTAAACCTGGTGCTTCCACAGCATTTGAAAAGCTATCACCATACACAATGCTGGTAATGTAATACCCTGTTAATAATTTAATTTACCATAATTTAAAACAACTTAGCACAATCCGAACATGATTCAAATGTATTCTGATATTCAGCAGCTGTGCAGTTACAGAAAGTAAGGAGACCAAGGGGAGACCTCATTGTGGTTTATGTCTTCCTGATGAGGGGGAGCAGGCGCCAATCTCCTCTCTTAGGTGACCAGTGATGGAACCTGAGGGAACGGTGAGAAGCTGAGATAGGGGAGGCTTAGGCCTGGTATTAGGAAGAGGTTCTGTACTGAGAAGGTGGTCAAACACTGGAACAGGCTCCCCAGGGAAGTGGTCAGAGCACCCAGCTTGACTGAGCTCAAGAAGTGTCTGGACATTTCACTGTGGTGGTTTCACCCTGGCTGGAAGCCAGACTCTCACCAAAGCCACTCTATCACTCCCCTCTTGGCTGGAGAGTGGAGAAAAGATATATTGAGAGACTTAGGAGCCAAGATAAGTACAGGGAGAGATCATTCTGCAATTAGCCTCACGGGCAAAACAGACTCAACACAGAAGAAAAGCAAGAAATCTCTCTAATTTATTACACTACACAACAGAAACACACGGAAACCAGAGTCAGATAATGAGAAGTACAAACAGTTCTTAAAACACCATTCCCCACCCCTCCCTTCTTTGCAGACTTCACTCTATTCATGAGTGGAAAGAGGGGAAATAGGGAATGGAGGCTTCAGTCTTCGGTCAGTTCTTTCTGAGTTTTTCTCCTTCTTAGGGGGGGGCATTTCTCACACTCCCTGTGTCCCACCCACAGGAGACAGTCCTCCACGATCCTTTCCACATGAGTCCTCTCCCACAGGGCCTTGTCTCTTCACCAACTGCCCCAGTGTGGGTCACTTCTATAAACTCATAGAATGTCTCTCACTCTCTCAGTCTCAGCCTGCTGGCCCCAGCCTGGTCCCCCATGGAGTCACAAGCCCCCCCAGCAAACCTACTCCAGCGTGAGCCTCCATCTCTCTCTCTCTGCCTCTTATCTCTCTCCACAGGCTTCAGGTGCTGACAGAGGCTTGCTCCAGTGTAGGTCACAGATTCTTCCTTATTCTTCCACCTGCTCCATGGTGGGCTCCTGCCTGGCCCAGGTACCTCTCCATAGACTACAAGTAGGGTCTCTTCATCCTCCATGGGCTGCAGGGACACACCTGCATCACCATGGTATTCTCCACAGGCCACAAGGAATCTTCTCTCAGCGCCTCTTCCTCCCCCCCCTTCACTGACCTTGGTGTCTGCAAAGTTTCTTACATCTTCTCACTCCCTTCTCTAGTGGCAAAATACAGCTGTTTGCATTCTTCTATCTCTAAAATGTGAATCACAGAAGTGCTGTGACCAGCGCTGATTGGCCTGGCCAGCCTTGTCGGCAACAGGTCTTGGAAGTTTGTCTTTGGGAGCACAGCTGGTATTTGCTTTGTTGGACCCTTAAAATTTCTAGCTGCTTTTTAAAGAAGCCACATTGCAAACCCACCACATGCACTCAGTCCCATGCTCTGACTTGTCTGGCCCTGTGTGGAGCCAGGAGTTGAACTTGAAGATCATTATGGGTCCCTTCCAACTCAGGATATTCTATGATTCTAAGTCAAGAATAATACATTGTACTTTTTCATTCAAGCACTGCTCTTTTAGCATTGCTCTTGGTCACTTCCTAGGTTTTTTCACAGGGTACCTGTTCAGGATACTGAGATCAGATGGTCTCATCTGTTTTTCAATGTCCCTTTTCACAGAAGAGCACAACCTTCTGCTTGTGATGGAGGTTCCAGTGCTGATTTTAAGTACCATTCAGAAACATACAAACCATGTGTGTCTCTAACACATGCATACATTTAGCATTTGATTAAGGACTCAGAGTTAATTATTGAGGTTTATTCTGACTGAAACCATTCCTGTGTGTTAAGCCAAAGACAATAGGGAAAGTTTTGTTGATCTTATCCAAGGACAAGAGTCTAGTATGCTGAAATGAATTAGCCTGTAATAGCACCTTCTCTGATTGAACTGAATTTCTTATGGTGACAGTTTTGTGGAAAGGTCCATCTTTATACCATGCCCTGAAACAGATATTTGGATGAGACTGGAGATAACATTATTGGAAGTCTTCCATATGCTAGGGCAGACTGTTGCCAGCAGTGCTATAATTTCACTGGATACTTATTCAGGTTTGGCTGGATTATCTTGGGTTTGACTTTCTGGCCAGCATTTAATATTTCCTTCTCTAAATCAGGCTGTCAAATATTCCCAAAGCATAAATCCAAAGTTAGTTGTGACTTTTAATTACCTGGCCACTAACCCTCATATCCTATGCTTTCTGCTGGGGATATTACCAGTGACCATTTCTGAAAGAGAAAAAAGTTTATTTGAACCTCCTTGCTTCTTGGCTTTTGACTGTCTGTCATGACTAGCTCTTACTTTTGAGATCAACTACACAACCACTACTGAGAGGTTTTGTCCGTTTTCTTATGCTTACATCACCAGTGCAGTTTCCACATCCACTTGTGGAGTGCAGAAGCAAACTACTGAATGATGCTTAAATCAGAAGACCACTTAGCCTTGAGGTTGATTGCACTCTGCAATCACAGTACATTCACATTTTAGATCCTTATTCTACACACATCCTTTGCAATGAAGCATTTAGCCCATGTTGTGTTCATAAATAAGGTATGGTTACTAGAATCCTGATAGTCACAACTTTAAAATCAATTTTATTTACGGGCAAGTAACGATCAGTTCTTATTTATGGAGTAGGATTAAGGTTTGTTGGGTCTTCTCAGAATATAAAAGAAACTATAATGGGTTACAGTCCCACTCTGGAGCTTCCAGCCAAGAAACTTTCAGGCTGTGTTATTTGCCTGAACCATTTGTCAAACAAGTTTCCATGCCTCCTAGAAACAAATAATCCTGACGCAGTGGAAATGTAAGGGATACTCCACACACAGAAAGGAGAAAGCCTGCCTTAGCCAGCTTCATCTGACCTGTAAACCTTTTCAATAGGTTGGCTCTGTGGCATGCAGAAAACACAGGGACCGCACTGTACATAGGGCCAAAACTCACTATTCTTAATCCTGCTGCTGACAGTGTGGAGGGGCTCAGTCTCATTCACTTCATGGACCCAGACCAGAGACATGCACCCTGGGGAGCCGTGAGGTGTTTTGGCCCCATATTTCTACTTTTTTCTTTAAAAAAATAATTTTAAAATAATGTGGTTTGAGCTTAACAGCTTTAAATGCTCCAATAACCTAATAAAAAAGAAGTCCTTTTTAACAAGTCTTACATTTGGTCAAGTGAGCCAGCCAGAGGAAGAAAGATCTCTACTTCCCATAGGGAAGCAAATTTGGGTTCCCCAGAGAGCACTCGGGGGAGCAGCTGACTGAAGGGGCTTTGCTCGGACACCTACAGCAGCAAGCAGAACAAGGGCTGCTCTCGGCTCCTGGGTCTGCAGGAAAAAATCATCATCAGCTGCACAATCAAGACTCCCCTAGATCCCCTGGTAGAAGACGTCTGACATAAATCAAATGCGTTACCATGGCAGGGAGCCCAAGACTTCTGGGAAGTGTGCTCAAACAGCTGTTGTGCCAGGGAACTCAGCAACACTTCAAAATTGGATGGTGAGCAGTCTATAATTAGGATGTTGAACTACCCGTAGTTGTTTGCTCAGAAATCCTTTGGAAACCTCAGACTGTAAAAAGACTCACAGTGTTCTTACTGTTCAGGGGCAGAGCACTTGCACACATCTCCTTCAAGTGTCAGCTAACAATTATCTTCTCCTCTGGCCCTTTGTTTTGGTTGTCTTGCCTCACTTTGTCCTTTCCACTGTGCCCTCTCACTATTTACACAGATTTTAGATTGTTCTCCTACAAGACAGAGATACCCAGAAGGAAACTTCCTACTCTCCCTAGTGCACTGCCTCTCCAAACAGAGCCTGCTTCCCCGCAGCAGGACATCAAAGTTGCTGACATGTTTCCTGCATGTAGTTCGGGATATTCTTTTATCTCTTGTAGTCTCTTAGTGTTTTTTTCCCTCTTATTGGATGTCTGTACTTTCTATTAATCAAAACTCACAGGAGACTTAATGCACAGACATCATGAGCCTTTAGTCAGGTGAATCATTTTCTCTGAGTAATACCCTCTTCCTAAACAATGGAAAACTTGTAAAGAAGGAACACCTGTCACTAGTGAGGTAATTTCAGGCATGGCTGTAGTAATTCATTGGAATATTTCTTCCATTGTTTTCAAATGGATTTTTATAACACAGAAGGGCACAGCTCTCTCCACAGGTTTTCAAGCAAAGTATGCTGGCAAACAGGACCGGCAATGCCAAGCAGCATGATCTCCCTGTTCCCACCATGCATGTCAGGAGGCAGAGAAACCAGGCTGAGGATACGTATGTCAGAGTGCTTGAAGCAGTAGTATCTGTGTGATATGTGAAATTTGGGAAGGCTCCTATCAGTTGCAGCTCCCTCAGTCATGACATGTTCTCAAAGTGTCAGTGGGAAAAGCAAGCCTGGATGTTCTGGACAGGTCTGAACCATCATTCATAGAACAGCAAAATGCAGCTTTGCCTTCACTGAGAAGTTTTATGCCAGCTCTGAAGAGAAATCAGCACGGGAGATTTGAATCCCAAACAGGGATTGGCAAAGCACTCTCTGCACTTTGGTGAGTCCCTGCACACAGCACCATGCCTTTGCAAGATGCTTAGTGAAGTATTTATGACACACTGCTATCATCCCCAGAGAAAAGGGCTCCCCAGGGGATATTCAAAGGAAGGTTCTTGCTTTGAGCCATTTTCTGTAAGAGTTTTGCTCTTTCCTTTAAATACTGAGAAATTCTAGAGGCAAAGGTGCAGTACTAATTTTCAGGAAAATACTTACAGAATAGTATCTTTTTTAATATCTGTTAGTTAATTTCATCAGGGTTACTTGCAATAAGTTCCTGACCATATTCTAACCATCTTATTTTACACAGTCTTGGTGGTTCAGTAACTTTTGAATAGTCATTATAAATATATTTAATCTAGCAATAGCCATCATGTCTGGTTGTGCGTACCAGCAAGCAATTTCAGTGTGAGACCTTTACCTGCTGCTCCCGAGGATATGGTGAGTTTGTATCTATTTCAAAGATCAGATGATTATTAAATGGTTGTCTAGGAGTAATTCTACAATAAAGCCTTTGGTTTTACAGTCTAGAGGCATGACTGAACAGATTAGAAAGTAGAAATTGACACTCCTGATACCTAAGATTAATCTTGAAATGAGCAGCTGTTACCCTCCAAAAAAATTAGACACTTTGCATATATATCATGCTGTTAGTTACCATCAACAGTGGTGTCTTTACCAGTGCTCTAAAGAAATCATCATCCACGTTTCAGATAGAACTATAGTGGAAAAATAAATACACACAAGCAAGGCATTTATCAAGTCCATCTTTCATAACATCAAATCAAATACCACAATGCACAATTCATGAAAACACAGCTTTAGAAAAGAATGATGAAATTTGCTAATCTATCACTTTGACTATGTGAGATTGTTTCTGACACTGTGCTTGGTAGTGCCCTGATACAGTCTTGAATTACAGAATGAAATGATTGACTGTGGGTGCAGACCTGAGACCATTTTCTGAGTGTGTTTGTCTGTATATGTCAAAAGCATGATGATTCTTGGTGTTTATCCCACATGTTTTCACAGTGAAGACAATTTCTTTCTATGACAAGAAGATGATAAGGGGACAATTTTGGATAAACAAAAAGATTTGGATATTCAGGTTCCTTATTTTATGTTTCACTGCGAGGATTTTGCATATTTCTTGACTTGTGTCCTGGAGTCAAGGAGTTACCACATGAGTTTATTGCATCCGTCTGTCAGGAAAGAACAGCATCTGTTTATGTTAAAGGCTTGTGCTACCAACCGCTAAGGGAGATTCAAGATCTACTATTTTACAGTAGAATAACAATGTACATTCATTTTGAGAATTTAAGTTATCATGAAATGGCTAAAGACTCTTCTGAACACTATTATAAGAGATAAGTTCTGAGTCATCCTTGCTCAAGTTATTAGCATGTTAAAACATTTACTACATATTAATTTTCATACACTCTTTTCCACTTCTGAGTCTCTCAACTTATTTTGTATGTACAAGGTTTGTACTTACCTATCATAGTGGCAACATTGAGGGCAAAGGGTAGAATTCAGTGTTTCTGTGACTATAGAAATGATTCATAGTTCTGCTAGGGTGAAAGGCATCTTTCAAATATTATGCAGTTATTAAATACTGTCCCAGCCTCAGACTGGCTTCACAACTGCATATGATTTACCAATTATATATGATGAATCTACTTATATTTCATTCTAAAAGACCCAGTTTTAGCACTCTTGGACACTGGACAAGACAGAATTCAGTACCAGCACTGGAGATGACGATTTTTGCACCACTTATGTGCCATGCCAAATGCCTGTGAATGACCAAACTAGCAAACTGCAATACCCTACTCTAACGACTGTGGTCTTAGGGGCAATCCTTGAGGAACAAAAGCCTAGTGAATGTAAAAACATGCTGTTGTCAGTGTATTTCCATGGATGGTGAGAAATAAGTAATTCGAAACATTATTTATTCATGTTCTTATAAAGATTAAGAACAAATCAAAAGAACTAAGCCAGCAGATTCCAATAATTGTAACTAGTTAGAAGAAATAAAAATAGAAAGCACAGGGACTGTTAATAATGCAGATTTCATTTTTGCGTAGCTACAAAAGAATTTTGTCAGGTTTTGTCCAGTCTGAAAGACCTTTTCTCTGAGGCAAAGTTAAGGAAAGTTGATTCTCATCTATGGCAGGGAAGGGCTATGGTGTGTTTTCATAACTGAGAGCAAGAATTAGAGTGGTAGCATATGTTCTCAGTTTTTCTTCTGAACAGTTTCTCAGTTTACTCCCAAAAGGCTTCAGCTTTTTGCTTTGCTGAAAAACACCGATCAGCTTGTGCAGCGTTAAAATGCATAAGGTTGAATTAAATATATGAAAATCTATTTGATCTATTCACGTATTTAACAATTCTGGTGCCAAACCTAAGTGTGCTTGGTGACCTGTGATGGGAAGCCCAATTGCTGCAGGTTTCTGATGCTGACTTGCCCTTGCAAAAGCATGTCCTGTAAGAGGATCTTCTGTGCATTGACTTAAAGCTTGGATAGTAAAGGTATGAGCGATGGAGACACCCCAGAGCTTGCTTCCTTGCTGAATACACTGATGGGAGGACAAACAAGGAGAACAAGTAGGAGTGGTAAATACTTGCCACCCTCCACTTAAATGAGAAGGGGGGATTACCTACTAAGGCTAACAGACATTCAGGATCCAGCCACTGGTTCTGTTGCCCTGAAATGAAACTCCATGCGCATAGCCTCAAGGCAATGTTTTTGCACCCAAGCAGATGACCAGCATTCCTAGTCTCCACAGGAATTTCCATTTTGCTCTACTTGAAGTCAGTGTGTGAAAGGAAGAGGAATTCCCTCTGGAAGATAGTCAGTCACATATGTTACTTTTTTGGTGGTTCACCCACCAGTGTTTGCATCTTGCTCAACGGCTGTATGCTTTGAAGTGGAGCCATCACACCGTGAAAGGTCAGATCCTGATACATTCCTGATATTGGAAGGAAATTACTTCTCAGTGTTTTCTGTTCTGTAGTTAGTGCCATATTAATGAGAAATAAACTGCTTCTCAGGGTCCAGAACCCAAGAGATACAGTAGTCTCTCCTAACCTCCAGCAAGCCAGGCATGGCCAGCAGTGACTTAGGCTTGTTTAAATAGCGTTACATTATCGTGTGCATAGGGCTGCCACTCCCAGAACCACACAGACTTCAGTATTGCTGTGCAGGACAGATGCTGGTGCTTAGCATGACCAAGTTCAGAGGCATGCTCTGAAGTTAACAAATACATCTCCTAATTGCATATCTTTATTACTTTTTAAGTGAGCCAATATACTGTAATGCAAAATGGCATTATTGCTAATGAAATAAGATAATTACACTAATGGCATGACCGGCGATGCTAAGTTCACATTGTACAAGTTGTAATGAGTCTTCTGGATCAATAAGCAGCTCTTTGGCTGGTCACATCAGGCACACAGGGTATAACGTTTGTGAGAAAAGCCTTTAGGAAATACAGATGGTTAACTCCAAAGATTCTGGAACAATTCTCATTGAAAGCCCAGGCTTTCTCCTAGTTGCATGCATCAGTTTTATTACATGTTCCATTAAACAGAGTGATATGGTTCTACATTAGAAATCTCAGGGAGATAAATGGTGCCAGTTTTGTCACATTTAATGAAAATTACTAGTGGAATTGGCATTGCTAATCCTTCAAAGAGTTAAATGCCATTCTTTTAGCTAGGATGGAAAATCCACTAATTTAATTAATAAAGTTTTTTAACAGGAACTTTCCCAATGGGGAAATATTTTTCAACCTTTTACTATTTTCATAAAAGAAAAAAAATAAAATCTGTGCAAAACTATTTGAAAGAATTTGTTTTCTCTCATACATCAAACATTTCTCTTTGCTTCTCTCAGTTGTCACTGCTGTTGGGAAGGAACATAAGGACAAAGATAGTGAAATGTTTTGTTCTGCCTATTTCCTTTGGTGGTAATATTGGGGTTTTTTTCTTCCAGTGGATAAATTCTGGACAGTTCATAAAGCTATGTCCTGCTTCTTTTGAAACCGGGCAAAAACAAATAAATATGAAAAAGAACTGGTTGGAAAGCAACTTTGCAGCTGTGCCTGTTCCTACAACAGAATACCACAGCGTACACACTATGCCCAGCTCTACATTGTACCCTGGCAGCAACACAAAAGGGATGTAAAGCCAAAAGACGTCCTCCGGGGATTACAAACAGCTGTTCTTAGTGAGGAGCTGAATGCCTAGGGAGTCAGAATTAGAGGGAGAAAATGGATGTGGTGGAAAGCAAAATGATCTGAGTACAGGCACTGCTCCTACAGATCAAGATGACCCAACGTCAATCAGCCGAATAAGTCTCCAGGCTGCTTTAACTGCAGTCCTAGACGGTCTTGAGATACTGCTAGTGATGGAAGCAACATGAATTCCCTTGGCAAGTTACTCATGGGTCCTGAGGGCATTCACAGGATTTAGTAAGACCCAATTTTTATCACCAAACAACAAAAATAAGTACAGGGCATGATCTGAAACATCCTAGTAAGGATTTTTTTTAACTGAAGTTCTTCATAATACACTTCCCATGATGCAGAAATATTTACAGCCTTCTGCCTGAAGAAGGTGTTAATAAAAATTATGCTCCAGACATTGTGTCAGGGCTTCATGGAATGCCTGAGGGGCAGGAGCAAAATATAGTCGACAACTTAATTTAATAATACACAACACTAAAATACGTTCAAGTAATGTTTTTGTTGGTTTTCAAGCCTTTGTTTGCCATTATTGAACTGGGTTGGAAGACGATTGCTTAATTGCAGTCCCACTGGTGCCATCTCGGAAATGAGATGTGTATCTCATAAGCTTGTCCCTCAGAGTTATGTTTTAAATAAGTTACATGTCAGATGGGAGATTTAGATCTATAACTGATGCTGGGTAAGAGTTTGCAAAGTATAACTGATGAAAAATGAGAATTTTCAGTTTTCTAAAGAAATTCTTGCATAATGACATGTTTTCATCCACTTTTAAAATATGTGACAGACAATCTGAACATTTTAGTTGCATCAAATTTTAAATCTAGAATTTTATTCAAGTTCAGTGTCGTTCATATCCATTTATTACAATATAACTACAGGAAGTTTCTATTTAATTATGATTGTTCAATCTGGAAACATTTTTTTTTCCCATGTCCCTTTTGTTTATGTTCTGTGTGTGGAGTTTCCTACAATTTACTAAAATAGACATAGTTTAATCTAGAGCAATGTAGCAATTCCTTACAGATTGTCAAATAAACTAAAAGTTATATACTTTGCCATTGCAATGAGAGTCTGTAATTAAATAATATAATGTAGGAAAATAAGCTAAAACTAAAAATGTCAAAAAAACACTAAGAGTTTTCCCAAAATAAACAAAACATGAATATTTTGGGGGGGTTTAAGTTTAATTTACGAGTTTTCTCAGAGGATTTTCCACTGAAATTGAAATGATCTGAAAAGAGGGTCCATTTCAACAAAAACTGTTCTACAATATAAATAGAAGATTTCAGCCCCACTACTACTGGGAAGCACACACCAACCATGACAGTGCCTATGGCATGAGATGCACAGCATAGCTCAGACATCTGTATGCCATTCTGCTTTCCTATGGACTGGGGAAATCACAGAGTTATGAGGTAGATGTAAAAAACTGACAAATATCACTCTTAAATTTATTCCTGGAGTCAGCAGGATATTTGACTCTAAAATTGGACCTTTCACTGTTTCAAGTCCAGCAGTATTCGCTGCTGCCATCCAAAAGATCTGAGCTTCAATTTTGGCATATGTAGAACCTACCTGTAAGTAACCCTACTTAGATACTTATTTTAACACCAACAAACAAACAAACAAACAAACAAAAAGCATCATTTTAAACTGACAGTAACAGGGGAGCAAAAGTTTCTGCCTTCAGAAATAAACATAAGCTGCAAACACCCTTTTCACTCCTCATGAAAGACACAGGCAGATCATAAAAGGTCATAAAAGGCCTATGGGATGAAACTTAAAGCCAGACAAGGAGTAATGCAGATAGCAAGGGTTTATCAGCCAGGGAGATCCTCTGTTTGGCCAGACTGTTAGGAGTAGTTGTGGAAACTACTACTCCGTGTACTGCACAAGGCTGGCTGACATTGGAAATTAAGGTACTGCACACAAAGATGTATCTGAAGATAAGTCAGTGAAATGCTAAATTGTTTCATGATTGATTAGCCCTTTGTTTAATATCAGCCAAAATTATTGATTACTATCAGTCAAAAGATCAAAACATTATATATAGAATATGCAGAATATATATAGAGTGGTTGTTTATACCAAAGAGAGGATCCAGAAGCAAATACGTCTTAGCTAAACATTTTGCTAAGCTAATAGTAATTTATGTATGGAATTATAATTTGTCCTTGCTCAAAGCTATTGCATTGACAGCCTGATGCCAGTAGCATGTTGCATGCAATTGAAATATATGAATTTGAGCTACTTCAATTTCTTTTTCTTTTTGTCTCAAAATGGAGTTTCAAGAACTTTAAACACACCTACCATCTCAATTATAACCTGTTTCCATAGTGAAAGCTTAATTCAGGAAATAAAAGTGTGAGGCTCTGTAATTGTAGGTAATTTCTAATGTGAGAAAAAAAAAGTCTGCTCAGGTCTCAAGTGGGGAAAGTAGAGTAAGCCTTGATTGAAGGGCACTAAGCTAATCACTTTCTACAGTTATTGAAGACAGTTAAAACACCATTTATAAAGTAATGATTGTTTAAATTATCTTATTGAATCCATTTGCCAATCCCTAATGATTTTTTATTGCTGATCAGAGGAAATAGCTTTGTTATTGGCATCAGCTTGTCTATGCTATAGATTTCAGAAAGACACAGTTAAAAATCTATATTAGTCTACCAGCCTTGCTTTGCTTCTTTTTTTCTTTTTCTTTTAAACAAAAGGCTTTTCAGGTTTAGCCTGTGAAAAATAATTGTTCTAATCCTGATGTCAAATATTTTTAAGGTGTCTTATTATTTTATTTTTGTTGGTTATTGCAAAATAAACAGATTAATGTTTATGACAACTCAGATCATGAAGCTGAGAAAATATCTTTTTTTTGAAACGCACACAGATTAACCCAATTTGACTGGTTACTGTGCTGCTAAATCACTTGTTTCTATTCCCATGGTAACAGAAGGAGTAACCCCAGGCAGCACTTCTCGCTGCAGATAAGTGAGACATACTCATGCAATGTAGCAGGTTTGACCTCCTTTTAAATTTCCTCTATCTCCAGCATTGGCTGCCAAGATTATTTCTTCTTTTCCAGCAGACTCAGCTTTCCTGTGATGACAGATCACTATGGAGAAATAGTGGTGGGAAGAGAGTCTTTAGTTCTTCTAGTTTTACCCCGTTTTTTTTTTACCAACTTTTTTACCATCACGGGCAGATATAACTACCCCTCCCACGAGTTTTGCTGTCCTGCCCCATGCTGTGGCTTTTTCCTTCCCCAGGAACTCTTGACTCCCTCCTACCACTGGCCTGACCATTCTTCTACTCAGAGGAAAGAGAGTATCCACAGAAATCCCCTCCCAACCATGCAGGAGATTCTTTAATTTCACTGACAAAGGCTGTGGTTGATAACTAAACACAGCTACTTGGTAATTGCTGTAGAATCCAGAAACTACCACTATAAAATGCAGATTCTCTCTTCCTACTTATACAAAAATATTTTTTAATTTTTGTATATTAGTACCATATAGTACTAATATACATATAGTATATTAGTTATAGTACCATATAAACCCCAAAACCCCCAAAAGCTGTATTACGGTTGCTATCCTCTACTAACAAGATAGATAAAAGATATATATGGGTGTGAACAGTTAAGGTATGTGACTGCCAAGAGTGAGCTCTGTTGAACTAGGAAATGCAGATTTTGAAAAATCCTGTGTTAAAGAGGCACTTGAATTTGAGAAACTGGTTATCAGATCTAATTAACTCAGTGAGGGAGAGACACATTGTAATGTCTGGCTACAAAAGACAGCAGAAACAAAAGTGTGAAGAAATCCTGGTTAGCTACACATATATTAATGTTCCCCATAGAATGCAGTCATGTATTTTCACATAGTGAAGGTTATCTTATTTTGCTGAAATAGGAAAAACAATCCTATTGTATTAGGCAATTTCTATATTAACAATGCATATAGGTCTGTTACCTCATTTGATTTCATATCCCTCTGAAAAGCAAACATCATCAGCTGACCCACAACAAAAAAAAATACCTTAAATACATTTGTAAACAGGTGAGAAATGTGACTCATTGCTCCAGGAAACATGGCAGAAAACGCAGAAGGAAACAAAGGTCAAATAAGAGATGTCAAAGTTACCTTGAGTGATAGAGCTGAAAAATCACAAATAATGCCAGCCCTCAAGAGGAAACTACAGACTAAAACCTGCCAGAGTGATGGAGACGTTGGATGCTGGGGTTTTCAGAGCCACCTCAGAGAGTTAAAAGTATGGCAACATGAGATTACTCTGACTCTTGCCAAGGGTTACAGAGCTGCACTTTTGGAAAGCAGCAGGGACTCATGACAGTGTATTACTTCAGTCTCAATAGGCAGCTTGCAAGATCTTGCTAACTTTCCCGTGAGTGATCATCACGTTTTAGTGAATGGTACTTAGTGGAATAGCTGGAGGCTAATTTTTAAATCCCTCTGTGTCATGGTGAATTGCACTGCTTGTAACTGGCAATAAGATAATATACAGAGCAGAGTCAGGACTTGCACACATGGAATTAGTGAGACTTAGAGTGACTTTATGTGTATTGCATCATTCTAGTTTTCTACAGTATTAATGGTGTCAGTAGTTCATTTTCAGTTTACTTTGATCTGTTTGGACTTAGGGTGACCCTGTGTGGTAACATTAACTAAGCACTGTATAGGGTATTTTTTAATGAGCTGGGGAGATGCAGACACACACGATACAATTTATCCTATAATAATGGCAAAGAACAAAGAAATAGCCACTTTCTTCAAAAACGAACACAGGAGAACAAAGGACATGGTACATAGACCTTGGATTCGTTCTTCTTCCTTTTGCCTATATGTGAAACCTTTTTTTTAGATACACAGAAATATTAAGTGGCTCCTATGAGAGGTAATTTTTTCTGGAAATCCATAGAAACAGTCAGTAGCTGCTGGGTAATTTATATGCCTTTGCATCAAAATGACCCAAATGTTTTTTTCTTGTAATGTCTAACAAGCACTGTTATAATTAGAAGCTTTTGAGGTGGGCAGCTTGGTCTTTTGGTGGTATTTGCAGCATTCTACCTTATGTGTTAGCCTGCTCCCCAAACTTGTCATCCCAGGCTTATTTTTATTTCTGTTTCTATGTCTCTCCCATACATATTTTGATTTATTTTGCAGGCTATAAAAACAGTAAAAGGTTTTGTATGCATAAATTCATTTGAAATCATGGAAGCTGAGCTCGCAGGACTGTGCATACTGTGCTGTACCCTCAAATCTGAGCATCTTCAACATTGCTCTGTAGTTCTGGATGGTTGCCTCAGCTCCCTGCGGAGATGCCACCATAATGACACTACTTTGTCTTGTTCCTCCAATGTAATGGTGCAGAAGACGGCTTGCAACAGATTTGATGTTAACAACAAAATTAAATTAATCACAGGTTTTGATTTAAAGCAGCTAGTTCACACACCACTCATAAAGCTAGTCTTGCTTCACAAAGACGGTGTGAGATTTTTAACAAGACACTAAAAAAATAAAATATCTCTCTGTCCAAGCTGTTGTTTCAGTATTTGTGCATGAAAAGGAAAGACAGCTTTTTTTTATACTTTGATCTAACAGCTTTAATGTGGAAAAATGAAGAGGAAAGACCTAATTTGTTGGTTTAGAAAAGTAATGCCACTCATTAATCAGAGCACTGAAGAGAGAAAACATAAAGTGACTTGAGTTGGCTTTTATCACACAGGCCTGATGATAAAATACCCACTTCTACTGGAAGCCCCACCATCCCAGTTTCATTGAATACACAGTAATTCAATCATGACTAGGAATAATTTATTTGTAACAAGGAAGGCTTCTGTTTCTCCATAATGAGTTGATTATATCTTGTCAGAGGAACCTTAAGCCCATCAAACGTCAAATGAATTATATCAAACATATTATTTTCATAGCAGCTGGATATGAGTAACTGATGAAACAGAGTGCTCTATTTTCATTTAATACTGTGAATTGTAAAATGTAGCTCATAAAATGGAGTCTGTGACACAAATTCATGCAGGTCCCTAATTTCCTACCTAAAAAGGTCTGTTTCATAAATATGATCTAGTCATTTACTAGAAATATTAAGTCATAATTTTCTGGGGGAACTGTACACCAGAACATTCTTCTATAAAATATTTGCAGGTTTTTATTTTAACATTCAAATGAAAGCAAACCCTGTTCACAACGCATGGCCTGATAATACACTTATCCGAAAAAATTAGATTTGAGATTATATTTGATCCCATCTATATCTAAAAGCACTTTCTGTTAAAAGGAGTTTGGCCAGAGGCCCTGAGGTTGGGAGGCAGCTACAGGAGAATCTGGGTATCTGTCCCAAAGAAAACAGATGCATGGGTGGCCCATGGGGAGTAGCTTTGCCTCGCGGCCCAGAGCATGATGCCTGCTTGCACTGGTATATGGCATTTCCCTATGTCTGGATCTCTTTGACCTGTCTTGCTGCTCCACCTCAATGAAGCAATCAATATTGGGGAGAGGAAATGAGTTTCTTTATGCTTTCAGTCCGTGTTTTCTGTTATAAGAAGAACACAGCTTTGCTAAGCATTTAGTATATTGGAGACAATCTTCCTTGAAAGTGGACTAGGTTCAGATATCATAAGGAAAGAAAATACTCCATATATGAAGGGAACAGTTTTCCTTGGGTGAGAGTTGGAGGAAGCAAGAGAGGGAGTGACTGATACCTGTGCACCTGTGAGCTCTCTTAGCCAATCGTTCTTGGGGAGTAGCATCTTGAACTTCTCCATTACATCTGAGTGAATAGATAATGTTTGCTCACTTTCTAACTAAAAAAGTCCAGCATTCATTTAGTACAGATCTTAGCATTTAGCTCTTCTTTTAAAAATGGATGCTGTGGACAGAAAGAAAGTGGAATCTACCTCAGAGATGGGGAGGTAGCAGGACTAGGTAGGGTAAGGTAAAAGAGAAGCAAGGGGTTTTGCCTTGCTATAGGAACTGACTCTGAAAAATTGTGCTTTTGCCACATAATCTCTGGGAGTTTAGTAGTGGGATTTTCTAAAGTCAGATGAGCAGCAGGAGGTGGTATCAAAGATGCTTCTGATTCTCATTACAGAAGACTTCAACCGAACTGAGAAAATCCAGGTAAGAATTCACTCAGTACCAGTAAAACTGAAGTCAGTGCAATAGTCTCTGATAGCAATCCAAGCAACAACACTTCTTGAGACTCATGGCAGAGCCAAATACTTGGACCATGCTTATAACCTCCTCCAAAACCAACACAAATGTGGCAGAGACAGAAAGGAAGCAAATAGGGTTTGCTTCGAGGAAGCCCACACACTTAGACAGGGAAACAAAATAATATCTGGCAGTACCATGGTAATCTTTTCCTAAATTCCCAGGTATTTTGTTGATTTATACAGAACTACTGTGCTTCTGGCTGAATTAACACCAATTCTGATGAGAACCTGGGAGAGGCATTACATATTCTTGTGTTTCTGGGTGTGATGCTCAAGCTTTCTTTGTTTTATGAATAAATCTGTTGTGTTGAATTCTGTTTTTCTTCCATTGAATAATACCTTGGCAGAAAAGAAAATATGCCTAGGTGTGTAGTTAATTAAAATAATTAAAATTGTTTAATTCATATGAACCTATTGCAGTAACCATTGCAGTAGGTACCAACATTTATATGTTGGTAATTATAAGTTGGTTGTTGCCACCAATAAGAGATTACCTAGCTCTTCCTCTACTCTTCCCCATGGCTTTTTGTAGAGTCTGTGAGTAGAATCGAGAATAGGAGAAGGAGATGTCTCACTTCATCAGTTCTGGTTCATTTTCAGACTTGACTGTGTTAGTTATAGAGTCAAATATAGTGGCTAGTTTATAAGGCACCATAAGGTAAAGGAATCACATTTTTAAAGAAAGAACAAAATTTCCTCCAGTCCATACTAACAGCACCAAAGAAAAAAAAAATCAGTTATGAATAAAAAAACATACACGCTATGTTTTATATCACAAAACTGCTACTCCTGGTAAGAATTTCAGACATAAAACCCAGTAGCTAGAGCTCTCAAGTTGTTATTTTGTTCCTATTAGAGTAATGAGATGAAAAAAAAAAATATTCAAATATATTTCTGTTAACAAAGCTGCCGTGCTATCATTGTGATCACAATTTCTCACAGTGAATGGAAATATTCTGGAATTTCCCAGAAGTTTAATAATTCTAGGAGAAAGTTCTAGAATAATGTTTTATTTGAATACTTTCTAAGGACTACATTACTGTTCTGATATTTAATATCCTTTGCATATTTATCACACTACTTTCTCAATTACACATTAAGCTTTACTCTAATGCTTTGCAAAAATTGTATTTTTTACTATTTTCCCAATGCATTTTTCACATGTTCTGTAAGATCATACTACATAAAATGCTGTAGTTATGAATTTATCTAATATTTTTATTACACCAGGAAACCTGAATTCTCAAGTAAGACTGGTGAAAATTTAGAATAAGTGTGTAGACTTCTGTGAGAGCTGTTCTGTTTCCTACATCCTGAAGGTAAAGTGGGCCTCCCCCTTCTAGAGTCAGCTCTTCAGGAAACCTAGACGCCTCTACACTTTAACTGTCTAGATCTAACTGAACTGTGGTTATAGTCAAGTATTTAGCAGCATTTCACACTTCTCCTTTCATCTGGATTACATAACAATGTGCTGATTTTATAAACAGCAACTACTCATTTTTGTGGTTGAGTTTTACTGGATGCACAAGAGAAACATCTGACTAAATAAAGCTGGAGACAGGAAAATTGAATGCAGAGGAAGGGCAGGCATTCCTAGGCACATGCAAAACCAAATGGTGCCAGGATTTGCAGACTGCAGTGCCACCACGCAAGGCCCCCACATACATTCCTATCCAAGAGACTGTAAGAACTCACTTTCTTGTGGTCTTCAAAACACTTTTGCTTGGCACGTGCTCTTAAAAACCCTGTAAATGCCACTTACACTATTAAGTGCATAGAGGGGGAGGGTATTTAACTATTCAACTGCAGGAAGTTAGTGATGCCAAAAAGCGTTAAAAATCAAAAGAACCCACATGTACAAACACAAATGTTGAAAGTGTAATAAAAGTAGAGAGACAGACACCCAAGCAGTGTAAATCAGATGGCTCTTCTGGGTTCAGTAAAGCTTTGTCAGCCTAGGCTAATTTGGGGTCCACGCTGGTAAATAACTCTGAAGCAGACACCTGTATCTGTGCTCTACTTGAGCTCTGCTGAAACAATTTTCTCTAAGCAATTGTTTTAAATGTGGTGTGTGTGTTACACTGTGTGATTGCTCTTACAGCTTCAGCAATGTGCAGCAGCATGGAAACTCAGGCAGACCTCTTCCTGCTATGTCTTATTCTAAAAGACTTCTATTCCTGTGGTGTTGCCTTGTGGAGGTGGTAGGACATAGACTGTTGAATATAGTCAGCTGAGAAGATGCCGGAGAATGTTCATAAACTCAGCTCCTACTAAAACATTCTGAACTACCATTCTCTGCAGTTTTCTTTAGAGCCATATGAGCATTCTGTGTTGGAAATAAAATTTGGAGTCCGTCCCTAAGACATCTTTGGTGCAGATGGGCTACTCTGCTCTTAGACTAAGAAAAGTGGACATTGCAATTCCCAAGGTTTAGACAGTACCTCTTTAAGTTTAATCCTTAAACTTTGTGCTTCAAAAGACATATTGGCACAGTGGGCCCATTTCTGTGTGTCACAGACAACCTCTCCCTGCTACTTGCTACAGGTATTGTCCTCTTATCTTCCTAAGTAACTATCAGGTCTAAAAAGAAACAGTGATACTTCTACAGTAGAAGTAGTGATACACTACTTCTAAAAAGAACTAGTGATAAGATAAACCTAGAATGTAGCTTTTCTTATATTACTCTTACACCATACAACATGACCCATGTTAATCCTCATGCTGTAAAAGAATTTGTCTCTCTGGCTCATTCTCTCCATAATCTCACCTTTTGTATTCACTGCAAACTGAAGACAGCAGTTCCAGAGAGGCTCCATCACCAGCTCATGTATTCCAGCACCTATGGGGGTTCAGAGATGATGTGCTGGAAGGCACGTTCCCAGGGAGCAGCTCTGCATCACAGATTCTTCTTCTCTATGAAACTTAGAACATTTGGGGGTTATTGAGCACATGTCCATGTGCATACCCACACAGGGCAGTAATGCATGGAACAGCCAGTTACTCATTTGCTACCACATAACTTGGCATGTGGCATCTCATGCACCACATGAGATAAGTCAAGAGTTCTTCTTAAAGTAAGAAAACGTGACAACGTTGTAGGATTCAGCTGACTAACTGAGATTGTCTCCAATGTAGATATTCACAGATGAGAAAACTATCTTGGCTCGCTTTATAGTCAGTAGAGAGCCTACCACTGGCATGTATGAAGTTATCTCAACTTAAATAGGCATTGCTATGAGATCTAATTGATACCAATCAGACTTCATTGGCCAATATTGATTGCACCTTAATAAACTTTAACAGGACCTCAGATGTAAACATCCATACTCTAGACAACTAAAATAAAATTAGATTAATTCCAGTTCAAATATGCAAAAGAAAACTTCAAATTCATGTAACTTGGGAAGAAAAAAAAAAAAAAAAAAGCTTTTTTTTCCCCCTAGACTCAAAGTACAGACAAGCATGGAATTGAGGAGAAGCTTGTGTAGTGTACTAGTGCAGTAATAGGTAGTGCATGAGGGATTTTGGCTCCTTCTTTGACTCTCATTATTCCACTTCTGCATCAGGATGCAACCTTGGGGATACACCAACATAAATGCCCATTCCCTTCTCTTGTTCACTGCAATACTTGGATCTATCTGTCATTATAAAAATTAAAGTAACCAATTGAGTTGGAAATGTCAACAAAATTAACTTTTAAAATTTTTGCTCTCTGTTTCTTTTTTTCCAGAAGCACAGTAGTGGTTCAAAGATGGTGTCTCATTACAGGTTCAAGCATGGGGACTTCAGAGTAGGCCACTTTGGACTGGGCCATCTAGAGTTGAACATCATCTTTCCATGTGGGAAAGCTATCACACAAACCACCTCTCTCTTTTGTGGACAACAGGCTTAGAAAATACCTCAAGAGCAGTAGTCTGGTGAGACATTCAGTCTTGCATTGATCTTTGCCTTTCAGAAAGCTGTTTACCTCTGAATTCAGATTTAAGCTGCTACATACAGACCAAAGACACAGAGCTCACATCTTTTTTTACAAGATTTTTTTACATGGACTTATTGAAAGGGCATATAGTGATAGGATGAGGGGTATCAGCTTTAAACAGAAAAAGGCTAGATTTAGATTAGATATAAGGACGAATTTCCTTACTGTGAGTGTGGTGATATACCGGCACGGCTTGCCCAGAGGATCTGTGGATTCCCCCTCCCTGGCAGTGTTCAAGGCCAGGTTGGATGGGGCTCTGGGAAACCCGTGTAGTGAATGTGTCCCTGCCTGCAGCAGGGGGGTAGAACTGGATGATCTTTAAGGTGCCTTCCAACTCAAATTATTCTATGGTTCTATGATCTGAAAGCTTCCTTTCCTTTTTGGTTTTTGATTCATTACCAAACAATATGGAAATGTTATATAATCCCAGGAAAGCTGGTTACAAATGTGCTGCTGGGAGAACTTTCAACACAATAGCGGGGATTTTTTCAACAGAAATAAACTGTTGTGGTTTTGGTTTTGTTTTTTTCTCTTAGCATACTTGGCTAAGGTTATGGAAAACACTCAGGTATATGATAAATAAGTGCAAGAGACTTCCACTTGTTGTCAGTAGTTTTCAGCTGTTCCAGCTGTCTGCAGCTTCTTATCCTTAAAACCCAATTTCTTTTGTTGCCAAAAGTTTTGGCTGTGAGAGAAGGTTCCACCTTGTTACAGTAATTTAAAAACACCTGTCATCATATATTTTCCTATGGCAGTTACACTGGAACTAATCCCCACATAATCTTCTAGTACAAGGCACTATGGATTTACCCTACAGATAGGGGGTTTGCATTTCATGTTTGCATTTAAAATTTAATTTTGTTTCTGATAATTCCATAGTATGTCTAAAGGTATCTTCCCTAGGCATGTTTGTTTTCCATCAATTTTATAGAAAAACAATAAGCACTGGATTTTAAATAATAATTATTCTCACCAAGTGATTATCACTGGTCTTCGCTTCAACTCATTTAAAACCCAGCTTTGGTAGGCAGCACTGCTGCTCCCTTCCTTGTTCTCCATGACAAAATGAATGTGTGTTCACATTCACACTGTCTCAAGCATGAAGAAAAACACTTAAACACATGATTGATTTTGCGCATGTGTCCATATCCTGTTGATAACCAGACACCTTCAGTGCTAATGTACAAGCAAGTAAACAATGGGATAAAAAAAATATAAATTAGAAAATAATTTCCAGTATCTTAGTTGTTTTTCTATGCTATTAATATACCATTATCTCATTAGTAATTAAACTTGTTTATTCAAAATCATTTTGCCTTCCTTCCTGACTGAGAGTCATCAGCTATTTGAACTCTCATTGGCATCATTTTCATTAATCTTACACATCTTTATTTATGGCTCATGATATTTTGTGGGTTTTAACCACTATTTTAATCTCTTATAATACTAAAATATACTTGATTATCCATATATTTATTTATTTATTTATAGGTCATGAATACTTCCTATCTAAATATCATCTATATGCAGAGGGATAGCTGATTTACAGGTACGTGCATATTTTGGAGTGCCTAAGTACATTAAATCCAACCCTTTGGTTTCAAAGAGCAGAGAGGTTGTAAGACCTAAGAATCAAGACAAGTAATCACTGGTTAGGAAATGCATTGTTAAGGATGAATATACAACTTCAGTTAAACCCTGTGTACACACATTATCTAATAGCTTTTAATTACAGAACAACAGATTTTTTTTCCATTACTATGTAAAAGAAATTATATTCATTGAATCTGTATCTTGCATCTTCTCCCTTTGACCTCATTGATCAGGTATCTGTTTTCATGCTCTGTTTGGCACACTATCTTGCAACACCAGTCCAAATATAGCTTTTCTAGCTTTTATCTGATTTCTTCCTAGATATCAGGACACAATGTTTTTGCGATACCTGTTAGAAGGAGTATCCCAAGGTCTAGACTAATATCCTCTAAACACTAAAAGTAAATACCAAATGAACTAATTCTGCAAATGTTGCTTCGTTAAGCAGCTGTTTGGAGAAGTTGTTATTCTCCCTCTACAGGTAGAAAAAGTGACAATAGGCATCATGGTTTATTATCCTCTTGTTGTCCAGCTCTTCTTTTATACACCATTTCTCCCAGTCTGTGACAAAGTTTCTATTTTAGATCTCTTCCAGAAATATTGGTTTCATATAAGCCCAGGAGCACATCTGTTGTCCATGCATGTATCTTGTCTGTGGTCCAACATCAGCTTTCTATGCCATCTTCTTCAGCTTCTAGGTTTCTGTGAAAGTAAAGCCCAAGCTGTAGGCAAGAAAGTATCTATGAGGCACTCAAAGGAGAGTCTTTTTCTGGACTGTAAGAGAAACTGGACCATAACACTGAACTAGTCATCATTTCAGCCTTCTTTCTTTCTAGTCTTACTCTTGACTAGCAGCCTCTTAATGAGCCATATTGGCTCATTTCAGAACTAATCAGCTCATTTATCCTAAGATCCCCTAGGTCATTTAGATAACAGGAAAACACACCACAGGTTTCTTCACAGCTGATAACAGTGATGGCACACTGTAGTACTTCATCGTCAATAAGAATAATAAAAATTTCAGGGAGGAATAGCTGAACTCCTGGCAAAAAATAAAACCAAAGCAAAGCAAATTAATTCATCAGCCATATTCAGTCACTGCACTGATTTGCAATCGTTCATCAAGAGACATTTCTTGTAGCAGTATGTTGTCATCTTTTCTCTGTTGACCTGGTTTCATCCTGTTTGAAGTCAAAGGAAGAAACCCCCAGCTATTCACCAAGCCAGTATTTGGGTATTGAACCACATGATAGAGGATTGCTGGATTCTGAAGGAGAAGTTGTACTCATCTCCATCTGCACCAGCTTAACATGACCTCAGTGAGGAGAGAGGCTTTGGAAGGTCACCTGCCAAAAATTAAAATCATATCATCTGTAAACTAAGGTTTTTCATTATTTATAGTTTAGCTACTTATGCTGGGATTTCCATCATGACAGCAGCAAGAGATATATCACTACCAAAACTCACAAACTGACAAATTTGAAACACTCAAAACATGTTTTCTATAAAACATGGTTCAATACGGGTAAAACTCCATATCTCCCCCCTAATCTTTTTAATGAAAGTAACAAAAAAAAAATTGATAGAAAATTCTAAATAAATCCTTCTCAGACATACTAAGACAAAGGATCTCTAGAACCAGAGAATTGTCTGGTTCTTGGCAAAGCTAAAGTGCTGAAATCACTGGATTATAGTATGAAACATCAGGCAAACTTGAATAGATATTTTCAGTTAGTCCTCTACACCTTGTAAACAAGTACCAATTTCATTCAACATTCAACCTGGTTGAACTCATACACACAAGCCTGCATACATAAATTAACTTATAAGTTAAGGTTTACACTGATAATTTTCTTCCATGTTTTCTGACCTTCAAAGTGCAGAAAATAGTTCTCAGCATTGTATAAAATGTTGCAGAAAGATGCCTTATGTCGATGTGTATGTGGTTCTCATTCATTTTACAATGATGCTATGCAAGAAAGGATACTTGCTGGCAGCATTGCTTAAAACATGCTACACCCCTGGAAGGTCAGAGTTGTCAATGTCATTTCAGCAAATGGCAACAAAAATGGCCCTGGCTCCTGCAAATGTACAAGTACCTGCTTTTGAACTCATTTTACACAAGCTGCAGCACTTTATGCTTGTATTTTCACTGGAAATTATTTATGTTGTGGACTACTTGTCTAAAAGAAGTATCATTTACCAGCTTTCCCAGATTTAGATGTTGAAAATTATGAGATTCAGAGCTGGGAATAGCCCTACCACTATTAATGTAAAGCTCACCAAGGACAAAATACAAGCTCAGTTCAACATCTATGAGTGTGGGCCAAGGGCAGAGAGTACACAGAGGGCTTGATATTCTTCAGGATCTTTTCCCCATAACAAAGACCTGTGGAGGGAATAGTGTCCACTCACAGCAAGTACCCGATGATCCAAAGCTGTGAGGAGCAGTGGACACACAAGAATGCTGTGCTGCCATTCAGCGAGACCTGGACAAGCTGGAGAGCTGGTAAGTGAGGAACCAGATGAGATTCAATAAAGCCAGTGTAGGGTCTGGCACCTGGGAAGGAACAACCACAGGTGTCAATACAGGCTGGGGGATGACCTACTGGAGAGGAGCTCTGTGGAGAAGGACCTGGGGGTCCTGGTGGATAACAGGTTGGCCAAGAGCCAGCAGTGTGCCCTGGTGTCCAAGAAGGCCAATGGAATCCTAGGGTGCACTAAGAGAAGCGTAGCTAGCAGGTCGAAGGAGGTGATCCTCCCCTTCTCCTCTCCCCTGGTCAGGCCTCACCTGGAGTCCTGTGTCCAGATCTGGGCTCCCCAGTACAAAACAGACGGGGTCTCCTGGAGAGAGTCCAGTTGAGGCCACAAAGATGATGAAGGTCCTGAAGCATCTCCCCTGTGAGGAAAGGCTGAGTGAATTGGGGTTGTGGAATTTCCTCTGGAGATATTCCAGACCCATCTGGACACCTACCTGTGTGACTTCCTGTCGGGAACCTGCTTTGGCAGGGGGGGTGGACTCTATGATCTCTGGAGGTCCCTTCCAACCCCTACAATTCTGTGATTCTGTGATTCCATTAGGGCTCTGAACACACATCTCCAAAGCTACAAGGGACAGCCTGTCTCTCATTTCCCTTGGGATGTGCTTATAAGATAAGCCTTTTGTACTGGCCCTCTTTTGTGCTATGATGCAGGTGCATCACACTTAAGTCTCTGCCAGGTCTTGTAGCTCCTCTCTTCAAGATTTCTTCACAACAGGACTTTACCTACAGTGGTAAACTCATCCAGATGAGCTCCTGAACTCCAGAAAGAGGAGGCATTCAGCTTCTTGATATTTCGTACAGTCTTACATTCTGGTAAATTAAGTAAAAAGTTTTTACACAGCCATCTTTAGACTGATGATTTTCTGAAGTTCCATTTGTACACATCTTTCCAGGCTCATGGAAGCATTGGCTTTACTTCAAGTTTCTTGCTCTTTATTTTATTGCTGAATGAACATTCAGAGATGTCTATTGGTCTTCCAGGACTTAATAACCGTTTATAAATGGTACTTTTTTCCCCTCTTTCCCATTAACTTATTTGCCTGCACAACTAGATAGACTTCTGCTTTCAGCAGTAACCAAACTACTGAATTTGTTGGCCAGCATTGTCTTGGGGTTTCTCACAGTTTGGTTTTGTTACTCTATAGCATATTTTAAAGGGAGCTATTTACTTTGGCTGTAAAGCTTAAGCCATCGGTGATTTAGAGCTATAATAATATTGATGCAGATGAGCCACTGTGGAGATATTTGATGACATTATGTAAATGTAATCAATGGGCTCAATAACGCACAACAATAATAAAATACTGTTCACATTATATATAAATAAACGCAAATGGACACATGTATGTGCTTCTTACATAATTACTGTTACTACACCTATTTATACCATTGATCTTCTAGCTCTGTTTCCATGGTGTCTGTTCATATATAACCCTATTGAATCCATAACATCTAGATATCTGAATAGGATCTTGACCTATGCCAGAAAAGCATGAGTCTTCTGAGGATGGAAAAAGAAGTTAAATTTAGAGAAACTCAACACTATAAAATGTTGCAGTTCAAAATTTTAGCTGAGAAAAGTGTGGGATAGATGTGTGGATGATGAGGTGGGTTGAGAACTGGCTGCCAGGCCAGGCCCAGAGGATGGTGGTCAATGGAGCAGAGTCTGGCTGGAGACCTGTGATTAGCAGTGTTCCCCAGGGGTCGGTGTTGGGTCCAGTCTTGTTTAACATCTTCATCGATGACCTTCATGAGGGTATAGTGTCCACTCACAGCAAGAACCCAATGATCTGAAGCTGTGAGGAGCATTGGTCACGTAGGAATGCTGTGCTGCCATTCAACGAGACCTGGACAGTCTGGAGAGCTGGGCAGTGAGGAACCAGATGAGATTCAATAAAAGCAAGTGTAGGGTCTTGCACCTGGGAAGGAACAACCACAGGTATCAGTACAGGCTGGGGGATGACCTGCTGGAGAGGAGCTCTGTGGAGAAGGACCTGGGGGTCCTGGTGATCCTCCCCCTCTACTCTGTCCTGTGTCCAGTTCTGGGCTCCCCGGTACAAAACAGACAGGGATCTCCTGGAGAGAGCCCAGTGGAGTCCACAAAGATGATGAAGGACCTGGAGCATCTCCCCTGTGAGGAAAGGCTGAGTGAACTGGGGTTGTTCAGCCTTAAGACTGACAAGACTGAGAGGGGATCTGATCAATGTTTATAAATATCTGAAGTATGGGAGACAAAGGGAGATGGCCAACCTCTTTTCAGTGGCTTGTGGGGACAGGACAAGGGGCAATGGCCACAAGTTGGACCATAGGAGGTTCTGCACTGATATAAGAACTTCTTCATGGTGAGGGTGACAGAAACAGGCTGCCCAGGGGGGTTGTGGAATCTCCTCTAGAGATATTCCAGACCCATCTGGACACCTACCTGTGTGAACTGCTCTAGGGAACCTGCTTTGGCGGGGGGGGTTGACTCAATGATCTCTGGAGGTCCCTTCCAACCCCTACAATTCTGTGATTCTGTGATTTTTAAGTGTTTCTTTTTTTTAAAGTTAAAAGTTTCAACATTTTTTGTGATACTCTGTCTACCTTTTAACTTCAGTAAAGGAAGCTGTGTTTATAGTCTTAACAGAGAAAACAACCCAAATAAAATATTTTTAGAGTTTTTGTTGCCAGACTTTAAAATCACTTCTATAATCTAACATTTCTGCAATTACGGGTTGTTACTAGATTAACATGTAGTACAATATAAGGGAACATGAAGGAGAAACATGAAGGAATCATAGAATGGAGGAATCACAGAATCACACAATCACTATGTTGGAAATGACCACTGGGATCATCGAGTCCAACCGTAAAGCCATGATAGGCAAGTGCTTGCCCAATTTCAAGACATGTGAAATTTGCACAGACTTCTGGAAGAGTGTATCAATGTTTAAATTTTCATATGCAAATCCTGATATCACATTAGTGAACTAGATCTCTCAAAAGAACTTCAGTAAAAACTTTGAGCCTTCGTGTTCTTTACTGTAAATTACTTGGTCCTCAGTGTTATTCAGTGTGTCATTCATCTTACTGCTTAGGTTTGTATTGGAGGTGATTAATAAGTTGAGGCTCAATGTGGTCGTAACTAGAAGATTGCACAACATATATTGTATTATGAAAATAAAATACATGGTATTTCTGGAAGCATCCGGTATGATAAGATTTCAGCCATGAAGGTCATAAAAGGATGACTGCCACATAATACTACTCCTGGGACAGCAATGGAAGAAAGATAGTCTAGTGTTTAAGGCAGAAATGTGAGAATAAAGCTGGTTAGAAAAGACAATTTTGCTTTTGGAAAAATGTTGATATTTCAACTTTTGCTTCCACACCGCTTCAAGATATACTTTTCATAACATACTGGAGAGACACCCACGATCGCTCTGTCATCATTAAGGTTCAAGGAATGATGGCTTTCATCAGACTTCTGATCTGATGCAAGAACTCAAGGGGTCTCTCTGTGAGTGATTGAATTCACAGGGTCTCCATGGACTTAATTATGTGATTAGTGACGCTCTGCAGTCAGTCTCTCTCTGGCCTAATTGAAATGTATTGTTCAAAATGGGACAGGTCCTTAAAAGACAGGGTAATGCCCTAGCCCACTAGTTAGGATGCTCAGGTAGAAAGTTGGAACTCAAAGTTCATTTGTCAGTTCTGAAAAAGCCATGAAGTTTGTCTGGGGTTATGCTTCTCTTTGAACAAAATCTGTATCTTGGCACAATTTTACTAGAACAATTTGGCATGTGCCCAGGTCTTTGTCTTTGGGATATCTAAGTTCAAATGCAGCATCTTCTTTTTCTGTAGGCTTTTTAATATAGATGGTGGAAAGAGATAGTACCTGACAACTTAGATTAAGTTTTAGTTGGGCTGAGTTGTCCACTGGAGATAATTTTCTCTTTCTGATAGCTATTTAGCCAATCAGTGTTGACTACACTCATAACTTAGTTGTCGCATTTAGATGTTTAATGTTCTCAACCATGAGTTTCATTCCTCCTCTTTAAATGTGTAATTCTCCCTCTCCCAGACATGGAAGCTATAAGCAATCAATGTAAAATTTGTAACAAACCATATGATAGATGCAGTTGGCTCTGTACTGGTACCAGAGCAGAGAAGTATCTTTTAATGTGGGGAACAGAGAAAAAACGAACACTGGCAATTATTTTTACATAGGATACGAGGAAAAAAAAAAGATATATTTAAGAGAGGAATTCAGAGTCATAAAATTTAGAGATTTCTAACAAAATAGAAGAGAGTGCATTGAAAAGGAGAAAAGATGGACTGGAAGGAGGAAATGAGATGGAGAATGGACATGGCATAGTACACTTAGTCTGATAAAAGACAAGCAACCTCTGTTACCATGTTTCATTATCACTTGACTTCAACTGCCACTAGGAATGTAAACAAAGGGAAGTGTTAACTAAATTCCCCTCCCTTTCTTCCAACCTCTTCAAAAAGTATTTAGGTCAAATTTCAGGCAAAAAACTGGAGGGACCTTTTTTCTCTACCCAAGAAAGTTTCTTGTTCATAGCACAAGTTTGATTTCATGAGAGTAGCTGTTATTCATGAATACATTCCTCGTCTTTTCTTTTTGAGCTTAATTATCATGTTATCAGCAACTTGGAACTTGACATAAATCTCAAGGTAGAAACTGACTGAGAAGAAGTTTGGTCCAGTGATTAGTCTTTCCTTAAAAAAAAAAAAAAAAAAAAAGAGGAAGAGAAAAAGGAAAGACATAGAAGTCTTTGAAACAGCTGGGGTCAAAGGAACTATGCTTTCTTCTAATGGTCCCAATAAATTTTAAAGAAGTTATTACTCTGTAGTGATTAAGAAATGGTAAAAAGAGATGCAATGCTATAACATCAAGGCCATCAAGCTTAATAGTCCTTAACTGATTGTCAACCCGCCCCAACAAAAATAGACATGCTGTTCTCTTCTTTCCCCGTCCCTCCTCCGTTACCCTCCCCCACACATTCGAAGGCTTCTAAAAGCACCTCCAGCCAAACCAAGGGGAATTTATACTTCCTGCAATAAAATCCAAAGAACAGAACAGCTGGCAGCTGAACTTAAGATTGCTAAAACAAACATAGTGACATTGATGTGGGGAGGGATTTGGTTATTATTACAACAAGGCTTGACTGGTTCTGCAGGGAAAAGATGCAAGCAGAGCTCTTTTTTTTTTTTTTTCCCAACATGCAAACAAAAGGCTTTAAAAACTCTAAGTAAAACAACAAAAGGAGCACTATTTGCTCTAAAAATAGAAAAAAAACCAAACAAACAACAAAATTCACAGTGTTGGCTGCCTAAAATTTAGGAATAAATGACTGAAATTACATGAAGATTGTTCCACAGAGATGATCTTACAAATAAGCCAGACAGGATCATTATTAATTCATCTACTCTGACAAGTACAAAATATGCAAATGAATAGATTATATCATAACATTCTATACATATCACACTCAATTTCTCTGGTGTATTGAGTCCTGTCGTCTGTGATAATTTATAACAATATTCCATAAACCACCCATATTTAAGTTGAAGGCTTCATCAGACAGACCATCGCTATACAATATGGGTTGGTGATGGAGTAATAATAACTAATCAAAGGTTGGATTTATAACAATCGGTCAAAGATTTGTAAGAGTAACAAAGTTGCATGCTTTTTTGGTTATTATTTCACAACAGAATATCTTATATTGTAGATCCCAACCAAGTATCCCTGTTTCCGTGATGTTCAAGGAAAATCTCTAAAGTTTGCTTAAATCCCTCCTGTAAACCTGGAATTACCAAGAGAGAAATAAGAGTAGTAGATACCTAACTGTCATGTCTCCCCACTGAGATTAGGAAGCTAAATTAGTGAACTTTAAACTAGAAAGTTTAATAGATAGTTTAATAGTCTCTCTGTATTGAGAACACTGTCTGACTGATCTTGACTTTTTCCTGAACCTGATGCCTTCTTTTGATTTCTTCAGAATACAATTATGGCTTTTTCTGCAAGATCCCATTATAATGATCACTATAGCATTAAACACTATGTAGGATTAAATAAACAATCTAAGTTCTTGTTGTTTGCACTTCCTGTTCTTTTATCTGTGTGAAAAGCAATAGCATCTGGCATAATTTGCACTGACTTGAATCTATTTTTTGTGTGAAATTAAAAGCTTGAGGTGATATTGCAAGATTGCACATGCTGAAAAACGTTACAGTAAAGACATAGAAAATTACCAGACATCTAAAAAGGTATGAAAAACAGAAAGAATCTTTCCTTGTTCCATGCTTGAAAGAATGGATTCAGGTTTGGGTTAATCAAAGATTTAATCAAAAGTGTCAACATCTCCATTGAAGAGAGATAAAAAGCATGTGAAATACAGGTTGTCATTGTTTGGAATGGAAAAAAATATATTAAAAAAATTAAAATAACAAACAAAACCAGAGTCACGCTTTTCTTTCCTAAGGTGAATCTGTTTGTTCATGCTTGTTCCAAAGCTAAGTAGCTCTGGCTCCAAGGGAAAGGAAATGTTCTGCTTCCGATCCCAGTCATAACAAGCTGACTGTTTACCCTCATCTTCACTTAGCAAGACTTCACCCAAGTCATTGTACATTGCACAGTCCTCTTCCTGGTAGATATAGTAAAGAGCACAGGCTAATCTCTCAACTGCACAAGAAAAAAGTGGTGGAACATAGGTTAATAGCCTGGGGGGGAAAGAACACCTCTGCTTCCTAGTTGGGTGGCGAATCAGCAGTCTCCACAACCCCAGATGCTGCTTCTGACACACAGATGGTTCCTTGGTGGTTTTTACCTTTTCCGAACAGGTGTGAGAAATCTGTTTGATGATGAATTGCACTGGGTTTCATGGTTGAGTTTTCAGTTAAAGAGAGAAACCAACTGGTGCTTTTTCACCTGAGAAGATTTGCCAAGGACATTGACAATCAACGATTAACAACATTACCTTCCAAGTTAATTGTTTAAAATAACTTTTTAAGTTTCAAAAGAAATATGTGAGACTAAAGCAAGGCTCTTAAAAAAACAATTACAAATTGGTAATTTATATGTAGCTGAATGCAACACAGTTTTGCAAGAATCTGCACTGAGAATGAAGCTTCCCATCATAGACCACTCCACCTGTGTCTTTGAAACTGGAATTTAGATTCCAGATTCGCTTAAACGCAAGCTTTAAGTTTGACATTAGTAGCTAAATGTATGCAGGAGGCTGCTTACAGGCTTGAGTAGTTTTCTGATGAAGAACACAAGAGAAACATCCTGAAATATATAGTTTTATAATCATTGTACAAGCTGGGCACTTTTTCCTTTGAGTCTAATTCTGCAATGATAGTACACAAAAATAGCTACACCGTCTTACACCAAAGGTCAGTCTAGCCCTGAGGTAGATCCCCATGGAAGAGCTAGGGAAAACATTCAGGGATATTTTCCCAGAATACTATCCCAGCTGCCAATAATTTGTAATTCAGTGATGTTCTAAGCCAGACTTTGAATTTTTTATTTAATAGCTCTCAATGGATTTTTTCCTTCGTGAACTGGTCCAGTTCCTTCCTGAACCCAGATCCCCCACATCATGTGGGGAGCAGTCCTACAGCTTAACAATATGCTGTGTGAAGAGTTGACTCTGTGTTTGCTTCCCTATCCTTTCACATGATATCCTCTTGTTCTGCAAGAAGCAGTGAACAATCTCCACTTAGAATTTTACAGACTTATAATTACTGTCTATTCTCTGGGCTGAAGGGTCACTTAGCAGTTATGCAACTATTATTGTAGCTGTCCATACATTCTATTACCTATTATAATTCTATTAATATTATTATTGTATTTTATTCTATTATTCTATTATCACCTACTATAATTCTAGCTTCATGCATCCTCCAGCCTGGTGCTCATGTGTGGCTGACAAGGTGATCTCACAGATTAGATTTAAACAGTACCAGCAGATGAGCTCTGCCAGAAAGAGTTTCAGCAGTTCAGATAGGATCTTTCTATGGAGCTCATGCCAACTTTGATTCTTTTGTGGAAATTATAAAATTTATCAAACAAATGTTCTAAATGAGCATCTTTCTACAGGTCTTAATGCTCTGTCTTCTGCTGGGTTGCAAAGCAGAAATGCATAGATCTTCCAAACTAATACTGGGTGAAGAAAGGAGAGAAGTGATCTTACTACCACTCTGCACATAGAAAAAAACCCCATATGACTATTTAATATTTTAGGAATCTGCTACTGAAATGACATGAAGTCACCTACATCTAAGTTCTGTAATTTGCAATGCCTCGGGCTTTTATTCTATCTTATTTATGTGTTGCTTTCTACCTTATCCTTTGCTCACAAGCTCCTTTGGAACATATACATCTCTTAGCTGCAAAAGGCCAGTGTAAACTCCAACATAAATTAAAAAATTAATAACAAGTGTTTAACCATTCAATTGTTTCTGTGTATCCAGTGGAACTTCTGTAACCCAGGAATTTCATCTACTCCTATGAGTTTGACCACATCTTATCCCTTCCAACGAGAGTCTAGCATTTTACACCATCATTTCTTCACATCTTCAATCTCCCTGAAAAAATAATTGCCTGGTTACTTATAGTTTGGAAAGGAATAAGATAGTATAAATGTTATCCAAATTATAGCAGGAAATTTCTTATGATTTTACAAAAATGACATGGCAGATTGCGATCTTAAACTTATGCACTTCAACTTAACAGGCAGATATGTTTAAGCCTTGAAGGCTGATATGTTACAGAGGTACTATGCTGTGCATAAGGGTAAACCATTTTGTGGCTTTTTTGTGATGACAAAGAAGCAATATAAAGCACAGGTCATCACATCTCAGTGCTGTTTCATGCAAGCCTGTCTACAAAAATCATTCTGTCCCTTGTGGATGTTGTGCAATAATGATACCATGAAAGTTTATATGACTTATGCTTACAAGCTTTAATATATATGTCACGATTAGTATTTTTGCTATGATCATTTGAAGGGAATAGTTGGTTGTCAGGCAACTTCTGACTGTGTTTAAAAGGGTGTGTTTTAATGTACTTTTTAAAGGACTGACTTTTCACTGGGAGCCATGAGGAATTCTTTAATATTCTTCTATCTTCTATTAGGATGTCCTAGGAATATGGAACAATTATTCATCTGTTTATATTTAAATAAGCAAATGTGCCTAAGCATCCTGATCTTGGTCATGACTGCTGTGGCAGGGAATAAATGGATGGTCCAAATTCCAAAGAGGTGACAGTCTAAACAGAAGACTGAAGACCAGCAAGCATGTACACCAGGAAACATACAAACTACACCAGAGCAATGAAATTAATTAAGACTATATATAGAAGGTGAGTGTCGGGAGGATGGATCCAGGCTCTTCTCAGTGATGGCCAGTGATAGGACAAGGGGCAATGGTTCCAAGCTGGAACACAGAAAGTTCCATCTTAATAGTAGGAGGAACTTTTTCACTGTGAGGGTGACAGATCACCAGAACAGGCTGCCCAGAGAGGTTGTGGAGTCTCCTTCTTTGGATACATTCAAGACCAATCTGTTCCTATGTGATCTACTCTAGATGATCCTGCTCAGGCAGGGGGGGAGGACTTAGTGATCTTTCAAGGTCTTTTCCAGCTCCTAATATTCTATGATTCTGTGATTCTGTAAACATTTCTCCTGGTAGACAGTTATGACTATTAGTCCAAAATGATTTGAAGAAATCAGTATGTGCTTTGCTGACAAAGTTTTTGAAGATATGTCACTGATTGTACCAGCCAACAATAAAATGTTCAGGGTTCTTTTTTGTCACTGAGTGTTGCCATGGAGTAGTTTGAAGATGGAAATGGGTTTGGAAATGTTCTATGGCAGAAGACAGCTGCACTATGAAGGTGAATAGGATAAGCAGGGCTGAACTATGTCCTCTACTGCAGGCCTGGGGTGGGTTGTTTGCCAGGGAATCCGTGGAATTTCTTGCAGTCTGCTTATGAAAGGTAAAGAAAAGACCTGTTGAAATGTTGAATAAAATAGTTCACCAGAGCTTCTTGAAATTTGAATTCTTTAAACTCCTGAAAGAGCCATCAAACTTTGCATAATTGCTTGTCTAGATATATAATTTTTTACATTAAAATTACTCAGTTGGGTGTTCTGGTCCAGGTTTTTACAAGTAGCAGACAATGACAGATGAGAAATGTCAGGTAAGCTGGAGAACTGCTGGTTGAAGAATTATTAGGCACTGTAGTTTCTTAACGAAGTTCCAGGATTGTGTCTTACAGATACTCCCCATAAGGAAATGAAGCTGCATCAGCCAATAGACCTCTCGTTAGCCTTCAGAGAATAACTAGAGCATTATTTTTTTACTTGTTAGCATGTAGTAGATAGGGAGGTTTAGCCAAGTGTCAAATTTAGCCAGGTGCTTGAGAGAAAGGTACAGGAGAACATATCTTCATCCTAAGCCAGTTTTTACACAGCTACAGACAATCCTGGAGAATGGGAAGAGAGAATGATCAATGACACTGGCTAATGGGATTCTGAAGAGTCCTGTTCATCAACACAGAAATGAGGAACACAGAAACGTCTTCCAGTTTTTAAGTTATAGTTTCAGTAAGGTTATCTTATTAGACCTCTCTAGAGGTTTTCTTACACTTTGCATAATCTGAATTTAAAAGACTAAGTTTTATAAATCAAGGGCAGTCTTTAATTATGTACTCCCCCTTCTGGGCTAGGACCACTGAAAACCATTTTAAGACAAGCGATAAATTTAGAAGTGCAGAAGATGCTGATTGTTGGATAAGCTGATTTGCAGTCATTTCAACTGGGTAATTTCTGCATAAATTTGTTCATAAAATGTTAATCTTTTATGCTTTACAATGTCTTACACTTTTCATGCACAGGAGTTCCTTAATGGAGGATATGTACTTCCAGTGGAGACCTGTATTGCCATTAGTATATCATATTCCATGAAGCCACTGGAGACTCCGCAAAAGTAGTCTTGTGTAACAGAAGCAGAAATATTAGATATGAAGGTAAACTCTTGTAAACAGTTTAGTCACATGGATTTTTTCACTTCTGTCCACTGCACTAAGGATGTCAAAAGATAGTTTGTTAGGGTCTTACATGATGGCTGCTGTGGTGTAGAAGGGAAGGCAAATACTTTGGGAACTGCAACCCTACACAGTCAGGGATGACTGTACGAGCATCAAGTTAGGAAACCTTGTTCCTGTGACTGTTTTTATTGACATGGGGTTATTGTTCTCCTTTTAACAGAAATCACTGGCTGCATTTTTTCCCCTGAACAATATTTATCTTCAGCAGTTTTAAATCAAAGCCTGTGGAAGAAAATTAACATTTATTTCAGTGAATTTGGGACTGGGGCCAAATGTCTGTGTATCCCAATAGCAGAAGAAGGAGCACATACCCTCTTCTGCTGCTCCAGTGCTGAGGTGCAAATCTTATAAATACTCTGCACACATGGGCAGGAAAAATCAGATCACTAAACAGGCTGCCCAGAGAGGTTGTGGAGTCTCCTTCTGTGGAGACATTCAAGACCCATCTGCATACATTCCTGAATGATTTAATCTAGGTGATTCTGCTCAGGCAGAGGGAGTTGGGCTAGATGATCTTTCAAGGTCCCTTCCAACTCCTGACATTCTGTGATTCTGTGGAAAAACATAGCAGGAGGAGAGTCTACCATTGTGAAACCACTTAGGTTCCATGCCTTGTACTCAAATTATCAGACCCCACTAGTTTTCAGTATAATCCACATACCAACAGTTGTTAAATTTTCATCATATTTAGGATGACAGATAATTTAACTTGAATCATCTGATATTGACAACCACAGGACCCAAATCATAGTTTCATGATCCTCTTTTGGAGACTAAAATAGAGATTTTGTCCATAGTTAACTGCCAGTTTTAGCTCACACGCAGGGGTCCTTGTGTTCTCCAAAGTCCACACAACAGTCGTGGTGGCTGGTCTCTTGTGTCCATCATGGGTTGGCACTGGAGCAAGACACAATTATAGAAGCATATTCACTGCTGAAACAGATGTCCCTGTCTATTCTGTAGGGATTTATCCACAGGCTACAGCCAAGCCATAGGCCTCCAGCTGGCCATTCTGATTTAGAACTTTCAAAAGCTCCAGTTAAATAAATAATTGCTATATAGTGAATTAAAAACTCTGACCTACAGTTACTTCCAGAGCAACATTAACTTCCATTAATTTCCAATTTAAATTTAAGAATATAATATGGAAAAATAAATCTATTTCTGACACAAAGACCAGGAAAATGCGTGAGGACTTTTAATAAATGAGAAGATATAAAATGGTCTTTTCTGACCAGAAAGTAAAAATAAAGCAGTGGGAAACAAATCTTTCTTTTTATCCCCGTTAAAAGCCTGCATTTTCTAACCTGCTGGGAAAGAGGAAATGCTCTAAATTCTTCCTTAGTTAAAGTGTTGCGTCAGAAGAGGAAGAGTCTGACCAAAGGGACGTGGAGGGTCCTGCATTTGACATTTATGAGTGGGAGGCAGTATTACCAGATGTTCACAAAAGTGCAACTTCCAAACTGAGTTCCATGAAGCCAAATAGCTCATTTCACTTGTTTTTCTGTTTCTGCTATTGACTGAGCTACAGAAGGAACTACCAAGAAGATAATCCCATGCTGCAGGGAGGTGAGGTTCAGCAGCTAAGAGGGGTTTTCCATCTCTGACTGCAGTTAATCCTCAAGCTTTTATGCAACAAAGTACATGAGACCACAAGATGTGGATGGATGTATCTTTACATACAACCTATGCACAATCCCATGTCAGCCCAATGCTGACAATGCATGGTCAGACCTCACTTGGAGACAATCAACTCGAGTACCAAATCAAGTCCATATGATAATTCTTTTGGCTTTTCCAGAGTGAGGCATCTGGTGGGACTGGAATTCACCTACACTGATGTCCTCTGTGTTTCCTCAGTACCTGTAGCTGCCTGCACAGGTTGGAGACACCAGTGCTCCTCAGACTTCATGTAAGGAGCGAAGGTGCTCCCAGTTTTTGGATCTCACTCCAGAGACCTGGCTCCTGAAGGTCAACCATTGCAGCCCATTACTTCTAAGGTCATAGAATCATAGAATATCCTGAGTTGGAAGGGACTCATAAGGATCAACAAGTCCAACTCCTGGCTCCACACAGGGCCAGCCAAGTCAGAGCATGGGACTGAACACATCTCCTAGATGCTTCTTGAACTCAGTCAAGCTTGATACTGTGACCACTTCCCTGGAGAGCCTGTTCCAGTGCCTGACCAACCTCTCAGTAAAGAACTTCTTCCTAATATTCAACTTAAATCTCCCCTGTTGCAGATTCATACCATTCCCTCAGGTGACACCAGTCACCAAAACCAGGAGATTAGTGCCTGCCCTTTTCTTTCCCTTGTCAGAAAGCCACAGACCATGATGAGGTCTCCCCTCAGCCTCCTCTCCTCCAGGCTGAACAAAGCAAGGGACTTCAGCCTCTCCTCATAAGATTTCCCTTCCAGACCCCTCAACATTCTCATTTCCCTCCTCTGGATACTCTTCAATCGTTTTTAGTCCTTCTTACACTATGGCACCCAAAACTGCACTCAGTACTCTAGGTGAGGCTGCACCAGTGCAGTGCAGAGCGGGACAATCCCCTCCCTGGACTATGCCTGATTCACCCAGGATATTGTTCACTCCCCTGGTTGTATGGACACACTGATGGCTCATTTCTAAATTGCTGTTGATCAAGACCTCCAAATCTCTCTCAGCTTGGTTGGCCTGAGCATCTGATCCCCCATTCTGTATGAGTAACTAGAGTTGTCCCTTCCCACTGCAGAATCCAGTACTTGTCCTTCTTGAATTTCATGCTGTTGGTGATTGCCCAAGTGTTATTTCTCTAATCTGTCCAGGTTGCTCTGCAAGACTTCTCCGCAGAATCAACAGCTCCTCCCAATTTGGTGTCCTGCAAACTTACCTAAGACAAATTAGTCCTGCATCCAGGTAGTTTATGAAAATATTAAAAAGAACTGGATCTAAAATGGAGCCTTGAGGGGACTGCACTAGTGACTGGCATCCATCCAGGTGTAACCCCATTTACTATCACCCTCTGGGCCTGACCTATCAGCCAACTTCCCACTCAACACATTATGGTTTTGCCTAGTTTTATGCTGGACAGTCCAGCAAGATACTGTGGTCCTAAATTTCTTTTCAAATCTGACCTAAAGAAACTCTAAAACAGTGGTCTTATTTAGCAATAAGAGAGATGACCTCAGTGTCTTTGGCTACCTGGTGTAAAAGGGAACTACATAGCTTTGCATCAGATGGAAGTAAGGAAAGGATTTCACAAATGCAACTCCATGCCCTTAAAAAGCTAGAGCAGCCACACACACAGACCACACCATTTCCCACTGCTCTTCTTTCCCTCTCATGGAAAGTGGATCTCAAGGGTGCCTTATTACAGGGAGTTAAACAACACATAGGGTCTCGACACAACTGGCAGCACTGATGCTACTGTCATACCCAGGGAGGTGGTTGAGTCCCCATCTCTTGAGGTGTTTAAAAGACGGGTAGATGCAGTGCTTGAGACATGGTCTAAGGATAGACTTGGTGGCAGTAGGTTAATGGTTGGACTGGATGATCTTAAGGGTCTTTCCAACCTTAAAAATTCCATGATTCTATGATTCTATACCAAATACTTTCATTATAGTCCATTGCAAATAAGCATGTGTGCATATGCACAAACACATATGTTTCACACTTTGAAAATGTCTTCCTTTGTGTATTGCTAGTCCCTAGGTCATAGGATTTAAATCTCTTCTGCCTCTAGAGCTCCAAGTTGGCTGTAGCTGAGCTATTGGCTCAGCTACAAATGTCCTCACATATCTGGGTTACAGCTACTTCCAAACAAGCCTCGCATTAGCTCTCAAGATGGAGGAATGAGTTTTGAAGTGAATTAATCATCTCAATGAGAAAACAAGGAAAGTAAATGTATTACTAAAATGATAGATTGTTCAGAAAGTGATTCGGGTTCTCTGCATATGTTGCCACAGATGGATTTCTTACATCTGTGCAATAAATGTTCTGTATTTCAGGTAGGAACCCATGTCTGCTGAAGTTCACCAAAAAAAAAAAAAAACCCTTTGTGGAAATACAGTGCTAAATTTTCGAATACAGTGAGATGATATCTTCAACTGCTTTAGGTCACCTTAGTTTATTACATACAGTCTTTGTAAACCAGAATTGCAGGGTAGTCCAAGAAGAATAGGGATAAAAACTAGCTGAGGCAGAACACAAAATGGGACCCTCCCAACTTTAACCTGCTGAAGGGTATAAAATCCAGGCCAGAATGGTAATTCTTGACAACATGGGTGAAGCAGGCCAGCTATGAGCTCTCTGTGATACCGTGGGACTTCACCACTGTGAAATTCACTAGCAACTGAGAAATAGCATATCAGTGCACAGGTAGCCTGCAAAACAAGAATCAAGTGATAGTCAGAATAGTGATGTTTTTCTGATGACAGTTTAAATCCCACCATTCTTAATAACTTTGCTACTTTTCCAATACACCCACTTAATGTGCTTATCTAGAGCTGCAAACTGACTCCCAAGGACTCCCCAGGTGTCTAAAGCATCCTTCAGCTGTCAAAACATGTAGCTTCACCTCTGACAGCTTCTTTGATGCAGTTTAAAAACTGTCAGTGAAAAACTCCGTGGCATGTTGGAAAATGGCATTGCAAAGACTGCAAAACCTATGCTCAATGAAATAGGAACATCAGTAGCTGAGGTGTGGCTTCCTCAAATTCAGACTGTATTTCCTGTCTCTGTATCATATAATTCACATTTATTTCTATGAGAGAGTGCAAGGAGTCTCTGCATCCCATCTAAGAGCCAGAAGTTGCCTTCATATTGCTCGTCTTCCCATATACACAGGAGACCAGTTTCTGGTCAGTTGTGTCAGTGCTCATCCATCCCTATTCTGTTCGTTTCATAACAGAAAGATGAGAGCTGGGAGTTCCAAGCTCTGCCTTTCTGGGAGATACTTCAGTGGAGAATGAGGTTGGGGATGGGTGAGTCTGGGAGAGAGTGGGTTGGGGATTCCTCTTCTGTTTGTTTTTTTTTTTTTTTCTCTATTCCAAAACAGAGGTGCATGCCACTGTGCCTGTGATAGCATAACTGATAACTGACAGACCTGAAAGTGGCAGCAGTGTAGCCTCATTTGAGTGGACTTTGTGTTGATGGAATGATTGGGCAGGACTTCTCAGGGGACGTACATCTGAGAGTTACCGTCTGCATGCTGTTGTTACCCACATCAATGAGACAGGTCAGGCAGAGGCATGTCGGCTTGCTCTTTTCCCTCTGTTTTCACTGTGCAATGCAGATGGGACATGGGCCCCCTTTCTGCCAGGGGCCACGTTCTGCATGGACAAAGCAGGGTGGAGCATGTCTCTTCACCACTGGACAGGGATGAGAGCAGTATTTAACAGAAGGCAAAGGAGGAGAATAAAGTATCTGATTATTTTGTTGTTGTTGCTATTATGGTTGCTGATTTATGTCTGTCTTCAAAATCTTCTAGGCAGGGACTGGTTTGTCCTCTGTGCTTGTGTGGTGCTTAAGACCAGAGCCATGCTACACTATCACGATAGAAAAATGGTGGGATTAACTGCGAAACTTTAATAAGCTATATATTGAAAAGGCCCTCATTCCTGAAGAAACCAGCAGTGAATACATGTGCAGAAAGATCTGTGTAAATTTGTAAGTATTGTTCAAACAAGAAGGGACCTATAGGGAACTGAGCCAGCAGAAAGCAAGATAGTAGCAGAGCCCATGCATGTGGCCAGATGGAAAAATGAAGAGATTCTGGGAGTTAAATAAAGCCCATTGTTTTCCTTCCACCAGATTTTTTATTTTATATTTGTTTCTAGTACCAGACACACAAATGTGTGAGTCTTTTTTCAACCTCAGTCACATCACAAAGCAACTGGATAGAGATGAAGGAAAGGTTGATGCCTCACAAGCATGTCCAGTGGCAATTATTCACTTCCCAGTAGGACAAGTTTTAAATACAGCATCTATATATCTATATGTGTGGGGGTGCACATATGACAAAGACTGCTTTTCTTTATGTAACCATGAGCTCTATCCAAGTGTCTGCTGGATCAGAGCCAGCCCAGTGAAAGAACGTAATGAGGAAACATGCAGAGGATGATACTTTTAATCCTGCCAAACTTTCCATTGTTCTGATTTTCTCAGCCCTGAACCCTCCCAGCTAGCATTTATCCACTTATTGTCTGCTAGCAAAATGAGCTCTCCCCAAGTTCTTCAAAAGACAAATTTCTCTTCTACAACCAGAGCCTAACTTTGATCTCTGAGCTCTGCAGGGCACATACCCAGACAAAAGTGCATTCAGAGATGTCCACACCTGTTCATGCCTTAAAAATTCCACATCTGGTTATTTCATACCACATCAGCTGTATTCTTCCGTCTTTCACTGACTTTCTCTCAGAGCTGGCACTCCCAGCTCCTCAGTGTGCAGAGCACAGCTGAATCAGGGATATGGTGACTTTCGGATTTTAATGCCTGGACATTGCTGCCATTTCTCCCCCTAGTTATTAGCACTGATTTTCTGCAAGCCTAAAAGGGATGGCTGTACCATGCTTTCTCTCCCTTCCTTCTCCACCACATGTTTGTATCATCACATCAGTGCATATCAGGAGCAGAACTACATGAGCTTTTCAAACAGGGATTGGGAGAATCTTGTATATGCAATGGAATAGTGTGAATGAAAAGAGCCCCCAATGCATTTGGGTGAAAATGCATGTCCTGGGTGTGAACAGAAGGCATTAGGGTACTTTCCTATATAATTCCAGAAGATAAACACCAACTTTAACTCAATGAAACAGAAGTGTTTGAAGACATCTAAGGAGCCAGAGGTGGGTGGCCTAATCCTTCAGCTGTTTCTTCCAAGTCTCCATAAATATTCCCACTGTGGTTTTCAGCAATATTCCTTTGAGACTAGTCAACAGCTTGATAGCATTTCATTATCAAGTATTTTCTCAATGTCTCCTGTTACCTTCAAAACCATAAAAAGAAGGATTTCTTCTCTCTTTCTTCTTTTCTGTTTGCATGTAGCCTCCAGTAACACATTTTCATCTTATATCCAACGGCGCACATTTGGTAAGTGATCATTTACATGACTTCTTATAAAAATCAGTGGAGTTTTATAATAGCATAATTAAACTGTGTCATACCTCTGAAATCACATTCTTTTTGCTCTTCCTTTAAATGCTCTGTTTTCTGACACTTCCCTTAGCAGGGTGGCCATGGCCACAGAATGTTTCAAGAAATACGTGCGTTTATAGGTCTATGTTACTTCTCTGTTATCATAGAATCACAGAATGGTTTGGGCTGGAAGGGTCCCTAAATATAAAAGGGTCCCCCAAGCTCCAACCCCTCTGCCATGGAGAGGGACACCTCTCACTAGACCAAGCAGCTCAAGGCCTCGTCCAACCTGGCCTTGGACTCTGCCAGGGAGGGGACATCCACCACTTCCCTGGGCAACCTGTACCAGTGCTTCACCAATTATGCTGTAGCTTCACGTCCAGGTTTTTGGCCACCATCACATTTGCTCTCTTGTTGGCATGCTGACTCCTGATTTGAAGATCAGTCCTGAATTTGTTTCTTTGCCAGTTCTGAGACAGTTTTCCACTATATTCTCCAAGACTGGAAGTGGCACAGTCAGGTCAACAGCTGGTCCTCTGAGTGCACTTTCATTTAGACATGTGTTTTTCCAACTGTTTTGAGTCAAAAAGCAACACCTTTTGGAGGAAATCTTTGGACAATTTTATGCAGTGCTTCCCCAGTAGCATGTCATTTAAAAGCAAATAAAGATCAGGCTGAACACTGAAAGTGGTCTTATATCTCCTATTTTGTTTGCAGCTTTGGGAATGATGTGTTTGTTTCATTTTTTTCTATTTTTGTAGTCATTTCACGGGTTGTGTTATTGAGATTCACATGCCACCAGTAAGCTACCAACTGTATCAGATGTCTATACATTATTATTTTTATATGCTTCATTCTTATAGAAATTTTGACATTTTTAAATTACTGTTATCTGGAAGGCAGATAAAATTACACCAATAATATCTTTGTAACTCAGATGTACTAGGAGAAATAATGTCTCTGACAGCAGGTCCGATGTGTGAGGACACAGTTATAAAAAGAAATCTCTCCTAACAGGCTCCATCATAATCTACCTATGTGAAACTCTTAGGATAGAAAAAACCCTCTTTTCTCCTTCTGAGGAAAACACTAGAATACATTCTAAAGGATTTTCACAGGTGGTGTCTCACAACATCTCTACTTTGGTAACTAAAAATATACTTATTAGAGTCTCACATTTTAAATGCTTTCACTGAAAACACACGGGCAGTTCCTGGAGATGATCTCTCTTCCCAAAGCAGGTCTCTATTCAGTCTCTATTCAGAGCCCTTTTCCTTCCCATTGAAGCTATCAACCCAGAGAGGATCTAGTTCTGCCCACAGATGAAATATCAAAGAGCAGTGGGCTCATCTTGACCTACCCTGACAGAGGTGTTGGGTGATGGGTTCCCACAGGATACTTGGGTAGATTGGAAGTATCATGCAGCTGTGTAGAACCTGGCAGACCTCTCCTCTCCTTGGACAGGGCCGATGGGTAGTTGGGAGGAGCTGATGGTTCTGGAAGAGAAAGTCTGAGGTAGTTTGCTATGCCTTTGTTAAAGAAGCTTAACTCCAAGATGAGTGATGGTGAGCTGATATGGAGCCTCTAGTCTTCTGGAGCAAAGTAGGGTTTGTTTTTCATCCCTTTTTCAGACATGCATAAAGGAGAAAGGTGCTGCAGATCACTTGGCGGAGGGCCAGAATTACTTGCAATACCAGAAGATACATTTCAGTGGATGACTAGCAAGCCTCTCTGGCTGCCATTAATCCTTTGTAACCCAAGAAAACCTTCCTTGCTTATTTTTACCTTAATTAAATTATTATCGGTGGGACAACAACTCCTGAGGCATCAGCCAACCTCCTGTTGAAGGTTGCACATGGTAATGTGTCTGGGGATGCAAACGCAGACTGAAAGGTCATCAGAAAAGCCAAGCCAGAATAGTTTGGGATCAAAGAGTCTGTTACCACCCTAATCATAAGATAGTGCTGACTGCACTCGGAAAGCAGCCTGCAACCAGGGAAAGGCCTCAGTAGAAGGGGATGAATATTTGTTTTTCCCTCCTCTATAAACTGTTGTTGCACTTCAGGGATCTTTGATCTCACTACAAGGAGTGGAAGGGAGGGAAATACTGGGAGGACTCTTTGTTCCTCTTAACACTATCTCAGTTCTCCATCAGAGAAGCAGCAACAAGTTTAATTCAAAGACAAATTATATGAACTCCATGTGTGCTCCTATCCCCAGAATCAAAGATATTCTCAGATGTGAATAAATTACAAAGCACCATGGAAAAATGCAGTGAAGTAACTCTGCTCTTAGCAAAGTTATAACCTGATACTCTTAATATTTTTAATAGCCTCATAATGTAATTCCTCCCCAAAACATCTGTCTTTGGTGCAGACAGAGACAGACAGGATTGCCTTTTTATCTCTTCAGTTCTCCTTCAGTTGATGGGAGTGGCAGTGATGTCAGCATAATGCCCTGAAGAATGATGATGAAGGTTTTAAAAATATTGTAACACAAAGAAATGCAGTGCTGTGACCACAGGGTGGTCTACAGCTCCTTACATGCTACAGAAATTTAGGTGGGGAAAGAGAGAGGAGGGATTTTTTTGCTGCATTTTCCAGAGGCCATAATCAAGATAATGAAAGGAAAATGCTGCTGACTTAAAAATGGGTGTAGGTAAAGGTGAAGAGCAAAATACCTCTTTCTGTTCCTTTTTGTTCTTCTATGAATCTTTGTGCTGAATTTGTCTGGGATAGAGTTAATTTCTGCACATGAGACAAGGACTTTTCATCTCCCTCACCATACTAGTAAGGAGGATGGGGGTGCACAAGGAGTTGGGAGGGGACACAGATGGAACAGCTGACCTCAACTAAACAAAGGGATATTACACACCATATGATGTCATGCTCAGCATGTAAATCTGGGGGAAGAAGAAGGAAAAGGGTGACATTTGGAGTGATGGTGTTTGTCTTCCCAAGTCACAATTATGTGTGATGGAGCCCAGCTTTCCTGGAGATGGCTGAACACCTGCCTGCCCACGGGAAGCAGGGAATGAATTCCTTGTTTTGCATTGCTTATGTGCACTGTTTTTTGTCTTACCTGTTAAACTGTCTTTATTTCAACCCATGAGTCTACCCGTTTTTGCCCTTCCATCCCATCATACTGAGTGAGAGGCTGTGTGGTGTAGAGATGCTAGACGGGATTAAGCCACAATAACCTTTCAGTATAGTATAGGTCAAGATGATCAGATACTGAATCCATCAGCTGCATGAACCAGTTGCATTTACATATGTGAGTCTGGGTCCCCTCTTCTCACACTTTTGCAACTAGGACAAAATTTAATGGGGCATGCTATGGCCTTGCTCATGCTTCATGTCTGCTGTGTCAGACACAGTGGACACAACCTTCAGATGCATGTGGAGGGTACAGTAGAATTGTAAGGTGATGGCTGTTGAGCAAGAGACACCTAGCAGCATCTCATGCCTGGTACATGACACACTGCAAACTAATGTTGTGTCCATTTGACCTTATGTTGCTATTTCATACCTGAGAGAAGATACCTGAATATACTGTGCAAACGTACACACTGCAAGCACATCTGAGGACTTTTTGTTTTCAATTGACAACTGTTCCTTACTTTGGAGAAAGGAAATCTGGACATTTGCAGCTGTTTACTGAAGCTGGTAGTAACAGTAAGTTCCCAGTTTTTCAAGGTGTGGAAAATCCCATGTGAGCTTCTCAGCTTCTACCATTTCTATTGACTGGTGAGAATGGAGGGTATGCAAAACATGGCAAAAAGGGCTTGGTATGATTCAGGTCGGCAGCTGATGTTCCCTAAAGTTCATAATGGGTTGGATTCCTGACTAAAAAAATAAAATAACCCAGTTCAGGCCTTATTCTAATTTTTCCATGGATATACTAGAGCTTTAGAAGCTAAACAATGTGCTTGTTTTAATCAAATATGTGTTCCTATCTGGAAGTGTGATTTCAGATGTGCCCTTTGCTTCAGAGAGATAAAGGAGTATTGATGTCATTAGACATCATCAGACATCTAAGTAAGATCCTTGGAGGAATATTCAAACTTCCATTGACCACAACAGCAGCCTCAGCTCCAGAATTACACAAGTGTAAATCCCATTAGGTGTAAATGGCCTTGAGTGGTATGAAATTTGGAGCCCACAAAGAACTTAAATAAAATGGTCCCAAGCTACAGAACCAGTATGAATCTATCTGTAAATCAATGTTAGGATCTTCATGAGAGCCAACTGAGTTAACAATGACAGTTACCAAGGTCACAAGCATGGGAGAAAGCAATTTATGCTGTCAATAGTATTTGAGGATTGGGGGGGGGGAGTGTTTCTTGTATTAGGAACAGGTTGCCCACAGGTGAAGGCCTCTTTCCTGGAGATATTCAAGATCAGGCTTGATGGGGCTCTGAGCAACCTTACCTAGTGAAGACGTCCCTGCTTCCTGCAGAGGAATTGGACTAGATGACCTAAAGGTCCCTTCCAACCGAACGTATTCTATGATTCTATTTAATGAAAGAAACACCACAGTTCTCCGTGGAAACAAAGTGAGAAGCCAGCTATCTCTCCCTGGAATTGGTAGGAAGTGATTTTGCCAGAGTATGGTTGGATCACTCCCTCTGATCTCTAGCATTCAGTAATTACAATTCTGTAACTTGCTGGCATGTACCTGGATTCACTGGAAGATCTATGGTCAGTAGTTGGTACCTTTAGAAGCTTTTATTCTCTTTGATACCTCTGCTGAACTAGAGCTTTCTGGAACAGTATGAATTAATTCCCAACAGTTGTGAATCCTGCATAATTCATTTATTCATTTGCCTGTAAAAGGCATTAAAATTTAAGAGTCTGAAATAAAAATTACTGTAATTGCACCTGTTTTTAGATTCCTTCCTATTCTGCTCTACCATTTCATTTTTATTGCCTTTTAAATGGCACAATGTTTAATTGAAAGCTCTGAATTGCTGATTGCTGTTACAATGCAACTTCTCAGTGGGGAAAAATACACCCTTTGTAAATTATTTGGAAATGAAGTGGTATCTTTGCTATGCACAATCTCATATACAGATGTGGAAAGCCAGAATTAGAGCTGTGAGAGTGCCTATAATTTCTGGCTTAATGAAGATTCATAGGACTGGTTTTAGTGAGCAAACTATCTGAACCCTGTGAGAGCTCTGGCATGTATGGGGATACTCAGCACACTTTCGCCAGGTCTTTTCCCATGCTGGGTTAATTAGCAATTAATAGCCTTTAGAAATGTATTATACTGTTTAATCAGAACTTTGATTATAATCATGGCAAATATCTGCAAAAATACAATTAAATATAAATCAGACATAAGATAACTTGGGAAAACTGCACACCATGAAACTTACGAATCCAGGCAAAGGGCTGTTGGTCACACCACATGAGTGATACTTAACATCTGTATCACACAATGCACTGCCACAAAAAGTGTTGTACCCAGAGGCAATAAGGTAGTTCTCCCCTAGTATGAGTAGGAAAAACGAGGTGAGGTTATCTGAGGGAGTTCATACTGCTAGTGGAACACCCATGATCAGGTAGCTAAATAATGAGCTTATGTAGTGATCTCAGTAAGCCACCTCCATAGGCTTTAAACCAATGAGAAAAGCTTTCCCAACAGTATGGTGGGCTGTGGATTATGCTTCTTTACACCAAATATCAACTCTAGTGAGCATTTTACATGTTTTGGAAACAATTGTAAAGGACTGATGAAGCATAAGACTCAAAGGCTGCCCTTAAAAAAAGAAATATCCAGTAGGGACAAATCGGGTGAAATATACAGTGTTTGTGGTCACAATTCCCTGCACATTATTGCTATTAATATGATGGGATGGAGCTGCTTGGGTTGCTTTTTAACTTCATTCTAAATCCAAAACTTTGGCCAATATTTGCGAAACAGTTAACTGAGCTGGGTTTCAAGTTGACTTTGATTAGTATGCAGTTTTGATCATTCCTTTATCCTTGTTAAATTTGTAAAGGAAAAGAAAAAAAGGTAAAGTTCAATGCATATCTGTTGCTATGCATCTTCTTTTAAAATTTATAAATATTGGATTCACCTGAATACAAACCTGATGAAGAGGGCGCAGGAGGTGATAATTCTTGATAATATCTCTGGGAAATTAAACTGCTGATACTTTCGCATAGCTCTAGTTTCCAGCCACTGTTACGTTTTAATGATATGATCAATAACAATATAGATAGGAGGGACATTTCCTACCACACAAAATACAATAGTTTGAAACATGAGAAGTGGTTTCTGCATCCCTTTAACTGGTGGTTAACCTCATCGAATTACTGCACCTGTCGAGGCTGTGAGAACTAAATACAGCTGGTGTCAGCGTCTGGGCAACTGAACCCAACCCTGTGTTAAATTAGGCAGATGTAAGCAGATGTAAGCAACCACATGGGTGACTCTGGCATGATGTGATGAGACTGTGCTTTATCACAAGCTGGAGTGATTGTTCCCAAGGTGCAGAAACCAGGGCAAATATAACTAATTGCTTCTCCCTTCTCACTGAAGCCAGCCCTGTCAAATCCACAAAATCAGACAGTAATTCAGGCTGGAAGGGACCATGTCTAGGAAGTTTCAGGAGGATACTTTCACCCCAAAGCCTCTCAGAAGAGCTGAGTTGTCAAGGGAAAACTAGAAAAAAAGAAAGGTCTTTAGGAGATGCCTTGTCTAGGCATTGACTAATCAGAGGCACAGTATAAACAGGATAAAACAACAGCCCTGTACCCAAAGGGGCAGAGAACAAAGTCGAGAGTCAGAAGTTGAAGAAGAAAGAACCAGTGGTCTTGGCAACTAGCAGGCAAGGAGATCTTTGAGAAGGAATGTGAGGATGAAATGAAGTAGCTGTGCAGATATACTTTGAGGAGAGCCCCTTTCTGAGATTCTGTTTGTGTTGGTTTTGTGTTTGGTTTTCCTTTTTTGAGGGAGGAGGTGGCAAAGAATAAAGGACCCTGCTTAAAAACTAAGCAAGAGGGTGAAGGAGAACTAGACGAGGAATTCAGAGCACATCCCATTATTTCCTTTTATGCCTTTCCCCCCAAATGACCTGTACTGATTCCTTCAGCAATCATCAAATAGACTGAGCCAGTGAACTATTCCCTTCTTATAAGAGAAACTCTTGCACAGTCCCAAAAATAGCTTCCTTGTCCTACACTGAGTACAAGATGGCCAGGATAAGGATGTCGAGCAAGACAGACCTTTATTTTAACCCAATATGTTGTTGGACTCTTATTGACTCCTCTGAGAGCTCATCCAATTTACATTTTTGAAGCCTGTAACAGAAGCCTATTAATGAATATAAGGAGTGCACCCAACCTGTACATATTTGCCCATAATTTTCTGCATAATTTTCTATATTCTTTTATTTGGCTTTGTTCAGTTTTAAATAACATGAATGTAAGGTTATCAGATTTGTCATGTGCCCTCAGTCCTGTAGCAGATGGTTTACATGCACTTAGACAGCAACCTGTACTTAGAAACCATACGGGCATGTACATGTCTATGTACATGCCTTCTACCATATGGTTAGAATTCCATGGTTGCTCTATCACTGAGGTGTATCCTCTTATGCATATGCCAAGTATGTAGAGATAATAGGCATAAATTATATAGAAATAATAGTAGGCATCACAAAGAAAATTCAGATAAAGGCCAACAAAACTAGTTCGTGTTTACAGTTCAAATGCTTTTGTTGTTGTTGTTTCTGAATCGGAGCCACTACTCAGTCATCCATGCACAACTTTCTTCCACTGGGCAGGTCTACAATAGGGAGCATGCACAACATGGATCTGAATCTTATTGTCTCTCCCCTCTCTTCTCACACGGAATCCTGTGACCATATTTTTTGCAGTTGAAAGATTACTCAATGATACTTTAATGTCTAATGTTTTATGAATATGAGGCTGTATTTGCTTCATCACAACAGGAAAATCCTTGGGTTTATGTCTCAGATTGGAGAGATAAAAATCACTGCAATGTAGGTATAATGTGAAACATAATAGCAAGGATGTTATTTCACAGATTGCCAGTTAGATCTAAAGACTGCCTTAATGAGGTATAGAAGACATATGATAGGACCAGATGACCCCTTGAGGTGCCTTCCAACCTGAATTATCCTATGATTTTAGAGGACCAAACAGCTAAGCATCATGACAACCAAAACACTACTTTTTCCTCTGTCTCCTCATGTGGGTCCCTTTAATTTCTTTACTCTTTCTACTTCCCTGCAAAGTATTCTGACAGGTTTTCTCAAGTGGAGAAGATCTATCTGAAATGAGGTTTCATGAGAAGTTTGGTGATATCCTGTTTCTTTACCTATTCTGAAGCTACATCAGTGTGATTTAAAGGTTTTCCACCTTCGGTAGTCAGGAATCAAGGGGAGAGCCAAATTCTTTACACCTTTGGTGTAGCATTGTTATCATCAGTGCAGGAACCAGCTCAGGTTGTCCTGAACTCTGGATGGTTGGAGTGTCTCTCTGGCCCCATCTCTGAACTGACACCTTAGTAGTCACACCTATTTTTAATCTCAACCACATAAGGTGGTTAGACCACAGTGGAAGAAGAAGTTACTTAGTGTACAGTCATAGGACAGTCACATTCTGGAGTGTTTCTGAAAGACCATAGACAAGTGTAGTGTTAGACTCCTTTTTCATTTAAGGTTTTAGTCAGCAACATGAGAAACCAGCTGGCTTCAGAAGTAAGTTGGTTAAACATTTCAGGTGGACTGCAGGCCGTTAGATAAAAAAGTCTAACATTTAAATATCATAGAAATTTCAAACCTGACATTCAGTTTCTGCCTACCCTGAAGGCACTTAATTTTTTATTTTTATTTTTTTCAAGAAAGTCCTTCCAACAGCTACATTTCTTTTTCTAGTGAAGTGCAAAGTGACCTGGTGATCTGCCAAACTTCATCTGCATTCTCACTTTGTGTACCACTCTCTGTCACTATATCTCTGAGGCACAAGGTGGTGAGCAGTATGACAGTGGGGCTGGTGACACTTCTATGTGCCATGTCCCAGTTATGACAGTCTATACCACGTCAGGAGAAACATCGCTTTTCACTCTTCCAAACCAAAACAGGAATCTGGTATCATGACTCGGTTCTAAGAGAGTTCTTCAGTCACCTAACTATTATTTTCTCTTCATACAACTGTACAACTTTATATGACGTAAGAAAGTATTCAGGAGGCCACAGGGAGTAAGAGAAAGGCATCCTAACAGTCTGTGGTGGGTTGACCCTGCATGGAGGCCAGGTGCCCACCAAAGCTGCTCTGTCACTCCCCTCCTCAACTGGGCAGAGAAGGAAATTACAATGACATGCTCATGGGTCAAGATAAGGACAGGAAGAAATCACTCAGCAGTTACTGCTATCGGCAAGACAGACCCAAAAAAAGAAAAAAATTTAAAAATCTAATTTATTATCCAATCAAAACAGACAAGGATAATGATAAATAAACCCAAACCATAAAACACCTCTCCACACCCTTCCTTTCTTCCTGAGCTCAACTTTATTCCTGTTTTCTCTACCTTCTCCTCCTGAGTGTCATAGGGGGACAGGGAATGGGGGTTGTGGCAAGATTACCACATGTTGTCACTGCTGCACTTTCCTCAGGGGAAGGCTCCTTGCACACTTCCCCTGCTTCAGTGTGGGGTCCCTCCCATAGGAGACCTCTCCAGCATGAGTCCTTCCCACAGGCTGCAGCTCTTCACAAACTGCCCCAACATTGGTCCCTGCAGTGGGGTGCAGACCTTAAGGAACAGACTGTTCCTGTTCCAGTGTGGGTGCTCCATGGGGTCAGAACTCCTGCCAGCAACCCTGCCCCAGCATGGGCTCCTCTCTATATGTGCTGAAGATCCTGACAGGAGGTGAGTCCATGCAGGCTGCAGGGGGGCCAGTCTGCTTCACCATGGTCTTCTCCACAGGCTGTAGTGAAATCTCTGCTCTGGTGTTTGGAGCACCTCCTCTACACTCCTTCTGCACTGACCTTGGTGTCTGCAAAGTTTCTCACATCTTCTCACTCATTTCTGTGGTTGCAAAAGTGTTCCACTAGTTGTTTTGGTTGGTTTTGGGGTTGTTGGGGGATGGGCTTCCCTTCTTAACTGTAATCCCAGTGGCACTACCACTGTTGCTGACAGACTTGACCTTGGTCAGTGGCAAGTCTGTCTGGGAGCTGGCTGGTATTTACTGTCATACCAAGGGAAAGCTTCTAGAGTTTCTCTCAGAAGCCACACCTGCAGCACACCCCTCCTCCCATCCTACACCTGGCCACACAACCCCAAAACAGAGTCATTAATTGAAGGAGTATGGTCCAGACCCTGCTGGGATGAAGAGTGATTCTGTGTAAAGTGGAACTCTTCCAGAAGGACTGTTATTTTCACTTGCTTTGGAGAAGGGAGAGTTGACACTTGATCTTCAAATCAAGCAGAGGTTGTATTTGAAGCTCCCCTGTCTATGAAGAGCTAACTTGGCAGGGGTGAAAAAGACAGTTTGCAGTTCTATTACTTCAGGCAGCTATTTTGCAAAGACGGGGTTTAAGCCTTACTGTCTTTACAATCAGCTCAGCAGCTAGCTGAGCATGCAGCAAAGCTCACTACTCCTACTCAACCTCCTGTACAGAGAGCAAGTGTGTGAACTGGCCTTCAATTCTCATATATAAACCAGAAATGCTAGCAACTTGCTGCCTCTCATGGATGTTGAGAAGAAAGCTATGACCTTAAACTCTATTAATGAAGACCACATGAGCATCTGGAAGTTGAGGAAATTTCTTTATTTTCACTCTATAAGGCCTAGGTGAAGTTAGATAGACAATACAAGTCCAGGCTACTTTAAGACAACACAAACCTTAATTCATTGTACATTCGGATATCCATGCTGTCCTGTGAAGAAATACTGGTCTGAAAGGAGAAGGAAAATAGCGGTAAGTATTTATCAGATAACAGCTATTAAAAGTTGCCAAAATCTTCAGCAAACATAGATGAATCTCAAAACGAACAGACATCACAGTCTTCAGTTAAATTTAACAAGTGAGAAATTTCTATTTAGTTGATCCAGTCTGTGACTAAAGTATGATCCTTATGGGTCCCTCCAACTCCCAGTATTCTGATTCTTGGGATCTATAGCAAGGTCCCTTTTGATAGAACCAGTTACACAATTATTTCCACAAATAAAAAAAAAATAAATAAAATAAAAAAAAATCCTGGCCAGTCCTGTAAATAAACTTGGGAAAAACTCTGATCTCCATCAGTAGTGATGGCTCAGGTAGCTTAGTAGTAGTCTCAACAACATTAGTCTCTTTCCAGACCTGTGTCTTGCATAAATCTGAGAAGCTTCTTTTAATTTTGAAAGAAATAAGCTGCAACACAAGTTCTGCTGCAAATTAACTTGTCTATTATAACACTTTTTTTTTTTTTTTGCTGTGTGTGTCAATCTAGGAAAATAATAATAATAACAACTCTAAAAACTGTTAGAAGTTGCATTTTAGTGCTGCCAGCAGCTGGTATAACAAGCAAGATAGTCAGGAATAGAAACATATCATCAAAATAACATTAACAGCTTTCGCTGGACTGTTCTTTTCCAGATGCCACAGAGCTAAATGGCAGTTGCTAAATATTAGAAATGGAGAAAAATTGAAGTTGTTTACTTTTCCAAGCAGTCAGCACTCTATTTTCTTTACAGCAGTTTTAGCATAGTAACTATCTAAACACAGGTAAAAAACCCCACATCCCTACTGTAATCAGAGCTTATCTTAGATTATATTAGGTTTATGGCAATAGAAAATTATCTCATTGAGGGTTTTGTTCAGAACAGAGTTCTACCAGAACAGATGGGCAGGGATAGTAAAAGCTACATGAGGAGATTACAAACAACATTGCTACTGACTTTTAATGGACTTTAAACTCCTGTCTTCTGCAGACACAACCTTTCCTCCATCCTGCAAAATTTGTCAATTTACTATCTATTCCATACAATGTGGGCAGTTCCACAATGTTCAGTAATTTTGCTCAGAATGACAATGCCATTTAAAGACACTTATGAAGTATGACTGTCCTGTGTAGTTGGCTTCTAGCTATGCTAAAGAAGCACTTGGAGCTACATCTGCAATTAGAAGTGTCTACACATAATGTGGTTATAGTCTCTGTAGAAAGAGGAGCGAATTGGGGAAAAAAAATCAGGAAAAAAAAATAATTACATTCAGACCTCCTACTGAAAGTGCCAAACTTAGGTCTGAGACTAATTGTCTCTTGACTGATTGGGGACAAAGGTCTGGCAGATCTGGATAACAGACAGTCACAGTAGCTCATTGTTGAGTGTAGATGTCAAACAGGTAGTGATGGCATTGTCTAATAGTCTAAAACGTCTATATGCAGCCTTTATGGCCTGAACCTCAGCTATGAATCAGCTTCCACTGATTTCAAAAGGAATATTAAAAGCACTGGAAGTGCTAAGACTGATTCAATCAAAGGAATCCCTGTCAAAATGAAAGTTGGATCCCTTCTCTCCTCACACAATGCCTTCTTTCTTCTTTATAGGTGGTTAATAAGACTTCAGTTATAAAAATATGTTAGTAGAACTATATGTCATAGGCATAAAGATTTGCAGCCTAAGGACCAGATCCTGTAGTTGGATCGACATTGGATAGTATATGTGTCCATATGTCTATATGTTTATTGTGAGGACATCAAGCTGTGGGGATTAAAAAAAAAATAATAAACATATATATATTAAACTATTCATAGACTGTATTCCAGAAATGTTACCGTGGACATCCAATATAAATATGTCCACACAGTACTCAGTACATTAATATGTACATTGTTTGTATGTACTGCAAATCATGTTTTGGAAAGATGCCCAGTCGTCATGTCAAAGTTCCAGGAAGCTACCACAGAGCATCACAATTCCATCCTCAGTTCCACACAAAGGTTTTCCATGTAGGCTTCTTGGTCATAAATGTAATAATATCAGATAACCACTTTATCTTATCACCTGTAATCAAATATTCTTTTTACAACCTCAAGTTCAAGCCCTTTCTCATTGTATAGACTCTCTCCTTTCAAGCTCTATACTCTTTAGACTTTTTGATATTGTAACCATATAGAACAGGGTTTTTCTTACCTAAAAGTAGCATCTTATTCACATCAACTCATGTTCAGCTCCAGAAATTCACCTTAGCTATGTGAATCACCCTGTTGAGGTATGAGTCTGTCTAGCGACTACAGAAGGAGCCTGGCCATTAGATTTTGAGTAGACTTCAAATATTTTAATCAAGACAGAGCCTGCCTTTTAAGTGGTAACAGTAATCTAGTGGTAGCTAAAATACTGCCGTGGTAGCTGGTCTCTCAGTCCTGCCCAGAGAAGCAGACATTATTTCCCGAAGAGATCATGACTGGCCCTCATTTCCCAATAGCTTGTTCTGGCAAGAACACTGGTACCCAGCCATAGATAAAAGACTGGAACTGCCAGAGAAGAAAAAAAATGAAAAAGCCAGACTGCTCACATAGCATTTGTGAGGCAGCAAAGTTAATTGCTATGTAATTACCACCCAAGTAAATTGTTTAATGTGGTAAAATGTGACCAGCGTTGTTACTTCTGTTGCAAGTAGTGGCTCATGATGCCATCTGCAACCTATCAACAGATCACATAGTGAATTTGCTGCAGATGTAAAGCAAACCCTCGACATCTCCAAGTATGTTGTTAACCC